>JAPEVC010000004.1:0-344524 GCA_027946555.1 Gnomoniopsis sp. IMI 355080 | reverse complement strand
GGGGGGGGTTGGCGGGTACAGACACCTACAAAACCAGTGATGAGCGGCGCACTTGAAATGGTCTTGGAGAAACGAGACTGTCTTTAGGTGAAGCTCTTGTTTTTCATGATCTGCTCTAATGTCCGAAAAAGAAAACCCCAGAAAATAGATACAAGACAAATGGCTGTCGCTACTATGAGCCATGAAATGTTCCTCCAGACCCTCACACCCCCTCAACTCGAAGATGCAACCAGCGCACGCATGCTTCTAAATCACATACTGTCGATATTGGTGACCATCCTCACGTCAAGACCCTTTGATGCGTGACCAGTTTATACGCAACGCCTTAGATAATAGCACGTTTACATCGTCAAGGAAGTAGTACCCTATTGGCTTTTCATCGAGGCACCACTGCTGCGGAAAACGAGCGTCCTAAAAAGCAGTGTCAGCGCCCAAAGTCTCCTAGGACAAAGGTAGATCAAGGGAAGTGGAAAACTCACGCATGTCTTCCCCGAATAACGTCATCTGCCCCGGGCGTCCGGACTCCGTTGACCTTGGCCTTCGAATTGCCAAAGCCTAGGTCGCGAATCCGCCCCGTTGGCAGATCAAACAAACACCCATGCACCTCCAGCCCACGGTCACGGATCGCCTCCTGGATCGTGAAGTTGGCCATCAGCACCTTGACTCCCGCCTCCACATTCAACTCTGCCATGCGCACCGAACGCTCGGCATCGTCCTTGATGCCCTTCAGTTCATCCTCGTGAGCATAACGGACCGCCTTGAGAGGCGTCAGCCACGTGTCGAGCACTCCGCCGACACGGGCATCGCTGAGCGCGGCTGCTGAGCCACCGCAAGACGAGTGTCCGCAGAGGACAACGTGCTTGACTTTCAGGTGTGTAACCGCGAACTCGATGACTGCAGAGGTATTGATATCGGTCGCGGAAATGATGTTGGCAATGTTTCGGTGCACAAATACGTCGCCGGGTTGGAGACCGAGAATTACCGTTTCGGGACACCGGGAATCAGAGCAGCCGAGCCACACTGCATAAGAAAGCGCATATCAGCATCAAAGTGGCCCTGGCGGATTCTGACCCACTTGCAAGCCCTAAAATGGGAGAGACTCAAAGGTGTACAGTCCGCAATCTGCAGCATGCAGCGCAGGTGGGACAGTTGATAGAGCTGGGCAAAGTCAGGAACTTACAGATTTGTGGTGATTGACCGCTCGACAATTTGGGAAAGAATTGCGGATTCTGGTGGGCTTTGTAGCCCGCCCAGGCGCCATTCGAGCTCAGGGCGTATTGAAAAGTGTCCTCTGCATCCACCAGTCATCCAGTTAGCCAGGAGTCAGCCATCTTTGAATTGTAGGGATCGACAGGAATTGCGGAACAGGTGATGGTGGTGAACCGTGAGTACATCCGCTCATCGTTCGGACTCGTGCATCGCTAATAGATCTGAGACACCGCCTTCAAGACGACCTAAGGAAGTTACATCGGGGACTTACGGTGGTGATGAGCCATTTCGAATTCGAGCTTGCTGCCAAAACGATAGGGCTACGGGTTGAAATTGAGTTGTATGTGTGTATGCCTAGAAGAGAAGGGCCCGTGAACTGAAATAGGCAGAGCGAGGCTCTTCCAAAGACCTCCTTTTCGTGTTGAGGCTCGATGTCTGACGACAGCTGTTGTGGATCCAAACCCAGTTGCTCAATGCTCAACAAGCCGAATAGAGCGCGGATGCCGAAGCCGAAGAAGCGATGTGTGCAGTCCTTGTGGTCGGTGAGTGTCCGGGCGTCCCTATATCATATGAGAGAGATATACTGCTGCAGCTGGGAGCTCACAGCCGTTGCTAGTATCAATTATGTCGGAAACGTGAAAAGCCGGCGGTGAAGTTTGCCGCAATATTCGAGAATCAGGGTCTTGATAACAACCTTGCGTGGTATGGGCAGAGTCAATAATTGTACTCTTATACTCGAAGAATTATGCAGTCGCAAAAGAAACGTGGTCACAGTTGAGAATGCAAGTGAGCTAGCACGTTGCCGGGACCGTTCAAAGTCGGTACCACAAAGAGGACCGAAGGGAATGTCACGATAGTTGGGCTTTTTTCTCTCCAAAAAAGCCTCGAGGCGTACCATCTGGGACGGCCGTGCAACCTATTATAGAGTTTCAACAGCCTTCTGCCCCGGGATCTGAGTCCTACGCAAGATATGGTTAAATCTACTGGCCGTTTGGGATGAAACCCCCTCAAACCTGCACAGATTTGCTGCTCTATAGAAAAAGGATGCCGAGAGAAAATATGCCAAGCCATGTTGTTGGGCGGAAGCTTGATGTTGTGCCCAAAGAAAGTATGTCAAACACCAGATCGCCGGTGTTGAACCCCTGGTGCCCGCCAAAGCTGTCGTCTGAATCAGGCTCTGTTTTGAGCGTTGCTCGTAATAATGGTCAAATATAGCATAGGCCAGCGGTGACTTGTCGAGGGCTCCCTGCACAAAAGTTGATTGGGACGGGTAATTGGTGCGGTGTTTGGTGGTCGCGTTTCACAGCGTCGAGGGCGATCTTCCTGGCGGCGTCGCACGTTCTTATCTGCGGCAGACTCCCGTTGGGGGGGAATTGACATTGCACCTATGTCTGGAATGCAACTTCACGGCGTTCATGCATGGCCATTATGTTCCTTCATCTCGAGAGTCATATTCATGAATGGCTGGCTACTCGGCGGCATGTCACACAATACGAATGCGACCAAGAGTGTCGTCCAGATCAAGCAATTCCATTTGTGTCGCCCATAACCGTTTTGGTATTTTCCATACGCCGTGTCCATAAACCCGTGCCAGACCATGCTTTCCCAATGAATCAAATTAGAGCTCCGAAGTAGATATCTAGACCTTGATCGCGGCCTCAAGTGCCTTCCTCTTCTTCTCCATGGAGGCGTTGGCCTTGGCACCCATGATGCCACCTCCCCACTGGCGGCGAGCGTTCTCAGAGTTGGCCAGGTAGCCGTCCTTGACGGCGGAGACAAGCTTGGAAAGCTCGCTCTTGTCCTCGGAGCGGACCTCGGTGAAGGCGAGGACGGCAGCAGTCTAAGAGGGCATGGGGTCAGTGGTGATCCACCGAAAAGACGAATTGGGCTTGCATGGCTCACCTTCTTGTGGACGACGGTACCGAGACGGGCCTTGCCCTTGATGATGGCGTAAGGAACACCCATCTTGCGGCAGAGAGCGGGAAGGAAGATGACCAGCTCAATGGGGTCGACGTCGTTGGGGATCAGGACCAGGGAAGCCTTCTTGTTCTCAATCAGGCCGACGACGTGGTTGAGACCGTACTTGACGGTGTAAGGCTTCTTGGAGACATCCTCCTTCTTCTTGCCCTCCTTGATGGCGGTGGCCTCCTTGAGCAGACGCTCCTTCTTCTCGGCCTTAGACTCAGGGCGGTACTTGTTGAGGAGCTTGAAAGCCTGAGCAGCGGTGTTCTTGTCGAGAACGTGCTGGAACTGGGCAATCGCAGGGGGCACCTTAAGGCGCATGTTGAGGATCTTCTTTTGGCGCTGGAGACGGACATACTCGGGCCACTTCACCATGCGGGAGACATTGCGCTTGGGCTGGATGTCCTGGCCGATACCGAAGTTGCGGGAGCGCTTCTCGATGAGGGGGTTCTGCCATCACGCAAAGTCAGCAATCAAACCGTAGAGCCTGCTGGGGCACAGCGGGAGAGACGTAGACTATCAAACATACCTTGGGGGCCTTCTTGCTGCCAGCCTTGGACTGGGGGAAGGGTGCGGGAGCCGCCTTCTTTCCGGACTTGGGAGGCTGTCATTGAGAAAGAAAGACATCAGCAAATGTGCTTTCTTGAACTCTACAGAGAAACAATAGTGAGGCATTTCTACCACCACTACTGAAGCTCTAGCCAGATCATCACCCGTTCTGTCACTGCGGACAAACGGGCGGAATCTGCATCTCGACCGGAGTCAAGAGCAGTTGGGATCAAATTGATGACGAACACCATCGCAAGATGCGAGATGCCGTTGTATGAGGCGTTTCGATCATGTGCTTACCATTTTGACGGATTTGTTGGGTTGGCGAGTGCTTGTCGTTGACCCTCGAGAGAAGTAATTGTTGGCTGGCTGAGGAGAGGGAACAAATTTATCAAATCGGTCTCCCGCGAAAGAGATTTTGAGCTCTCGGTGGGCTAGAAATTTCGCGCTAGGCTCAAATTGAATTAGCGTGCAATTCGGACAGGATCCACGTGATACCCCGGCTTTCAGACGAGACTCGACTTTGGTTATCTCAAGATGTCACTCTGTTCTCCCAAGTATTAGGATTCCTAAAGTACAAACAAGTAGGTCATCCATATTTTTCGGAAAGGGAGGGAAGGAGTAACAATACATCGACAACTATTTTCCAGACTTCAAAGTATTGGTAAACAGCTGAGCCCAGGCCGAGGAGTCAGCGGAATTGTCTTCGGCTCGATTGGGGCAACTTCTCGGCGCATCACTCTTCGTCAACTTTGTGAGGGACGACAAAATGGCGCCTACTCCCTGCGCTCTTTGCAGAACAGAGCGAGCTCTCATAAAAAGGCCCAAAAATTACATGAAACTCTGCAAGCAATGCTTTATTCAGATATTTGAAGACGAAGTGCATCATACAATCATATCATCAAATCTGTTCTACCCTGGCGAAAAGGTCGCCATCGGCGCATCCGGCGGCAAGGATTCAACAGTACTGGCATCCGTGCTCAAGACTCTCAACGAACGTCATAGCTATGGTCTGGATCTGGTGCTTCTCAGCATTGATGAAGGAATCAAGGGCTACCGAGACGACTCTCTAGAGACGGTCAAGCGCAATGCGGTGCAATACGACATGCCCCTGAAAATTGTGGGCTATGATGAGCTCTACGGATGGACAATGGACCAGGTGGTCGAGACGATTGGGAAGAAGGGTAACTGCACGTACTGCGGCGTATTCCGTCGACAAGCTTTGGACCGGGGGTCGAAGATGTTGGGCATCAAGCACGTTGTCACTGGCCACAACGCAGACGATGTTGCGGAAACAGTTCTCATGAATCTATTGAGAGGTGATTTGCCGCGTCTGTCAAGGGCCACCAGCATTCTTACCGGCGACTCGACTTCGGATGTGAAGCGGAGCAAGCCGTTGAAGTATTCATACGAGAAGGAGATCGTGCTGTATGCCCATCACAAGAAGTTGGATTACTTCACTACCGAGTGTATCTACAGCCCTGAAGCATTTCGGGGGAGTGCAAGGAGTCTGATCAAGAATCTCGAGAAAGTCCGGCCTAGCGCGATATTGGATATAGTCCGCAGTGGAGAGGACATGGCGAGACTGGTCCCGGGTCAACAGTCAGACAAAGGCAGCAAACCTGCGGCAGAAATCACTGCGGAGGAGGACGGCGTGGGCGGATGTGGATCTGCAAATGGCCGCAGCTCAGGGAATGAGATGGCCGCCATGGAAGCGCAGCTGAGAAGCAACGGTACCTCCCAAGACCTCGAGACGGACGTCACATCAGCAATACCCCTGAAGACCCGACCGAGTGCAACGAAGGAAATGCCTATGCGGAGTGGACAGCCTGGCGGGAAAAAGCAACCACAAAGACAGGTCATGGGAACTTGTGTGAAGTGTGGGTATATGTCTAGCCAGGCAATGTGTCAAGCATGCATGTTATTGGAGGGCTTAAACAAGAACAGACCTCAAATACAGTTGTAGCACAAATCCAAGTGATGCCGTTGGTCAGTCCACTGCTGATGGACAGGAAATACTCAAATTTACTAAACAGATCGCATTGATTTCTCTTCGAAACCGTTCATGTCAGGCTCTCTACACTTCTCGGACTACCTACTATCTCATCCACAGTCATAGTCCATCGGGATTGTAATTAGCAAATTCGTGGTTCGACCTGCGAAAGACTGTCAGTGTATGTAAATGCGAACAATGAAAATCATAGGGAAAACGAACCCTCCATGGATTGTTCAACTCGAAGCCCGCGGCGGCTATAGGACTGTTCGTTTGGCCTCGTAAACGGCCGGTGAGCCTTCGATCACGGTCCATCACTGCGGATTGATTCGTCAGCACCATTCGTCGAGCGATAACGACACCGAGAATGTTCACTCGTGGAAGGATAGGGTCTCGAATTCCATACTTTGCTACAAGGTAGTCAGCAATCTGTCAAGCTACAGTCGACGGGCAATCAGCAGACGGATGGTATACGCACTCGGTCCCACTGGTCCACCGACCGCCTTGCCCTCTTCTTGTCGTTTGCGAAGTATTTGACGTTGGCAACACCAGCGCCAGTCACACCGAACATCTGGAAGTCGTCTTAGCAAGCCGAGGTCGAACCGGGGGAGAGCAGGCTGCCCTTACGGCTATGATGATTCCATACGGAATCAACGTCTCGAAAGGAACGGGCATGTTGGCTTGTCGCTTCTCAGAAGCCTGCGTGATTGATTAGCATTCGACAGGCGTTTGGTAGGTTTGGACATATGAACGTGCCTTCAAAGAGAGATGCAGTCGCAATTGTCGCAAACAAAGCGAGTCTCAGTGGTTGGTTCAGTTCAGAACGTCGCTTGACTGGTGAAGGTCGTTCCGCGAGGGAAGTGACGCTTTGAATTCGGGCCGGCACCCGTACAGCGCACGGACCATCAGAGCTTGATTCGGTGCAAGGCGTCCTGCCCAAGCGCAGACAACTCCAACCTTTCCTCTGGCCAAAGTCGACAATTATCTTGCACATTTTTGATCGGAACATCGAAACGAGTACGTTTCTACGCGCCAGACTCACTCAAGCTATTATTCGATTCCTTACGAGGTCTCCAGCGGACCAGAACCCCCCTCGAAGAGCGCGTCCTTGACCGTGCACGTTCCTGCAGGCGCACCGTCCCACCGCATGCGCGGCGCATCTACGAATTCCTGTCGCAAAGTTCACTAGCGGGCGACAACAGATTTTCAATCGGATATTGGATCACTTCGACAAAAGATCCACCAAAGGCATGAAGCTGGGTGCCTTGCACATGTCTCCCTGTCCCTGAGCAGAGAGTGGCGCAAAGAGACGGCTGGCAGCTCCCCAGCCAAGGAAGCTTCTTCTGGACAGTGACGGGGCTCACAACCATAGATCTACGCAAGCATGTCCAAAATGGGAGCATTGGCTAGTCAACAACAGCTCATGGAAGAGGAACTTCAACAAAGCGTTCGCGAGAGCGAGGAGAACGGCTACGACTCCCAAGAAGACGCACCTGGCGACGACGATATCGATGCTCCGGGAGAAGAGATTGATGAGGAATCAGGAAGCGAGGAAGATATAGACGCCGAGGGAGAAGAGGTCGAAGAAGAAGAAGAAGAAGAGGAGGAGGAGGAGGAGGAGGAGGAGGAGGGCGAGGAAGAGTCAGACATTGCTGAGGATTCCGGAGAGGGAAGTGACGAAGATGCTGAAGTTGGAGACGAGGACCAGTCCGAAGATGCCGAAGGCGAACCAGACGAAGAAGCGGTACTTCCGCACGAAGACGGCGCAGAGCCGTTGGAGGAAAGCGACGAGGAGGAGGATGACGAAGAAGAAGGCGTTGGCGCTGTCAAACTCCGACCTGGGGAGAGCGACGAAGAGGAAGAAGAAAGCGATGCCAGTGAGGCTGAAATGTTCCATGAGGAAAGCGATGCCAACTCTGAAGAAGGCCAGTGGAACGAGGCTGTTGGAAACGAAGAGGAAGATGACGAGTCAGAAGAAGCCGAGTCCGCAAGTCTTTGCATGTTCTGCCGACAAGATGAGGACAATGATCCGGCTGAAGAATTCGAAGTATATTTGACTTGCACTGGTTGTGGTGAAAGTGGTAAGTCAGTATAAATCCACCTGTCATTCACCCCATACTGACATTAGTGGTAAGCCCATCAGCAATGCGCTCGAGAAAACAATGCTTTAGAGGGCAAGCAAGGTAAGTGAGAACATAAGGAAGGCTGTCAGAAAAGAAAAAACCCTTTGCTGACTCTTGTATAGTCACCAAGTCATGGTTGTGCCCTGAGTGTGCAGCCGACTCGGATGCAGAGGAGCATGGTGAGGGCGCAGATCTGAATAGCATTGTCAATGCTGATGCACCACCTGCCACGAGGCGAGCAACAGCGCCGAAACTTGCAAGAGACCTGTTACCTTCCCAGAGAGGGGCAATGAAGCCCGATTCACACTCTGTCTTCAATCAATTGGTTCTTGACGATGACCCCATGGATGGATCTCGTGTGCTTAGAAAGCGCAAAACGTCATCTATCGAGGGTGGGGAGGAGGTCATCAACAATCTTCGCAAGAGACGCAAGAATACAGGAGACAGCCACAGCATTGAAATTGAGGACACTGTGGAGATCAATGGTGTTGAAGAGGAAAATCGCCCGCGATCAGCTCGGTCACTTCGACTCAAGATCTCAACGAATGCGCCCGCAACGATCATCAAAAAGTCACGCTCAAGCCTTGTGCTCAGATTCCGAGTTGCTCCATCCGAGCTCAAGAAGATCGCCTCGAAAAGACCAAAGCCGCAGAAACAGCGCGCAGGACGACGCGGCGGGGCCCCCAAGCCTACAGCAATAGGCAGACCGCGCGGCAGACGCGCAGAGACTACTCCATTGGCTCCTTTCGTACCAAGCGTTTCACAAACATTCTACTCTTTCTTTGACAAGGACATGGATGACAAGGGCAAGCCGTACGGTGGCATTCTCACCGAAGCAGAGGCCGACACGTCAAAGACCTTGCCTACCAACGAGGACCGGCGACGCTTTGATGAAGCTAAGCAGAAGGCCGAGGATGACTGGAAAGAGCGGCTGCTTCAGATGCAAGCTGAAATTGACGTGCCGGTGCGCAAGTCGAAGAAGTCTGCAGGCCCAGCAAGCCAAATCGAGTGCATCGAGTTCGGCGGGTGGGAGATCGACACCTGGTATGCGGCGCCCTATCCTGAAGAGTACAGCAGGAATCGCGTTCTATTCATCTGCGAGTTCTGCCTCAAGTATATGAATTCGGACTATGTCGCCTGGCGACATAAACTCAAGTGCCCGGCAAAGCACCCTCCGGGCGATGAGATTTACCGAAGCGGGTCCATTTCAGTCTTTGAAGTGGATGGTCGCAAAAACCCAGTCTACTGCCAGAACCTTTGTCTTTTGGCGAAGCTTTTCCTGGGTTCGAAAACGCTCTACTATGATGTAGAACCTTTCCTGTTCTATGTCTTATGCGAGTACGACGACATGGGCTATCATTTTGTAGGTTACTTCTCCAAGGAGAAACGAGCAAGCAGCCAGAACAACGTCTCCTGTATCTTAACACTCCCAATCCACCAACGCAAAGGATACGGCAATCTTCTGATCGATTTTTCCTACCTCCTTACTCGGGTCGAAGGCAAATGCGGATCACCTGAGAAGCCATTATCAGACATGGGACTCGTGTCATACCGGAACTATTGGCGTTTGGTCATGTGTCGCTACTTGATCGACTACGTTCCCGAGGACAGGCACAAGAAGAAGGGTCTCAGCGTCAAGCAAATCTCTGACGACACGGGCATGACTGCCGACGACGTCATCTCGGCTCTGGAAGGCCTCAGGTGCCTTGTTCGCGATCCACAAACCCAATTATACGCCTTCAGAGTTGACTTTGACTTTTGCAAGACTTATGTGGCGAAATGGGAAGCCAAAAACTATGTGCAGCTCGACCCGAGCGCATTGGCTTGGACTCCTTATGTTATGGGTCGCAGCAACGCTACGAACTTCGAACTTGCGCCAGCTATGCATGCCATCGCTCCTAGGGAAGAGGATGAAGAGCAGAAGGCGAGTGAGGTTGTGCTCGCGGAGGTTGTCGGGGAGGACGGCAGTACCGTACAGGTTCCCGTCGAGACCACCAATGGTGCTGATGCAGAAGCTGATGCCGAGGCTGACGTGGATGTAGACATGGCCATACTTGATTCTACCAAGCCGAACGAGAATGGCCACAAGGAAGTTGCAGTGGAAGATGTCAAGGCAGAGGAAGCTGAAGGTCGTCTGGTTGATGTTGACGCGGACGACAATGCCGAAGGCGTAGATGCCGACCAAGCCCAAGGCACACTCAGCACCGAGGAACCTCTCGCAGATGGAGGTGCGGTTGAGCCAGACGTAATTCAGGACCAGCCTAAGGCCACGTTGGAGGAAGATAAGGAGAACTCGTGGATGTCAGCCTACAGAAATATACCACCAACACGCTTCACCGTCTACCCGCCCACCCACGGCGGCAGACGCGTAACCAACCGTCCGCCTGCGACGCCCCGACCACCGGTCTCGCGAACATCTAGTGCATCGCGACCCAAAGCAAGAAGATCCACTGTTCGGGCTTCTTCATCGAGGAAGGCCAGGAGCAGCAGCTCCCGCAACCGCAAGCCGGGTGGCACTGGCCGCGGCCCTGGACGATGGCCTAAAGGCACCAAGAAGAGCGATTACGGCAATGCCGATAGTGGGCCTGGTCTGCCTCCAGCCTGGTTGGAACGACAAAAACAGAGGAAAATGGCAGGCTTGCCAGAGGAGAATGCGAGCGCCGATGCGGTCCAGGCAGTTGAGGATGAAGCCGCGGCGCTGACTATTGATGAGAGTCCGCGCAAGACCAACGGGGCCCGGAAGTCTTCGGCTCGAAGCAGTCGAAGCGGTGGTGATGCGGACGGCGATGTTGATATGGAGGATGCTGATGCCGTGCAGGCGTGAGCTTTTGGGATGGTGAATAGGGAATGGAGAATGGACACAGGATCACAGGATTGGGGACCGGTTTGCTAGCAAGGCGTTGGGAATTCGAGTGTACTCATTACTAGGGAATTGCCTGGATGGCTGTGGAAGGGGTTGTTGGGAGCAAGGGTCAAAATATAGAACATCAACGAAGTATAGGCTCAGAGCTCCGCATCTTGTAATGCCCAAGTGGCTTGTCATGGTTTCCGAGGCGGTCATTATTGGGATGTAATAAGTGATGTGAGATTTCTCAAGCGCCCGCAAATACGATCAAACAAGAAAAGGTTTGTGAAGGACTACAGTGTGCATTGAGGCCTGACAGCACAGCACACCAAGGCTGACGTTTCAGGAGACAAGCGCTCGAACGCTTGAATGCAGTCCTTGCAATGATGTCAAGGCACAGGTAGTGCTATGTATGGAGCCCAGCAAGCCTTGGACTTCTCCCAGCTAACAATCCCTGCCGCGGCGGCCAGGCTCAGCTAGCTCCGCTGGGCTGGGCATGGTTCGATCAGGTTTGCCCGCATCTCTTGTAGCGAGGAGCAGGCGCATGCGGCAGACACCTGCTAGATTTCATCCATCCTCATCTTTCCAAAGGCTTGTATTAACTATGCGAACTTCTCCCTTCAACAACACATACCCATCGACACGATCCTAGAGTGCGCAACGCCTGTTGGGTCACTCACTGGTATACGGAGCCCGCACGACAACCGAGGTCCCCTTTCCGCTGCGGTAATTCCATCTCGCCTGGTCAAGGTTGATCTGAGAACGGCCCAACCGGCTCCAATTCCCCACTGGCGATTACATTGCTCGCTCCGTCAGAACCATCGATTGAATCGTTAGGGACCTTTTAGACCTGCCCGCTAAACCCCTGACGGAGAGTACATATCGTTTCTCCAGCGCACTTCTCCCTCTCCCAACTTGGCCGCTTGCTTTTGTCCTCGACAACGCAATCAGCCGCTACCACGACGTCCACTGAATCGCACGACCGTCCACCAACCCCAAGGGAGGGCGCAGCAAACCGCTTATTTGGAGCGCTGATAGTACATCGAGGTGCCGAGCACCAGACAAGAGGCTGTGGCTCGCCACCTGGACCGCGCAACGCCCAGCCACTCCGCCTGCGACGACATCGTTCTCACTGTCGCCTTTCCGGGAGCGACTGACCGTCGTTCTTCTCATCCATTTGCAACCAAACCTTGCACGTCTTGCATCGCTCCCATTCGTCTTCAACACCATCCGCCAAGATGTCTAAGGTAATGCGAAGTGTCAAGAATGTCACCAAAGGATATTCAAGTGTCCAGGTGAAGGTGCGCGAGGGTACGTCGAAAGCACGAAATCACGCTGTGGCCTACACTGGCTCTTACATTCTGAAATCGCATGCTAACTAAGCGTTGCAGCGACAAGCAACGACCCATGGGGCCCGACAGGAACTCAAATGGCCGAAATCGCCCAGCTCACCTACAATTCGTACGTCGGTCGCCCGTTGACTGACACCGTGTTGCGACAAGAGTGCTAACACGATCGGCTTTCAGATCAACCGAGTTCTATGAAATTATGGATATGTTGGACAAGAGGTTGAATGACAAAGGCAAGAACTGGCGGCATGTCTTGAAAGCACTTAAGGTATTGGACTACTGCTTGCATGAAGGTTCTGAGCTTGTTGTCACATGGGGAAAGCAGAACATCTACATTATCAAAACTCTCCGAGAGTTTATGTATGTTGATGAAGAGGGCAGGGATGTTGGCCAGAACAGTGAGTGCTTCCATCAGCTTCGCAGTCAGGAGTCATCTAACTCGAATCTGCGTAGTCCGGGTTGCTGCGAAAGAATTGACTTCCCTCCTGCTGGACGAGGAGCGCCTGCGGGGCGAGCGCACCGATCGAAGGAAATGGAAGTCCCGTGTTGGCGGCCTTGACGAATACGGCCCGACGGTGCCCCACGAAGCCCCGCGACGCAGACGCCCCCAGCGAGAGGATGAAGACGATACAGAATACAGATTGGCAATTGAGGCGAGCAAAGCCCAGGAAGAGGAGGATCGGAGGAGACGTGAGGGCCGGCGAGATCCACACGAGGATGACGATCTTGCTAAAGCTATCAAATTGAGCAAGGAAGAAGAAGAAGCACGCCGACGACAACTGGAGGACCAGAACGCTCAGTCATTGTTCGACGACACCCCCACGCAACCTCAGCCAACTGGTTGGAACCAGGGATACCAGCAGGGCACCGGAGTAGATTTCTTTGGTAATCCCGTGGATCAATTCCAGATGCAGCCTCAGCCGACGGGATATGTGTCGAATGCATACACTGGCTTCGGAACGCAGCCCACGGGATACCAGAACGGCTTCTCGAATGGCTTTGGCCAACAACCAACTGGATTTGATCCATACGGCCAGCAACAGCAATTCCAACCGCAGCCTACTGGGTACAATCCTTATGCACAGCAACAGCCACAGCAAACAGAGACACCCCTGCAGCCAGGAACGAACAATCCATGGGCGACGAACAACAACAATAACAGTCAGAATCTGACGTCTCTGGCGCCGATGAAGACGGGCTCCAACAACCCATTTGCGCAGCAGCAGCAGCCTGCTTACACTCGCCCACGGGCTCCATACAAGGTCCCATCGCTATCGGTGCTTAACCCGCTACCTGAACAGAAGACTTTGACGGGCTTCCCACAGCCAACATCGTTTACCCCTCCGCCAATGCCGACGCTGCCGCAGCCACCGCAGAAAGAAATGAGCGAGCACGAGGCCAAGCTCAATGCTCTGCTGGCTGGTGGCGACGGTCAGGATACCTTTGGCAATGTCGGTCAGACTCGCATTCCGGCGCAGCACACCGCCCCGGGAACCTTTGTGAATAGTGCCGGTGCAGGCTTGAACAGACTTACGGCCGAAGCCACAGGCAACAACCCCTTCCTTAGGCAGCAATACACCGGGATGCCGTCCGTTACTTATGGTCAGAGCTCGAGCAATCCGTTCGGGGCGCGACCACAGCAACAGCAGCAGCAGGGTAGCCAGGGAGATCTGATCCAGTTCTAGATCCGCGACCATGAGGAGCAGAGTGAAAAGCAGCAGAAGAAGGTAGAGAGAATCGATTTGATGTAATGGCTCGTCAACTCTTGTCGCCCGCGCTTCTGTCATTTGTGGCGCGATGTGAGGAGGTGGATCAGCTTTAGTATGCCGGTGAGGCTCTCCAACTTTGTGGTTAGCACATACTACCTGACGAGAAACTTCCACCTTTTTCTTTTCTTGGTGGTTTAGGTGGGGGTTCTGGGGTTTGGTCGTGGGGCTCCTGCTATGAAGGCGACATAATCCCATATGGGATTCCTGGGTATAGGTAGCATTCAATCACTATTCTTTTCGTTGGCATCATGGTGATGTGTGCTTGAGGTGGATGTTGTTGTCAGTGGTTACTTCAAAATTAATGTCATACAATCCATCAGGCTAAAAGAATAATATTTCAGTGACCTGGTGCTGCAAGACAATATATTCATGGCTTGTTTTGACCAACTTTGGTACCTACCTAGGCAGGTAATCCGTACGCAGTTGCTGGTGTGGTCCGAGCTTGTCTAGATTAATGTGGGTCTTTTTCAACCACGGAGCCGCCACCCCAGTCATTCATTCCCCCCAGCCAGGCCAGGCAGGCAGTTCAGCCAGGCAGCTTGACCTTTCGACCACCGACAGCTCAAACTGCTGGCCGAGTGTCCCTGTCCACACACGTACACCCACACACACCCAACAAGCCATCCTCTGGGATGCCGTTCACAGGTCCATCCTGTTAACTTGCAGCGGTCCTCGCATTGTCCTTTGGTTCGTTCGTCCTGCATAGAGAACATCGTTTTCCTTCGTCTGTTGTGCTGAGAGGCATTCTCCAATGTCCGACGGCAGCAACTGAAAAATCTCCAACCACCCTCAAAGCACCCTGCCCCGTTTCTCCCTCGAGACCCAAACTCGACCAACGATCGCGTTACCAACACGCGCGACTTGACGAGACACAATTCGAAGTCCCTGTTGTCTACTTCAGTCGAATCCTCGATCGTGGCGCAAACTTCAACCCGTCTCAGTTCCACCCTTTCGACGCGTTGCCGCGCGTGATCCCACGCCTTCGTGCAAGCCGATAGCCCGTCGTCCGTCGCATCCGTCCAGCTACTCATCACGAATTGTGACGGCCTTCAACATGTCTTTCGGCGGCGGTTTCGGCAGTGGTGGCTTCGGCCAGACCAACAATAATACTGGCAGCACCTTTGGTGGCTTCGGTGCCAACAACACAAACACTACTCCTGGTATGTTCTGTCGCCCTCCTCGGCCCTTGCTCTTGTCCCCTTCTTGCTTGACTTCCCTCGTATCGTGAGTTTCGTACATTGTTCTTGCGCGCCAGGCCTTCGTCAACCCACAGCAAACAGCCCTGGCTGACATGATGCCTTCCACAACCAGCCTTCGGATCATCTCCTGCGCCTGCGTTTGGCGCAGCCAGTACCACGGGAGGCGGCCTGTTCGGTGGCTCCTCCGGTGGGGGTGCTTTTGGCAGTAATACCGGTGGTATGATACATTACTTTTTCTTAAACAAAGCGAGTGCAATGTTTCGACCAGACACAGAACTCGTTCACGGCCCCTTTCCGAGTCTGGCGCGTGGAATGCCCCAGAGGGACCTCACCTGCTGTCTTGAGTCGACGCCCTGCTGCCTACGTGCACGTGTCTATATATCAGTGCTCTGTCTCGAGTCGCTGTTCCTGCTCGATTTACATGCGCTTTGGCTAATTATCATCTCATACAGGCTTCGGATCTACGACCAACAGCGCATTTGGTGCTCCTAAGCCCGCCTTCGGTGCCGCTCCAACCACTTCATCAGGAGGCGGTCTCTTCGGCGGCTCCACGACAGCCACCTCCGGCACTGGTTCTGGTTTCGGGGGCTTCGGCAGTAACAATACGGCCTCATCTGGCTTTGGCTCCGGCGGCACAATGTTCGGTCAAGCCGCCAACAAGCCTACGGGCTTCGGTACGACGACGACCCCAGCAGCCAGCACAGGTGGCCTCTTCGGTGGCTCCAGTGGATTTGGTAGCAGCAACAACACAACGACTGCCTTTGGGCAGGCCGCCAACACAGCTGCAGGTCCTCTCCCCGATCCTCCTGGAACAGCGGCTGTGCCCTTTGCGCCCTACCAAGAGAAGGAGCAAAACGGCGCACAGAACTCGTTCCAGAACATCGTGTTTCAGGAGCCTTACAAGAAATACTCTCCCGAGGAATTAAGGCTGGTGGACTATGCTCAGGGCCGTCAATTCGGAAATGGCACTGGTGCTGCGCCCGGTGCGTTCGGTACCTCATCCGGCTTTGGCGGCGGTACAGCGTTTGGTAGCAACAACCAGGGCAACACGGGTTTTGGAAGCAACACGGGTGGCGGTCTCTTCGGCAGCCAGCAGCAGAACACGAACACTGGTTTCGGCGCTGCGAATACCACTAACAACACCAGCAGCCCCTTTGGAGGAGGCGGTGGCTTGTTCGGACAGAACAAACCTGCGACTGGCGGCCTCTTTGGCAATACAACAGCGTCTCAGCCAGCGCAGCAGACAGGTGGGCTCTTTGGCAGCAATAATAACTCTAGCACCACAGGTGCATTTGCCAACACAGGAACTAGTGCCTTTGGCAGCAACAACACTACGAACACTTCCACCGGCGGTCTCTTTGGAGCCAAGCCTGCGACCACTGGATTCGGTACCAGCTTTGGGAACACGGCGACAAACAACACGAGCACACCTTTTGGTAGCACCGGCACAGGCGGTGCCTTCGGCAGCAATACAGGGTCGAATACTACTACAGGTGGTCTGTTCGGAAACCAGTCGCAGAACACGAATACGGGTGGCCTGTTTGGCAATCAACAAAACCAGCAGCAGGCCCAACCGGGCGGCTTTGGCTCAAGCACGGCGTTTGGTCAGAACAACCAGCAGCAGCAGCAAACTGGTGGCGGTCTATTTGGAAATCAGTCAAAGCCCGCCACGAGTCTCTTCGGCAATACAGCTCCACAATCGAATACCGGCGGTCTCTTTGGCCAGACGAACAACAATACCACAACCGGGTTCGGTCAGCAAAACACCCAACAGCAGTCAACTGGTGGCCTGTTTGGTGCGAAGCCAGCTGGGACTACCGGAGGCCTTTTCGGTCAGCAGCCGGCTCAGCAGCAAACGGGCCAGACTGGTGGACTCTTTGGCGGTCTGGGTGGTAACAATCAACCTCAGCAGCAGCAGAGTACCTCCTTGTTTGGTCAACCAAACCAGCAAAAGCCGTCGCTGTTCGGTGGTTCTTCTCAGCCTGCCGCTGGTGGTTTGTTTGGTAGTCAACAGCAGCAGCAACCATCGTCCAGTCTGTTCGGGAACAGTGCCGCCCAGCAACCACAGCAGAACTCGCTCCTAGGGAACTCGCTGTTCAACACCTCCCAGAATGCCCAGTCCACTCCACAGTCACTTACTGCCAGCATCAGCGATCTCAACGCATTCGGCACCCCGTCCCTTTTTGCAGGTCTGGGAACAAATGAAGTGCAGAACCCTGGTCCGCTCGCAACTCCGTTATCCTCGAAGAGCAAGTCGTCCCGAAAGGCGTCCATACTGCCAATGTGGAAGCTCAACCCTGGTTCGGGATCGAAGTTTGTCACGCCAGTTAAGAGAGGCTATGGCTTTTCGTACAGCACTTATGGATCTCCTGTTACGCCGTCAAGCAACGGCAGTACTCCTGGTGCTTTTGGGCAGAGCTTACTCGGCGCCGGCAATCTGAAACGTTCTTTGAGCAAGAGTTTTTCCTCCTCCAATCTGCGTCGCAGTATCAATGCCGAAGACAGCATTCTATCTCCAGGCTCATTCTCTGCTAGCATGGGTCCTCGCCCTTACGGCAATGCGCGCTTCAACAAACTGACCATCGACAAGTCCTTACGCATTGACTTGTTCTCTCCAGTCTCGAAGGGCTTGAGGGATCCTAACGAGTCCCCCAATGGTCCACGCAAGATTGCTAAGCGAGTCAGCTTCGATACCAGCAACGTCGAAACAGAATCCCCGGCCGCTGGCGGAAGCCCCCAGTCACCTCCGGCATCTGCTACCGACCTGGGTTACGGCCGTGCCCAAAACGGCGAACACGTCAATGGCATCAGTTCTCGAAGCTCAAATGCACCGCCTGAGATGGAGCAGGTCTCGGGTAAAGAGCTTCCCACAGTGCAAGAGGAGTCACCACCAGCTTCAAGGTCTACATCCTCTGCGCTTGCTCCCGGTCAGGGTCCCGGAGAATACTGGATGTCACCGTCGATGAAGGAGCTTGCCAAGATGAATCGTGTGCAGCTATCGCACGTTTCCAATTTCACCGTTGGCAGGGACGGCGTGGGCTATGTCAAGTTCAAGGCCCCTGTGGACCTGAACAACATTGAGATCAACAAGATCCCTGGTGGCATCGTAATCTTGGACACTCGGTCGTGCACTGTCTATCCCGAGGACTTGAAGAAGCCCCCAATGGGCAAGGGTCTCAACGTGCCGTCCGAGATCTCTCTGCTGCAGTCTTGGCCACGAAACATGGACAAGAGGACGGGGCAGCCCATCAAGAGCGGTCGTCTTCTTGACAAACACATCAATAAGCTCCGAAACAGTGACGACACGACTTTCATATCCTACGACCCCGAGACCGGCAACTGGGTATTTGAAGTAGAGCACTTTACTACTTACGGACTCTTCGACGATGGTGATGAGACGGATGGAGATACTCTCGCGGATATCACCGTCGACGATGTTCCTGCCCAGGTGCAAGCCAAACAGGCTCGTCACGAGGACGACACCTCCCCTACGGATCCTGAGGAAGACACGTTCGACTTCAGGCGTAAACGACGTGCTCTTCCCGGCGCATTCGATTATACCGGTCATGTGTCGGACGATGAAGAAGAAATGGTCGACGCCAACCAGCAGTCTTTTTTATCTGATCGCTCCGCGGGCCCTGCATCCCAGGCCTTAGTGCACCAGCACGAGGATGAGGATATGGATGCCGAGCATGCTCTACCTGAGGACGAAGAACTGAGTGCTTACCTTGGGTATCATCAAGCCGCGGAGCCAGATTTTGACTCGCCGTACTACGGATCGATGGCAGAGTATCAGGAGACCCCTGGTGGTATCATGAGAGCCAGAATGCAAGCCATCAAGGGGGCCAACTCGCCTCTGAAGATTCAAGTCGCCGATGGTGATGACTGGGTGGACATGCTTCAGAAGACTATTAGCCCACAGAAGCGTGATCGTGCCGCCCTGAAAACGATCCACGAGGAGGAAACGTACGAGTCGCTGAAGGAGAGCACAAGGCAGATGGCCTCACCTGCCAAGGCGAGGACTATGCCCGATGGCCGTGGCTTTGCGACAAGTATCGAGCTCATGAACTCACTGTTTGAGAAGCCAAGGGCGTCAGTCCGTCTTGCACAGGCTACTATCCCAACGTCCGGGTTTAAGGTTGGTCTTTCCTACTAAATTGAATGCAAAGTGAAAGCGCGAGGCGCGGTTGTTGTATTTATTTCTGTGCATGGCGTTGAATACATTGAGCTCATACTAAATTTTGTTCCTTCCGTTCCAGTTCCCTTACAAGAGACAAGACAAGAATGCCGAGGAAGAAGATGCCATGGATCCTAATGACAGAGCATTCCACGACGCTCTTCGCCCAAGCTGGGGTCCGGATGGCACGCTGGTCATTGCAGCTGCCCCGAAGATTCTTTCTCGATCCTCCAAGAGGGCCGTTGACAAGGACGGTATCATGTCGATGAGCAGACTCAATATCGTCTCCGAGAGCCGAGATGTCCGATTTGCAAAGTTTGCCAACGAGTCATCAGCCAAGGCCCTCAATAATCAGATCTCTCTGACCAGCGTCGACATTGTGAACAATGTACCCACCGTCTCACTGGGCTCGGTGTCTTCATTGACGTCTTTCTTCCATGGACAGGATCTGCAGAGTCCAGCGAATGCGCATGAGAAGATGGTCTGGGAGTTGGCCAGCATTCTCTTCGACCACGTTACTGATGCCCAGGGAATCCAGGTTGCGCCACCGGGACTTCGCTCGGCCCGCCGCCGCAACTTGTCCAAGTTTTGGGAGGGCCTTGTTGAAGAGGTGGTGAACCGCGGCGTGGGTATGGCACACACACCTGAAGATAAGGCCATCGCGGCTTTGTCTGGTCACCGTGTGCCCGAGGCTTGCAAACACCTCATCGATGGCAAGAACTTCCGTCTTGCTACTGTTGTATCGATGATTGGTACCAACGACCAGATGACGCAGGACATGAAAGGTCAGGTTCGGGGCTGGCGTGACGCCAATGTGTTGTCTGAGTTCACCGATCCTATTCGCGTCATTTACGAACTTCTGAGTGGTAACGTCTGCGCCGTTGACGGCAAAAAAGGTGCTATGGAGAATCGCATGGATTCATTTGTCATCTCTGATAAGTTCGGCATGGACTGGAAACAGGCGTTTGGTCTCCGGTTGTGGTACGCTATCACGGCTCAGGATGATGTTGTCGAGGCAATCCGGCAGTATGAGGATGATTTGAGACAAGATAAAGAGAAGCCGCCCAAGCCATGGTTTGCGGAGCAGGGCATTCAGACCTTGTGGGACGATCCTGACAAGGATCAACGTGAGGATCTCTTGTGGGGACTTCTCAAGCTTTATGCTGACAAGGACACGGATCTTGCGGATGTTCTACGACCGGAAAATTCCCAACTATCGCCCCTGGACTTCCGTCTTTGTTGGCAGCTTGGTCAGGCACTGATCAACACTGGCAAGGTCACGTTCAGAGAAGACGTCAGCAACAAGACAGATGCCGCCACTGTGTCCTTCGCTTCTCAGCTCACCAGCGAGGGCAACTGGCTCGAAGCCGTCTTTGTCCTTCTACATCTCACTGATCCAACCGCACGCACCAAGGCCATCCAAGAGCATCTGTCTCGCCATGCCCGTCTGATTGGCAGCGAGCAGAGCGAAGACTTCATAACGCTCACTCAGGCTTTCAAGATTCCCGCAACCTGGGTGTGGCAGGCCAAGGCCCTGTATCAACGCGCCGTGAAAAAGGATCCCAAATCCGAGGTACTCTTTCTCCTGCGCGCTCATTCTCACAGCGAGGCGCACAAGACCTTGGTCAAGTACGTTGCTCCTCAGGCCATCATCGAGCGCGACTATGCGGGCCTGTGGGATTTGCTTCAGCAGTTCTCCTCTGCTGCTAAGTCCATCTCTGACTGGAATTTGGGCGGCAAGATCTACACCGATTTCCTGGATCTTGTATCCCTTGTTCATGCGGGTCGGTTGGCTGAGGTCGACCAGAAAGTGGTCACGAGTCTAATGCAAGGCCTGCCGGCTATGCGCGAGCAGGTGCAGGTACGCGGTGATGCGGATGTCTTGGAGATCGCCGCGGTGGCAGACATGGCGAATGTCACGGCCAAGGCTGTGGTGGAATTGGCGAAAAAGGGAGAGGTGAGCTCAACCACAATACATGTCAGCAATTGTACAACTTCGTTTGACAGGTGGCTAATCATTTTAACACAGACCCAACTTCAGAAGGTCCTTGGGCTGCCTCTTACGGAGGATGCGTATTTGAAGTACTCTAATGAGTTGGCTTTTGCTTACTACAGGAACGTCATGGTTGGGTCTTGAAGGAAGAACGGGCAGGATAATGGCAGGAGAGAGACAGGAGAAATGAGAAAGAGAGCAAGCGGCTTGCTTTGAGTGAAAGCACTCGAAGCTTACGCATTGAAACTATGCGAATCGGGGGCACATATAGGACTGTACGGATTTGAGGATCCGTAAGCACATTGACTATACGAGGAATGGGCAGACTTGAAGGTCTTTGGCAATGGGCCAGCCATGATAGGTTTAGATAGTACAACAAGCTCAATGCGGGACAGCAGCCCTCCAGTGTGTGAGATCGATAGACAGAAGCGGCCATCGCGGCGGCTGGGACAAGACGGGGTAATAAGTGAGGGGAGCTGTCAGGAATGCTACCTCGAGCTGCTCCAAAACGCTAACGCCTTACAATATCAGATCCGTGCTCCAACTGATGTGTCCGAAATCCACGTTCGCCCCGCGATGGAACATCAAGAAGTACAGTACTTCTAGGGTGATCAGTCTCTCTGGAGCGCATAAGTTTTATGTACAAGAGAAGTCCAACGTTCTGAGCGACGAATCTTTGAATGCCTCTTTCTACACCTTATCCCAACCATTCGATTGATCATGCGTCTCCTCCTCAATCGCTGACCATACCGATCATTTGTATATGATAATGCACTTGAATTCACCAAAATGGACCTCCTATTAGAATTTTGGTCATTTCATACCCTAAGCATCACCAGTCTCGTCACGATACTTAGCTTGTATACTTTTTTAGTATACACCTCCCGCCAGTCATCGCATCGTTCTGAGCCTCCCATCGTACATTCCCGAATCCCTTATCTAGGCCACCTCTGTCACATGGCCCTCCACGGGGGACGCAGCATTCGCCAGCTTGGTTTAAGACACTCTCAATTTCCCATTTTCACCCTGGTCGTGCCCTTCTCGCGCCTGTATATCGTCACGACGCCCTCTGTCGCAGCCGCCATCCAGCGCAAGTCCACGGCGGAGCTCTCTTTCAACGCATTATTACCAGACATTGTCCAACGGGTGATGGGCCTCGACTACGTCACGAGAGCGATAGTGGAGCGGGGCTTGGACCCGGAACTGGGGGAGCAGAGGGGCTTTCTGCCGGACTTGCACGACATGTTGGTCTCGCGACTAGGGCCAGGAACTGCCATGGACGCGTTGACGGTACGAGCGGTGGATGAGCTTGGTAAGGGCTTGGATGCGTACACGGCTTTGTTGCGAGGGGGCCATGGTCAAATGGAGGCTTTGCTGGGCTGGGTCCGTCATCTTGTCACGCATGGTACGGCGCGGCTACTGTACGGCTCACGCAACCCACTTGCTCTTCGTTCGGGGCAAAATCTTGAAGGGGCATTTTGGGACTTTGATCATGGCTTGGGCAGCCTGCTCATGGGTATCTGGCCGAGCGTCACGGCCAGAAAGGCGCATATCGGGCGGGAGACACTCGTGGCTGCCTTTCGAGAGTACATTGAAGCAGGGCATTACAGATCCGAGGTTGATGACGGCGAAGGCGAGGAGAGTACAGGCGCAGATACGATCGTTCTGGAGCGCATTCGGATCGCGCGTGGGCACGGTTTCAGCGTCGATGGCATCGCGCGGTCGGAACTCAGTTTTCTCTTTGCGGGGATTGTGAATACAGCTACGACGACGTTCTGGACACTGGCGCACATCTTTGCCGACCACGAGCTGCTTCGAACGGTTCGCAGGGAGCTCACGGTTGCTACAGAGCGTTTGGATGACACCAATAGTAAGACTCGGCGGCTCAGCCTGAAACAGCTCATCAAGGGCTGTCCGATGCTACACGCGATTTACAGAGAGGTGTTGAGAGTGGGCTCGAACAACTTTTCCACACGGCTTGTCAAGAAGGACACGACAGTCACGGCGGCAGGGATGAATGGGGAACTGTGGTTGAGGAAGGGCGGTATTGTACAAATTGCTGGAGGGGTCATGCATGGAAGCCCTGCTATTTGGGGTGATGATGTTGGTGTGTTCAATCCTCGAAGACATCTCACAAAGAAGAACAGAGACGAGGAGGATGGTTCCGTGAGGGTCAATCCGGCAGCGTTTCGGGCATTTGGAGGGGGTAGGACAATATGTCCTGGGAGACATTTTGCGACGGGGGAGATTTTGGGGTTGGTTGCCAGCGTAGTCATGAGGTTTGAGATATCAGGTCTTGGCGAGGCTGGCGAGATCAAGTTGCCGGACATTGACGACCGAATTCTGCCTGTACATATCCTGGAGCCAGTGGCGGGGAGTCCGTTGAGGGTGAGGATTAGGCTGAGAGAGGGAGAGGACGGCGGGAGGGTCGAAGTGGTCCCGTGATGGTCATTCGTCGAGGACTGATGGTGTGAGGGCTTGGGCAAGTATGAGGCTTCGGCTTGTTATCTCATCGAGTGGTAGCTATAGAGTTATCTTGGGGGCAAGTTGAATGGACTCGATGGAGCATCATACATACACATAGCCACTTGGCTACTATTTCTAGTTCAGAATTGTATAGGTGACGTTGCATACTATATTGTGTATCAAAGAATATCGGTGATACATTGAGAAAGCAACGTATGCCCAACACCCCGCAGGCACTAAGTCACCGAGCCCCAGAAGGGCTCTGTTCGCAGTCAACGCCACAAGCCTCAGTCTGACCTAGGCAGTGCATGTGACATTGGGGGATCTCAATGCTGCGTCCTGCGTACTGCGTATTGTGGTATTGCATGGGCCTCAGATTGTCGACCAATTGCTATACGTTCCGTACAGTACATAATGCTGCATCATGCAGCTGCATTTTGTGCCATGTGCTTCCGGCCCGTTTTGTGGAACCTTGCTTATTGCGTAGTACTACGACGAGTCTGTCTTGGGGCTGAAATGAAGGTTTGAACTCACTATAGTAGCGCTGGAATGCTGAAGCTGTCTTGCTACCACGAAGGAGCCTACCTACTATGCTGTATTCCTCTTTTCCCCTTTGGAGTAGTATCTAAACACGATTATCGGAGATTGTGTGTAGTACTATGCTATACGGAATACTTGTATGAAAAAAGACCCAACCGGATCCTGCCGATGCTTGTACGGAATGCAATACTGTACTGAGTATAAATGCGGATCCATCCACTCCACACCAACCAGAGCAGAGCTAATTTTCCAAGGTTGCTAGTCAGTCAGCAGTCAATACGCCGGGCTCTTCCCTCGGCTCGGCTTAATAACATACCTAAGGATTCGGTCCCTTGTCAGTACTGATAGAGTACTGCTATCCATCAGCTTAGCTGCCCGCCCAGCACGCAAAGCCTGCATGTCAAAAGGCTTGTCCTTTCTAGCCCGCCGTGGCACGCGACACTACAACGGGAAACACGTGCTTGCAAACCAACAACCTCGTTCCAGGCTTGTTGTATCTTACTATGACAGACCAACACCGGTAGCAAACTAGTCTCGCCCGCTGCAAGGCAAGGATAGACAGATTAGAACAGATTGGAAGGCCGTGGAACGAATGAGCAGTGCTCCTCGAAGCACGCGGCAACGCGCATGGCTCCACACAGGGACTGACATCGGAACAACGGCAATTTATTTACTGCTATCGTATGGACATGATCAAACATGTCAGTACTACTACGTCTATGGTATTATATACTCAGTAGCTTTAAAAAATAGTGTGAGAGAGAAAGAGAGAGAGTTAGTTTGATTGATTGATCCAAGAGAGGCGGGGGACGGGGGCTCGAGGGTACCAGATAAACAAGCAGGTTGGTGTACTTGTGTGTACTTCTACATGTAGATTGGTCTGCGTATCGCCCGCACCACGCGCAGGACAGATGTACTTGTACATGAAGTATCTCAGAACATCACATTCACGTGTGTGCCGCTAACACCTATTAGTCGCATGCAGAACGAGGGCGGGACCGAGACTCCATTACCATGACTTGGGACCTTCCCTCTTCTGCTTCGTCTTCACTACCTACTTTTTTATCTTCATCTTGGAATTTCAACTCACGCACTCACTCAACCAGGAGACTGCCGTGCATACCTCGCAGCCCAAACGGCTGAGTCCGGCTTGCTTTCTCACTCCATAAACCGCTGGGTGTCTCGCTGTACCACCACCAAGACCTACTAATAACAAGTAGCCGTTATCAATATTTTTGCAAGGATGGTGTTTGGCTTCCGAAAGAAGTCCTCCTCCACTCAAGCCACGGCTGTCGAGGAGGTCAGCCACGATGTTCCACTCGACCAAGCCCAGCCCCAGAAGACAAGTCTGCTTCCGGTATTCGCGTGTGGAGCAGGACTATTTTCAGATGGCTATGTGAACAATGTCATCGGTAGTGTGAGCACCGTGCTGAGCTATGTAAGTCTTGCCATGTCCTCCTCGTTGCAAAGCACTCTTCGAGACACAAGTTCACTTACACTCACTCAACAACAAGCAATACGATACCGCCTATACCAAGTCCTCAGCCATAAAAAATGTTTCGTCTATTGCCTTTGCCGGCACGGTCGTGGGCCAGCTCTTCTTCGGTTACCTGGCAGATAAATGGTCGCGCGTCAACGCCCTTCTCGTCTCCACCCTCATCCTGATCATTTTCACCGCCCTCGCTGCTGGATCCTACTGGCATGGCGAGACAATGGGTCTTTTGTCTATCCTCGTGGCCTGGTAAGATCATCGGACCCTGCTGGACACAACACCTGAGCTCGTCAAGGACCTGCCACTGACCCCCTCATAGGCGTTTCTTCGTCGGTATTGGCATAGGCGGCGAATATCCTGCTGGCTCCGTGGGCTGCTCCGAGTCCTCGGGCGAGTTGAAAGCCGGTACCCGCAACAGGTGGTTCATCCTCTTCACCAACAGCGCCATCGATGTAGGCTTTGTTATTGGTGCCTTTGTGCCTTATGTCGTCGCCGCCGCCTGCCACAACGGCCACTGTAAGTCCGGACTACATTTGTGCCATGCATTTTCCCCCAGAACTCTGTCCCGGGAAATGTCCCAAGCGGCCCGTTGAGGTTGGCAAGACACTGACAAGCTCCACCAGACGAAACGCAATGGCGTACTTCGCTGGGCATCGGCGTCATCTTCCCGCTCGTGCTTCTTGTCCTGCGGATGCGCCTCAAGGAGCCCGAGGAGTTTTCACGCAACAGCATGGCCCACGTCAAGATCCCGTACTGGCTCGTCATCAAGTTCTATGGACTGCGGCTGTTGGCGGTCGCCACGATCTGGTTCATCTACGACTTTTCGGTCTACCCATTTGGCATCTACGGTAGCAGCATCTTGTCGTCCATTTATGACTCGGATACGGCCCCACTGACGACGATCTTTGGCTGGAATACGGTCATCAACATGTTTTACTTGCCCGGAACCCTCTTGGGCGCCTTTGTCAGTGACTGGCTCGGTCCCCGGTACACACTTGCCCTTGGCGTGACCCTCCAGGCAGTCGTTGGGTTCATCATGGCCGGTGCGTACGAAAAGCTCGCCCAGCCGCAATACGTGGGTGCCTTCGCTGTCGTGTACGGAATCTTTCTCTCCCTCGGCGAACTCGGGCCCGGCAACAAGTAAGTTCCCTAAAAATAATCACTTTCGCCAAGCCAAAACGCTACTAACATGTGCCCCCAGCATCGGCCTCCTGGCCTCCAAAACCTCTGCTACCGGCATCCGTGGCATGTATTACGGCATCGCTGCGGCATGCGGAAAGATTGGCGCATTCATCGGCACGTACATCTTCAAATACATCGAAGCGGCGGGTGGCAACAACGCTGTAGCCACTGCACAGTACCCCTTCTTTGTTTCATCGTCACTTTGTATTTTGTCAGCCGTGCTTGTGCTGTTCTGCATTCCCCACATCGGACAGGACACAATACAGGTGAGTCTTACTCCTTTCCCGCCTCGAAGGGGGTCCCAATCTTGGCAACGGAAGAAATAGCTAACGTTCCGTCACCACATGATAGCTTGAAGACGAGCGGTTCCGTGCATACCTCGAGAGTCAAGGGTGGGACACCCGCCAATTGGGGTTGAAGGCTGGGCAGAGTTTGGAAGGCGTGGAAGAAAGAGGTGTGGAGGGAAAGACGAGAACGGTCGAGGATGTTGTGGGGAATGAAAAGACGACCTAGGCGAGTTGACGTCGCGTTGTTGGGCGAGCCCGGTAGAAGCGAGTGTTGGAGTGACCTGCTCCGGGCAGAACCCAGGCTTGATGTCCCGACCCACCTTGGGTTTTCTTGTATAATCAGTTTATATACTTATATTGATAATCGCATGAGTAAATCACATAAACCCATGGAACGAAACTTAAACCTCTCCACAACTTGACCTACTCGGAGGAGGCAAGGGAAATTTGCTACCGCTGCAAGCCTCTTTTCTAAAAAGTGCGAAGCTATATACCGAACGATGCGCAACATACAATTCAACGAACCCTATGAGATTGGATGCATCTATTTGTTCACCGCGAGAACAGGTCGTTGTCAAATCACAGGTGAGTATCCCACCAGCGATCATCGCATACCTACCTACCTTAAGTAGGTAAGCAACCATCATCACATAAGCAATCGATTATTTTCAGAAGCGATCGTCCCTCCATTCCATAAGCGATTTCTCGAGCATCCAGTCTCACAACGCATTGCCAGACTGGAGAAGCAGTAGTGCTTTCTGCCACGACTGGCACCGCCGATCCGGTGTGTTGAGACCTGTGGTCCTGCCCCTCCTCTTTCTTATTGTCACGATTGGGCAGCCGTGAAAAGACGATCGAGATGCATGGGAGTCTTGGGTCCAAGAGAATAGCATTTATCTATTATGACTACGATCTAGTTGGTTTTATATGCACGTCACGAACTCAATCGTTGCCCCAAGGTATATATATATAGCCGACCTGCATCCTGACTCCAAAAAAAAAACAAGTGTCCAAAGTATACACATCCCCTTCCACGACTGGACTCAATCCAGCTCAACAGACGCCAGCGCTTGGCTAATAAATTTGTCCCCCTCGAGCCCAGTCTTGGACCCGCCAGCCTTTTCTTCGACATAGCCATCCTCCGACATAACGCTCTCCTCCCCGTCCTCGCTACCCCTGTCCGTGCTCTCCTCACTCTCCGTCTCGGGTGGTGTTTGCAACGCCACGCTTTCAGGGCGCAGACTCAGATTCCTCTTGAGCATGCACATCTCCACCGAGACACCTGGACCGAATGCGCAGCCCACCACGTACTCTTTCGGCCCTCTCTCTTTTGGTGTGCAGGCGTCCATGTCCTTGCTCCGCAGGCGGTCCAAGACACTGAATATGGTCGCACTGCTCGAATTGCCGTGGTTCATGTAGACGTCATAGCTGGCCCGCATGTGCTCCGGCATCAGACCCATCGCCCTTTCTGCGCCTGTCAATATCGTTGCGCCGCCGGGATGCATCGCCCAGTCAAAGTCGGCTGGCTTGGCGTCCTGCCATGGCTGCGGGAGCTTCAGCGAGGCCAGGAGATCGGTGTAGGTGGGCTGCAGGGCATTCTGGGCGATCTTGGGCACGCGAGGCGTCAATACGACCTTCCAGCCGTGGGGGTGGACGTCGAAGCCCAGGTCGTGGGCGGTGCCTGGCACAATCCGGTGGTCCCAGCCGAGCAATTCGTAGATGGGGGGTTTGGAGCCACGCAGCTCGTCCCCTATACCGTTGCTGAGAATGACGGCACTGGCACAGTCTGAGAACAAGCATGGTCCTATTCTCGTCTCGTTCAGCTTGTCGATGGAGTCGAGCTCACTTCGCACTAGTGTTGTGCTGACTTCGAGTGCGTTGACCAAAATGCGTGCTGGCTTCCCCCTGAAGGTGTGGCCTAATGCTAGATTTGCTGCCGTGCGCAGAGCGGCAAGCCCGCCAGCACAGCCGACGCCATGAAGCAAGACCTTCTCGACCTGGTGCGTTAGGCCCAGCCCTTCGCAGACGAATTGGTCGTACCCGGGATTGGCGCTGTCCGTACAAGTGGTAGAGACAACGTGTGTCTAATATTCAAGTCAGCGGGACCGGGGTCAAGTAAACGGGAACGGGGTGAGGGAACCCTTTGCTCAAAGTTTGGCTCAGGATGGTGATGATGATGATGGTGGTGGTGAAACTCACGATTTGGTCGAGATCGATGCTTGCCTCGGCAATTGCCTTCCGAGATGCGCTCACAGCCAGGGGAACGCCCTCGTCGATAAAGACCTTGTGCAGCTCTTCGACGGAGGGAGGGTCTGGATGGTTGACCACTGGGTGATTAGGCTCTCCTATCGACGAGCGAGTCTGGCATACAGGTCAGAATGCAGTTACGAAGGGAGCAGGGTAGTTGGGGGGAGGCTCACGTCAATACCGGTAAAGCGGTTTATGGACAACACTTTCTTCATGGAGTCACCATCTGCATTGTGAAATCGTTTGGCCAGTGTCTCGACGGCGTCTGGCTTGAGGCTGTAGGGAGGGTACTGCGTGCCGACGCCCAGGATGGACAGGCCAAGCTGCCCAAAGCTGTTGGGTGAAGACATTCCTCGTGGGAGCTGTATTGTGTTGTAGTATGGTAGAATATGGTATGGTATATGGTATGGTGTGGTATGGTATGGTATCTGTGTGTGATGTTGTGTCAAGTGTGGATTTCGTGTTTGCGAGAGGTAAAAGCGTTTTAATGAGGCGACTGTTTGTGCTTTTTCTGACTCGCCGTACGCCCAAACGCAGAGGCAGGGCAGGAGAATGGTGCTTGTTGTAGAGCGTGTCTCGCAAAGATGAGCACGTGCGGGAGTGTTTCCCAATTGCTCACTGAGGCGCAAGGATGGAGGGTTGTTTTCTCTCGAGAGGCGGGAGGTCCAAACACTAGGGGTGGGTATCACCAGTGCTATCTTCCCATACAGTGAGTGGGTCTATTGTTTGCTTGGCTGCGTGCCCTGGAAGCTTAGATTCCCGAAAAAGGCAGGAAAAGCGCCGGATTTGATTCAAGCTCAACGAGGTTACCTGGGGGAGACGCAGCTATTGCATGAGTTCGTGGCGAATGGATCGTCAGATGCAGGTGCTGCAGGTGCTGGAGAGAGGGCCACGGTCATGAATAAAAGGCACGAGAAAAAGAGTATCAAGGCCTGGGTTCTTTTTCCGTCTGCACTCAACAAAAAATGAAAAGGCGAGCTAGCTCACTTTTATCAGGGTGAGCAAAGCAAGTACGAAGTACCTGATACGGATAGCTGGGCGGACATACCAGGCAGGCGGCATAGTCACAGCGATGTCATTGCTACCAGGTTGCACAGGTTACCTAGGTAAAATACCCCAGCCCGCAGCCTCCAATTGTGTGGCAGTCATCACACTCTCTACAAGCCCGTCAATAGCCTAGGCAATAAATGTGATTTAAACTCTTCAGAACTTGAAACCGTCAGGGTCCTCAGTCTTGTAGCAGAGCCTGGGAGCCTGCCGGGCCTGCCAGCGACGTCAGGACGGACCCCTGTTCCGAGCTGTTCGAGCTGTCCCCATCCAGACCGTTGCCGTTTTGGATTTTAGCCACCTCTTTGCCGTACTACTACTACTACATAGTATCTATGTAATACTGAGAAAAAGGACCCCACAACCCACACAATCCACCATTCCCACCAACACACATACATAGTATTTGATATGCATCCTCCTTTTGCAAACAGGATACCCCGCAAAAAATCCTGTGTCTCGTATCTTTTACATTATCCACACCGCAACAATATGCACCGCATGCACCACCACCACCATCCACGCCGACCATAGCTAAGCCTTCCGGATCGACGCCGATCCGCGGCCCGAAGTAACCCTCCCCCGGGTCCCTATCCAGCAACCACCGGCGACCGAGCACTTGGGATCACGGACCACGCGGCCCATTGAACACCAAACAACAAAAACAACATGCACCCAGCAAAGTATCCCATCCTTCTTCACCTAATTTGCGAGGTGCCGGGTATGTTTTTGCCCACCCTCAACACCTTTGCGCAGCGTCAGCAACTGACTGACTGAACCCCTCCATCTCCCCAGCCGCCACATCTTTCACCTTGCAGCCCGCCAAGCAGCTCCAAGACGCCAACCCGTCCCAAGAAGCCGTGCTTCTCTGCAGAAGTTATGGTGGGTTGCTATGGGCCGTCAATCTATTGTGTTTGCAATTCCTCCTTCGACGAGGTGACACCTGTGATGACATCGCTGCTATGCTTGCAGTGTCCTTGGCTGCTCATCACATCTTCCCAATAATTAGGGCAGCCACCAGGATTTGGTCCCGGCAACTGCATCACCAGCAACGGCAAAGTCATGCGTTGGGAGGCCCGGCATTGCATCTGACTGTTCATGTCATTCTCTTCTGCTCCCTGACCTGGACCTGGCTACAGTGTAATGCCGTTAGCAGCTAGCCTGGAGAAGAGCGACCAGTGTCTGAATTCCTATCCCAATCTGCTCGACCACACTTCAGATACTGCATCTAGCTTCTAAACAACTTAAGCCCCTCCTCCGCAACATCCATCTCCTCCTCCTCCTCGTCACTTTCCGCATCCTCCTTCAGCCCTAGCCGCTGCCCAAAGAGCGTACCGAAGAGCCGGTCAATGGCATCCTCCTCCCACCCCCTTCGATCCTCCGGCGCCATAAAGTTCTCAATCTTCTCATGCACTGTGAACCTCAACTTCCGCCCTTTGCTTGCTCTACGATCCACCTGCTTGCGCGTCTTGGCCTCCTTGATCGCCGTGTACCGCACCGTGGGCGCACTTCCGTTGGTGCCGTCACTGCTACGCTGGTCCACCAGCTCCTTAAGCAGCAGCTGGTAAAAGTCCGCGTCGTCGTAGATGCGGACGTCCTCGGCAACCTTCTGGGCCGCCTGGAGGGGCGCGCACGACCGCGGCACATGCGTGCGCTTCACCAGCCGGTCCGCGTGGAGCAGCTGGTTCTCCAGCACCGACGTGAGCGACTGTGAGCCTGCGGCGGCGCTGAGCTGCCGCTGTTTATTGGCGTTGGCTGTTGTGGCTTTGACCTTTTGCGACCACTTTTCCAGAATCTTTTTGCGCTTGGCACTGGCCCGTTCCTCCGTAGCTTTCATGTCCTCCCACAAGTCTTCGTTGGACGTGCTGACCTCTGGGTCTCGCTTGCGCTTCTGGCCTGGCTTGGGCTCAGGGAGGAGATTGGTCCGGAAGCTGTCGATAGCGGTCCATAGTTTGATGGCGGCCTCTTCAGCTGCTTCGTAGGGTTTCTTGTCCGTAGTCTTGTCGTCGGTGACCTCCGAAAGAGAGTTGATGGCAACCAACCCCTTTTGCAAGCGGATTCGTAGATTCAGAAGAGAGTCGTAGCTTCGCCGCTGCTGGCGGACTGCGACACCCTTCTCGGCGTCTGCCTTGACGGCTTGCGATACACCCGAGATGATGTCTCTACGGTCCGCCTGCTCACGCTTGAGGAGCTTGCGCAGGTCGGAAGTGGTGTCGCCCATGTCCATGCCGCCCATCGCTTCATCCTCGCTCTCGTCTTCTTCCTCGGAGTCGTCCTCAGAATCTTCTTGGGCAGATGATCCTTCATCAGCGTCGTCGCTAGCGCTATCGCCCGATTCAGACTCGTTCAGCGGCTCATTGGCATCATCGGACGAATCACCAAGGTCTGATGCCTCATCATCCTCGCTGCCAGAGCCCTCTGAGCCAGACATAAAGTCTGCAGCAACTGCTCGTTTGGGCCGCCCATTGGCAAGCGGCTTCGATGAGGTATCTTTCCCGCTAGTAGCAGCTTTGCTGTCTTTGAACGTGAAGCCTTTCTTCTTGAACATTTCCTCCTCGCCCTCCTCGAAGGCTTCATCACTATCGATCTCCTCGTCATCGATGATGTTGTCCCGCTCTAAATCGGCAGTATGGGGATCGTCAAACTCTTCCGAATCTTGTTCTTCCTCCTCCGAGCCGTCGTCAGAGTCCTCTTGACCCGGTTCGCCATCGCTACTGTCGTCGAGGGCTGCGCGGCTGACCCGGACCCCACTGTATTTGGGACCGAGAGCAGGGGCTTCTTTCTGGCGGAGTTTGGACTTGCTGCAAAGACGAAGTAAGCACGAGAGCCGTGGACGTCAAGCAAAGTTAAAATGTACGTACCCAACAGAGACATAGTGCTCCGTCCCCTGTCCATCATCATCCTCCTCGTCGCTGTCACTGCCGTGAACCGCAGCGCCCTCTGCCTCTGGATCGAGATCTGCGCACTATGCTGTCAGCCTTTTTCCGCCTTGCCTTGGAAATTGGCCGTCAAATAAGTGAAATCGTACCCTTGACAGCCTTCTCATCGAAATCGGCGAATCTTTTCGCGCGGGGTTTCGTGGTGGGCGCCATGATGTCTGAAATCTCGAGGGCGTTTGGTTTGCGGAAGGCAAGGCTTCAGATTTTGCGGGCACGAGCAGAAAATGCAGGTGGACATGCTTGGGCGGTTCTTCTCAACTTTTTAGTGGGTCCTCTAGTCCCGGCCGGCTGGGCGGATTGGTCGCGCGTGAGAAAGGCGCGGCCCGCAAGCCATGACCCGGCTCCCGGTATTGAAATTCAACGAACTGTTGGGAGCCTCGTTCACTCGCTCACTGTATTTGCTTGTAATTGGATACTTATCTTGTGACGTACCAGGCGGAAGTGAAAAGTGTCTGGTTTCGTATTCATGATCTCCCTGTTCACATCTCTCTCTTCTATTCGCGAATTATGTAGGATGACTTAGATGAACACTTCCTGCTGTCGACCCTATCACCCTCGCCATGTCCTCGACCGTCATGACGCCCATCCAGCGCCGCCTTTTCCACACTTTGCGGGCTTTACAACATGAGAATCCGCTGGTCAGTCCTACACGTTCACTCAAAACTTGTATGAATATTTAATGTAACCTTCATTTTCAGGGTCTCCCCCGCAGCGGCTCTATCCCCCGTATGCAACGCGGCCTGCCCGAGCGCCGTAAGATCAAGGACGTTGCCAAAGTAATAGCAGTGTCCTCTGCCAAGGGCGGTGTCGGCAAGAGTACCGTGGCAGCAAACCTGGCGCTGTCCTTTGCAAGGCTTGGACACAGATCGGGTATTTTAGATACGGATATCTTTGGCCCCTCCATCCCCACCTTGTTTAACTTGAACGAGGAGCCCAGGCTGTCACAGAGTATGTGTGGCCCATGATGCGGTATGATAGAGACGGACCCCGTGGCTGAAGCTCTACGACAGATAATCAGCTACTACCACTGTCGAATTATGGGGTCAAGACTATGTCTATGGGCTACCTGGTTGGAGAGGAGGCACCTGTTGTATGGCGCGGCATGATGGTCATGAAAGCGCTGCAGCAACTCCTGCACGAAGTCGACTGGGGCGGTCTTGATATTCTCGTCCTGGACCTTCCGCCAGGCACAGGCGACACACAATTAAGCATCACGCAACAAATTGTGTTAGACGGTACGCATTGTCTTTGCCCAGCCCCTCGCAGGAATGGCTCCATACTCACACTTTCTTCACATTCAAGGCTCCGTGATTATAACCACACCACACACCCTTTCCGTTAAAGATGCTGTCAAGGGCATCAACATGTTTAAGAAGGTGAATGTACCGATCGTGGGTCTTGTCAACAACATGGCGCTATTCACGTGTCCCACATGCGGCGGACAACACCAGATATTTGGGACTAGCGATGGTGTGCAAAAGGTTTGTTCGGACCACGAGATTGCCTTCTTGGGCGATATTCCGCTGCACCAGAATATTGGCAGTCATGCGCAGGAGGGGAAACCGACCGTTGTCGCGGAACCAGATAGTGCGAGGGCCGAGGCGTTCATGGGGATTGCAAGGCATGTCGCGAATAGGATCGGTTTGGTGTAGCCATAAACATAAAAAATGACCAAGAAGCTATGGTCCAGACACGTCACAATTGATCTTTCACAGCGCCCCATGAGTCTAAATGAACTTCGAGCCGCTCTGCTCTGGCAAATTATCCCTTCCTTCTGCTCCGAGGGGTTCCAATTTCAAATACTTTCCAGACTCATTTCTTGCTGACAGTATACGCCTAGCCATACAGCTTGAGCCGTAAAGTACACATTCAGCAAAGTGTTCTCAGCAGTCACGGTCTCAACAGAGACTATTTCTCTGACTAGCTAAAACCAGCGCGCACATCCGGACACATTTGCAGCCACAGATTTCATTTTCACAAGAAAACAAAGGTATTCCAACTATCTCACATGGTCATACGAAACGTGCGAAGGAGGACTCAAACGCTGCGCCGTGAAAACCATTGTCGTCGCAGCCGCAAGCCAGATGCAGGGAATCGTAGGGGAACCAAAAAAAAAATAAAAAAAATAGCCAAAGTTTCCGTCATTGTCTGAAATACTATACCCTGTCTGTCGAGGTATGCACACCAAATACCTGCTCCTCATATCTTATCATGCTGAACGCCATTCCTAAACACCCTTGCCCGCTGCGGCACTCAAGCCGTCTTTTTCCACTGGTTGTACACACCGATCAAACTGCTCAGCGTGCCGGCAAGACCCACGATCCCATCGTCGAAGTTGATCCAGCCGAGGGCGGAGTATGGCACAGTCAGGTCGCAGAGGTCGGATAGTAGCTGCAGCTGGCTGGCAGAGCGTTCCCTGAGATGAATCATTAGCCATGACTTTCAAAGTAATTGCACAAGTGACAACAAGTCACACTCACAGAGCTATCCTCTTGCTCTCGACGACGCCCTCGCCTTCCTTCTTGTCGACCTTGGCCTCCCTCACCCTCAACTGATACAGGGTATATGTCTGCGCCACAACGCTGCACATCAAGCCCATGGCCCAGAATCGATAGGCTTCCTTTTGGAGCCTCTTGGCCGCCTCACTCTTCCTGATCCCGGCCGCATCCAACACGGTAGCCATATCAAGGGTCAAATAGCCAGCATAACCCACCTGCCTGCCCACGGCGGCATACTTGAGCACAGGGTCCAAGGTGCCGGCCTTTGCGTCGGCGGCAGTCGCAGCTGCTTTCAAGTGCTCGACATTCTTGCCGACGCGCATGATTTTGCGGGTCAAGCCAAACTGCTTCTTGATGGCATCCCAGGGAGCAATCTCGGCGGGTGAGCCATTGGTGCGGTACAGGTACCAAGCATAAAAGCGGGCAAAGTATTGCAGGGTGCGTAGCAGCTTGTCGCGGCCAACGGTGGTGGCGACGAAGCGTAGGTAGTGGGCCACGCTGGGGTGGTAGATCACGGCGTCTGCAACCATTTTCCTTCTTTCCTTTTTCTTTTTCTTCTTCTCTCCTCTCTTTTCCTTCCGCTGGGTTGTAGTTGCAAACTTGTGGTCAAACTTGATTCTTTCTCAAACCCTTCTTGTTTATCTTTTCGCCTTCCCTCGTTCTTCCGAGGTTGGACAGCCGAGGAGAGTGGTTGCCGTATCACGCGACGAGTCGCGACAACCGAATCGCGGTCCGGAACTGACGGTTAAAGAGGCGAGAAAAGAAGGTGAAGCTGGACAGTGGAGACAGCGAATGTGCGTCACGGAGTAGAATTATCGTCAAGGGAGTGAGAGCAGCAGAATTCGAAGTCTGTACGTGTGTTGAATTGGAAGAGGATGGGTGACTTTGGGGATACAGTCATTTTTGATTGCCCGGATACGTCGCAGCATGGCACTATCTTTTGACATGTGCCTCGGCTGACCACAAGCCAAAGCCAAGGGTCAAGAAGTCGAGCCCGAGAGGTTATGATTGTGGCCTGGGATATTCGGCAATTACGCAGATCGAACCCCCGAAACCCGAACCCTGTTTTCTTCGGAGGACCATTACTATGTAGGTACTTTGTAATCCGTACGGATTAATTCTTGTGCAATTAGGTCTAGTACCAGTAGGGGTTATCAGTCCTGTTAGGTATGTCGCAGTGATATGCGTTCCGGTTTATTCTCTTGCATCATAGTGTGGTCAATCTCCATCCGGATACCCATTGCTAGTACCATCGTAGGCAGCTAGGTACTGCAGTAGCTAGGTACTCGTAGGACGAAATAGAGGTGCAAGGCCACTAACAGCCATTTGGCGCCTCCTCTCCACATCCCCGTGGAGCGGACCTGGTCACCCTGTTAGTGTGGGACTGTGGGGAAGAAGGCAGAGAGGGGTCCCGCCCTGTGGAGAAAGGTTCAAGGGGAGAACGTCACTGTAGCCGTCATTCTGCCGAACTGCCCCGTGCTATGTCACTGTGTGCCTGGGTGAGGGGCAGAGACCGCGGGCGTCTACTCTCGTTGGGGGAAAAGGAATGTACCGGAGGACTGTCCACCACGACCAGCTTCGCGCAAATCATCTAACGTAAAGGCGCTGGCCCGGAACATTCATGGAACGCCCGGCCGTGCAATTATCGTGAGTTCCTTCCTAGGAGCCCCATTACATAGTAGCTCTTTAGTTTCCTTCGTCTCTTCCCTTCATTCTTGGCTTTTTCCTCCTATTCACTTACTGCCTTCTGTACATATTCATGTACCTTGTACTCTACAACTTCACCCTACGAACGACGACGACAAACATCACGACCACCACCACCACCCAAAACCGATATCGTAAACCAGACTTCACTTTTCCCGTCTAGTAGCTCGCTTGGAAGTGCTGCTCTCCAGCTTCTCAAAAGTCAATTGCATCTCTGGCCTCATAAAAGTTGACAGCCAACATGTCTAACCAAGTAGGCGCTAATGGGAGCAATGGCGTCGAGGAGGCCATCAACACCAACATTGTGACCTTGACCCGGTTCTTGACGGAAGAGCAAGTGAAGGTCAAGGAGGCAACGGGTGACTTCACGTAAGATGTCCCTGCAAACATGCCTCTCCAATTGACCCATCAGCTAATCAAACTTGCGCTTCAGACTTCTCTGCCACGCTCTGCAATTCTCCTTCAAGTCCATAGCATACTATATCCGCCGCGCAACTCTAATTAACCTGACTGGCCTTGCCGGTTCCTCCAACACCACCGGCGATGAACAAAAGAAACTCGACGTTATCTCAAACGACCTGTTCATTGCCGCTATGCGCTCCTCTGGCAAATGTGCTTTACTCGTCTCCGAGGAGGAGGAGGAGATCATTTTCTTCAACAAGGAGACTACCGGCGCACGCTACGCCGTTGCATGCGACCCTATTGACGGCTCCTCGAACCTGGACGCTGGTGTCTCTGTTGGCACCATCTTCGCCATTCACAAACTGGCCGAGGGGTCCACAGGCACCAAGGAGGATATCCTCAAGCCCGGCACAGAACTGGTTGCCGCTGGTTTCACCATGTACGGCGCTTCTGCTCAGCTAGTTATCACCATGAAGGGCGGCGGTGTCCAGGGCTTTACCCTCGACAACGGCGTCGGCGAGTTCATTCTCACCCACCCCAACATGCGCCTGCCCAAACAAAGGGCCATCTACTCCGTCAATGAGGGTAATTCGCTGTACTGGGAGGATAATGTCAAGGCATACTTTGAGAGCCTGAAGCAGCCTCAGGGCGAGGATGGCAAGGGCAAGCCCTACAGCGCACGGTATATCGGATCAATGGTGGCCGATGCCTATCGGACGCTGCTGTATGGAGGTGTATTTGCGTACCCTGCCGACAAGAAGAGCCCGAAGGGCAAACTGAGGATTTTGTATGAATGTGCACCTATGGCCATGGTGTTTGAGAATGCTGGCGGACAGGCTTTGAACAGCAAGATGGAGAGGATGCTGGACGTCGTCCCAGAGTAAGTGAAACCAAATCCTGCGTCAAAAGAGGCCTTTTACTAATGTGTGCAATTTCAGACACATCCACGATAGGTCAGGAATCTTCATGGGTAGCTGGGATGAGATGGAGAAGGTCAAGAAGTTCCACAAATGAAAGTCATACAGACGGGAGAACTGCGATCAGGAAAGTCATACTTCAAAGCGATAGTTGATCAGATTGGGAAGGGTCACGATTCCGTAGCCGGGTTGGATAGGCAAATACCCCCAAGCATGAATAAGTCCATAATAGGCAAGAAACATCGTCGAGGCAACTTCGAGCAGAGGAAATACGTTGTGACTGGATGTGAGAATGGATCTCGCTCAACAGACACTCTCATAGGATGACAGAGGGTTTTGACTAGCATCTGTGTGGCGCTATCTGAGCATTCTTCAGTCTCGAGGCTGATATCTTCCTGCAGCAAACCCATTCATTCAACCTCACATCAGCCTGGATGTCCAACACACTTAGTGGTTTCGCTTCCTTCTTCTTCAGGACCGTAGTGTCCCCTTGTCTTCCTTCCATTCCACATCTGCGTCTCTCAAACTCTCATCATATCATCCAAATCACTTTTAGTCTCCACCTCTCTTGAGCTGTTCGCTTTCGTATCATCTCAAACCACTTCAATTCTTCCCCGACCAAACACAGAACTACCACCCTCAACAACTCAAATCAAACAGTCCCTTGGGAAGTCCGTCGCCTATTCGGGATTTGTTTTGTGGCAGTTAACTCGGCTCTTGCAATTAAGTCGACTCTTGCAATCAATTCGGCTCTTGCAATCATCTCACAAGTCTTCTTACCAAGACCAGAATACCCAAGTAGATTGCAGACCCTCAAACAACACTTACCTCTTTCCCAGCAACAGAAAGACACAAGCTTCACCGAACGTTCGTTCTGGAATTTCTTCTCTTTTCTATCCGCGTGCTGTCTTCTTTGCCATTTTTGCTTTTCTAAAGACGGAAGTTGTCCTTCACTGCAATTCAAAGCGTCCACACTCAAATTTCTCCAGGCTGTCACCTGCACCTGACTATTAACATGAATTCCGACGAACAGGTGGGCGATGGGTCCAATGGAGATCTCTCGCAGCAACGTGAGGGGTCTCGTGAGGACCTTCCAATGTTCAATCACGGCCGTCTTCAGTCGCACGAGCAAGATGAAAGCAGCATGTTCGTCGACCAGGATCACGGCTCTCGCACTCTGTCACCTGAGGCTCAAAGCGATAACGAAGAGGAGGATAGTATTCATGGTGATCATCAGCAAGCTGGCGCTGATCAGGGAAGCCACGAGTTCGACTCCCCGGAGGGCTCTTCCGGTGCAGACGAAGATGAACTGTTGAACGATGAAGACATGGCAAAAGAAGGGGAATGGAGGGACCCCGTTGATGAGCCTGACGACGGCCCGAACCAAGCTCAGCCTTCTTTAGGCTGTGGTCCATGCAAGATCTTGCACAAGCGCCTCGAGCGCCGAGAGAAAGTTCTCGAAGACAAGTGCAATATTATCAAGGCGAAGAGCCTGAGATTAAGTGTTTCGCAAGGTAAAATCCGAACTCTGAGAGAGAAGATCAAGGACAATGCACAGGTGAAAGCTTTGGTCAAGAAGATTAAAGCTCTGGAAGTGAAGCTGGATGAGAATGAAGAGAAGATTCGCCGCCTCAAAGTCATCCTACGTCTCAACGGTATCGACCCGGAGGATGGCAAGAGGTTCCGCAGTGTTCCAAACCCTAACACGTCTCATCGAGCCACACCAGATGCTTGGAAAGGCGACCTACGGGAATTTTACCAAACTCTCCGCCGTAACCACAATGTCATCGACATGGGAGCTTGGGAGAAGGTCTGGAAAGCGCAATATAAACAAGGGAACATACCTGTCAATCCTGGGCTCCTCCACCCGGATATTCGACTAAAGTATCCCGAAGATTTACAAGACGATGATTCTGTTGCCTCTGGAGACTCCGATACTCCTCGTGCTGGTACTACTTTCATACCACGTCCTATCCAGGCCGATTTCGAGGGTTTCAACAAACTTCCAGCGACAATCCTCCTCAATATCCTTAGCAAAGCGCTTTTCTTCTCCGGGCGCGTTGTCCACATTTTCTCCAGGCTGGACCCTTATAAGCCTCCAGCAAATTTCCGCACCGCAAAGCGGCTTCCTGGACGAATCTATATCTCCAACGGTAAGCGAGCCTACATCTCTCTTACTCGAGATACAATCGACCCCAACAAGCTTCTTTCGCCATTACGTGTTAATCGAAAGTGGAATTACTTTGGAGCTCATGTCTTCTATGGCAAGAACACCTTCGCCTTCTCCTCCTTTGGGGAATTCGGCCGCTTCTGCAACGGCATAGGGGATGCTAGGCTTCAGAGAATCGCGCACCTTGTAAGTTGTCTCGTCTTATTAGCAGCCAGCTCAGGTAATATTCACACCCCATAGGAACTTCACTGGCAGGGAGGCTCTTGCGTGCGCTTTGCGGAGGCTGATAAGGGTTACGATCCGAGAAAGAGCCAGAGTTACAGGTCAATGCCTCTGGCACGTCTAATGGATATGAAGCGACTGGACACGCTTGTCATTCATATTGACGAGTCCCGAACCCGTCGGCCTCTCGAAGCCTCTTACCACATTCAATTTGCACTAGAAGCTACAGTGCAGCAGCCGAACTATCGATTGAAGCGGTATGATACTTCCGATGCATAGTGGAATAATGGGTACTGACGCATAAGTGTATAGGGCGCTACGAGTCTGTAGAGGCTGGGACTACCTCCACATGTCAGTATCATATCGTACTCCTTCTTCGTTCTCAGCAAAAACGAGCTCGTACATATGGTCTCTGAGTGTCTGCTAACAGACATAGGCTTCGAAATATGAGTTGGATTAGGCTGTACGATACTGCGAGAATGAACGCCGGCTGTGCGAGACAGAAGAGCGCAGTGAGAGATGTCAGCGCGGTGATGGACCTCAATAGGTGAGAGTCATTTGTTCGATCTGAGGCTGTCACTTTCTCCAGATGCTAAAACAAACTCCTAGGACCGCTCGGATGAGAAATACCCCAGAAAAAGCCGCGGTTTGTCGCCTCGAATCACTCCTCCCGTTCTTCCCTGATCTTGAAGGAAAATGGTCCCCTGGAGACGACGACCATCGACTCGTTTTGGGTATTCTCGACCAGCCTCACCTTGAGGACAACGATCTGGATCGGGACTATAGCAGTGAGAGTGAGAGTGCTAGTGACAGCAGCAGCAGTGACAGTAGCAGAGACGAGGACATCGAGGATGAAGACGAGGATGGAAATGAAGACGGTCCTCAACGACAGACTGCAGCAGGAGGAGGTTCTGCGACTTATAAGTCTGCGAACCCTGACCTACCGTCTGGAGAGAGAAGAGAAGGAGACGTCATTGTCATCGATGACGATGACGACGCTGAGACTGAAGAAGAACGAGGGGTGACTCACATGTCTGCCCCGCCTGACCTTCCATCAAGAGAGAGAGCGGTGGAGGTCTCTACTATCGACGACGACCAGAGCTTGGAGACTGCAGAAGGACGGGTGGTTATGACCCATATGTCTGCACCCCCTGAGCTACCGTCCGGAAAGACAGAAGAAGAGGTCAACATCATCGAGGACGATCAGCACTCTGAGACTGGAAATGAACGAGGGTTCTTGACTCACATGTCTGCCCCTCCTGACCTTCCATCAAGACAAAGAGAAGGGGTCATCGTCATCGATGACAATGAGGCCTCTGAGACTGAAGAAGGACGAGAGCTCGTGACTCATATGTCTGCTCCCCCTGAGTTGCCGTCAGGAGACAGAGGAGACGCAATCATTGTGATCGACGACAACAGCGATTCTGACACTGAGGAAGAACGAGTGTTCGTCACTCGTATGAATGCCCACACTGAGCTGGCGTCACAAGAGAAAGAGAGGGAGGTTATTTATATCGATGACGATGACGACTCTGAGAACGAATCAGAAGGAGCTGAGAGCCTTCGCGAGCGAAGCCAAAATCGCCGAAGTACCACATCCGGCTTGTTCGTATCTCCTGGACCCGGGGAAGAGCAGAGCCAGAATCGTCGAAGTACGACATCGCGGTTGTCTTCCAGCTTGTTCGTGTCTCCTGAACCCGGTGAAGAGCAGAGCCAGTATCGCCGAAGCACGACATCGAGGTTGTCTTCTAGCTTGTTCGTAACCCCTGGACCCGGGGAAGAGCAGAGTACAGCCTCTACGACGGCCAGCCCAGACCCGACGGACGTGAACAAGTCCGTCGGCAACAAGCGATCGGCGTCGTACGATGCAGTTGAGACAAAGAGGAGGAAGACGGAAACTCAGATCTAGGCGATTATCCTAGTCCGATCGTTTGATGGAGTTGTTCCTGTGGCGGATGACCCCTGTTGTGGATGATCCGCTGGTGAATCATCGTGATGGCGATTATTCCGTCTTGAACTCGTCAGATAGATGGAATGGGTTCTGTCCGGAGGCGTCAGTCTGGATCGCATCATCCTTACCACCTTTTTTGGCATTGCTTTTCGATGGGAACGGGACTTTGATATTACACAGGACGGAGTCGCTCTCTCTAAAGGGATGGGAATTCAATTTATAGCGGTGCCTTCTTTTTATGAGAGGTATTAGTATTAGCTCCTCCTACGTGGTGGAATTCACAAATCGTTTGATTTCAGGGATGGCTTTCCGTTCCCCGGGGGAGTGACTGCTTCTAATACTTGACGTCCTTTATACCACAGCATCCACTAGACTCTATCGAAGCGGCGAGCTTCCACCAGGTGTGAACATACTCAAAGAAGTCACGCCCGTGCCACCCTTTCTTATAGGCGTGGACGGACCATCAGCCTGACCAGGAGGCGTTGTCCTTCCAATCTGCGGCGGTGGCTCTGACCCAGGCGGCTTGAAGCCCACGCCATCACCCACACGATAGACTTCGGCGAGCATGCTCTTTGTTATTCCAGCATCCTCAAATTCCAACCACTTGCGGTACAGCTTGAGCGCAATCCTTGCGTCCTCTATTGAGTCATGTGTATCGACCTGGATGCCTTCCTTGAGAAGGTACCACGCCAAGAATTTGAGACTCAGCTTGCGGCGATAGTTCTTTTGATAAAAGAGATCAATAGTATCAATGATCTGGGCCTTGGGCACTTGAATGTTGATCACGCGAAAGTCTCCCTTGAGACCGTGGCCCACGAACTTGCAACCAAGGTTAAGAAGCACCCAGAGACGCTTGTAGGCGATCTTGAGCGAAACCAAGCAGTGATTGCTCGTGCGCGGGTCGAGATCGCCGGGCAAGATTCCCGAGTGCTTGTGCAGATAGTCGATGACAGGCTCTTTGACCTGGATCCAGTCGTCGATAAATGCTAGTCCTTCATCCTCGCCCTCACCACGTACAATAGACACACGGCCCAGAGCATGAAAGTTGGGCCGGATGACTTCTCTAATGCCATCCGACTTCATTTCCACTTCTGATTGCTTGGCGAGGACGAATTCAGTGTCGAGCGCGACGGTGGTGTGTGGGCCGGGTCGCTCTGTGTTCGGGTCTAGGATGCGGTAAGGGTGTTCCTTTGCGTCGGGTCTCGAGGAATATTAGACAAAGGCATGGATGGGGCAAGGGTGGAGAGGTACGTACTTGAAGTCCATATGTAGGACAGATGTGTCGATATTGTTGACCCACTCTGTGTCGAGTTTGTTATTTGCGGTCTTCAGCTGGTAGACGAGCACGGATGGCATTTTCCACCAAGTGTTGAAGGTGAGTGCTTCTGCGGTCGAAATCTGCTTTACCGAAAAGTCGTTGAAGAGATGCCACTGGCTTTCACCTGGTGGCTCTGGCTCGGAATGAGCAGCTACAAGACGGTCGTTTAGTACAATCGCAAACGTCAAGCGTACGAGGCAAAACTTACTGTTGACCATTGCGACCAGGTGGGATTTGTGAGCTGAACCACTGTCGACGCCGACCGGAGACATGGCGGCCAGGTGTGGCTTCTGCGCCAGCCCACTCTCAATGTTCACAGACAGCCCCATGAGCGAGTAGACCTGGATGTTATGAGCACCTCTTTGTAGGTGAAACTTCAGATCATCCCCCTGGTAGCAAAAGAAGGAACCATCAACGACTATAACGCCAATCTCCTCAGGTAGCCAGCCGGGGGTAGCCCAAAGCACTCGCTGCTCCAGCTCGGCGTCGCGATTCTCCGGCATGGGTACATTGAGCGTCAAAACTGAGGGGATTCCTTGAATGATCTTTCTTGTATGCAGTGATTGGTACCGGTTGCAGCGTACACACCATCCCCTGGTCTGGGTTTCACCCTCAACGCTGGTCTTGAGCACTTGGGAGAATGTGGTTTTGTGCGCCCGGTGAGCGCGCGTCTTGGTCACAGGAATCGTCAGATCTGTTACATAAGACGACCCCGACCTACTCGTCTCGTTCCTGCAGTTCAAACATCTAATCGTCGTCAAGGCCGACGTTGCCAGAGCTTGCTCCATAGCCATGGGGACGGGAGATTTAGTTCTGTAGTCATCTGCCATCGTCTGTAGTAGGTACCTAGTAAGTCCCTGATTCATTTTCGTGAGTGAGCCTTGCCGAGAGTCCTCTTCCAGAAGTCCAAGTCGCAAGGCGGGCGGATGGGTGATGAGGCATTTCAACAAGTTAGACGCATGACACGATGAGCCTTCCGTCTTTTGGAGCATGTCTGAAAGATAACCGAGTTCGCATAGCAGGCATTTCTCGCTAAGACAGTCTGTCGCTGCATGCTGAAGAGCTAGGTTTCGAACCAGAGGTGTGAAATGAAGGACCTGGAGAAGCGAGTTTGCATAGGAATTCGCAATGTGGTTTTCCAAGCCTGCATATCGAGTCTTGTTGTAGAACTCAAAGTCGAAGTCGTCCACGCCGTACTTGCTGAATTGTATTTCCACGTTCTGGTAGAGGGCCGGAACTTCTGCTTTCACGCTCTCCAACTGTGTCGAACCAAGGGCATGTGCAGCCTTGTCAACTTGAGCCTCGATAATAGCCTCAGCTAAGGAAGATTTGGCCGAGTCCCTGGCCTTTTCGCTGAGGAACTTTGGTGCCCGTATGGCAAGCGCGCCTTTGACTGCAGATCGTGTGTCCTCGGCCTGGTTACGGAATGTGTCCTGGCCTCGGGACGGACCAGCAAAGCCCCAAGGGGTTTTGTTCATCCTCATGAGGTCACTTTGAGAGACCTTGGGAGGTGGCGCTCCGACATCAGAGATGGAGTTATTCGGCATGGCTGACAGAAGAGTTTCTCTGTAATACGGAACACCAACCGAGTTCAAGGGGCTGGCATATATGTCAACAAAGCACAAGAAGTAGAAATCAGTCCATCAAACTCACGTGTTGTCCTTCCAGTCAATGCGTGGTTGCAATGACTCTTCATCTGGCCATTCTGTAGGCTGTGCCATCTCAACAAAGTGGCACTTTGCAGGAGACCCCCAAAGATGCATGTAGCATTCGGTATCCGCAAGCGCAATAGCTTCTCCTGACGGCGCAATTTCTATGCCTGTAAGAATGGAGCCTACAACATTCGCCTGACGGACGTTACTCGTATTTGGATCCATCAGATCCACCACATGTATCTGCCCACCTTGCGACGCGACGATGCCCGTTGTAAGCATGCGCGGGTGCATACGAACATAAGCCGCGAGTGGAGGAAACGGAATTGGGGGCATTGTGGACAGGTTCTTCAGGTCAAAAACCATAACAAACGGGTCAAGCATATAGGTACCCGATGGCTGCTTAAGCGAGGTACCGCAGGTGACGACGTACTCTTCCTGAACATCCATGTCGTTGATGAATGCAGAATGGGCTCGCCACTTGTGTATGACGGTGAATTTGACGGGGTCGAGGATGTGTACTTGGCCATCATTTGTGGCGGCGCATATGTACCGACTTTTCTTCATTCTTATGTAGTAGCTCGAGGTAGGGATCTGGACAAAGTTAGACAGCAGCCGTGCTCAAGAGTATAAGTAGTTTTGGACATACACGCTTGACGATCTCTCCTTTGTGTGTGTCGATGACAAGCATCGTGTCTTGCATACCGGCCACGAGAATTTCAGATGTGGCCTTGGAAGTGAAACTCATGCATCGTAGGTCTCTCATGTCCTCCGCCCTGCATTGCGACGACTGTCAGCTTCCAACACCAGGCCAGTATACTCGCAGCACGGGGGCTCACGTCAAATGCGGCCAGACCGGGAGCCCTCTCCGGATAGCCATGTGCACGCTCCGCGCGCCCAACACGATGACTCCTTTGTCATTGAATAGAATTTGTTGCACTGCGCCCTCTGAAGGCGGGTGCGCACGGAACGAAGTGTATTTTTGTAGATTGTGGCTGTAGAAGGACGTGACGCGGCCCTAGTGAATCGTCAGGGTTTGCAAGGTCTCGTAGAATGTTTGGGAACGTAAAGCTAGACGCACATATCCATTTCCTGCCCAAAGCAGCTCTTGGGTCGTGTCAAAAGCGAGCGCGGTGATGACGCCGGGGGGCACCGACTGCCCGCCCGGCGGTGGCAGAAGCTGACGACTCAACTGCAGACATCTTGGTCAGCTCTCAATGTATCCTCTCCCGTATATGCGCAGAGGCCATTTACGAGCTCAGCGAGTCGCGACACAAGCAGAGCATTTCACGCTCTTCGTCAACCTGCGTTAAGGATGGCAACACTCGACACGGCGCGCTGTCGGAGCGCCTTTGCGCGCCTAGACGGGCAAAGGTTGAAGGGGGCCATTCTCACCTCGTCCCAGTCCGCATCCATGGCTCCGGGTCGCCAGTGGGCATGTTGGAGTATGTCAGAGTCTCCAAGGGCTTGTCAAGGACTCGCAATTGACAATGCGCCTTGGTCAAAGCCTCGCTGGTGCTTGCGCCGTCACCCGTGGAACCGTGAGGTGACGTCCAGGGGTGGGCTTATCGATATGCTGCCTCCCGAGCTTCAGCCGCAGGGTTCTTCCCGGACACTGGCAGGCTTGATTCCATTCGCAACAACTTCGACATTCCAACACACACCTAGGTACTTACATACTCCTTATTTATTATTCCTCACATCACATCACACATACCTTGCAGGCAGACTGCAAGAAGCTCCACGACAACACGGACATGCATTTCTAAAAGTTGTTGCTTATCTGCTACCGCAATGTTCGAAATTCCATACTCAATGTTGAGACCGACCTGAAGAAAAGAACGCGACACTCCCACAATCAAAACGAGAATTGAAGAGGCGACATCACTAGAAGTATTGTGAATGTATCACGTCTCGAGGAGACACCAGGCACCAGTATCCAACATCATTCCCCTATATACCAACTCAACTCAGGCTCGCTATACGCCAAAAGAACCTTGACATCATTACTTGGTGATCCAGCCAAGATAATCCGCCACGATGAGTGTCACCATGGCATGCGGTGCAATCCGAACGTCTGTTCCAGGTCCAGTCAGCGAATGCTACTTGAAATCGGCATTTCAATAGAGCAACTCACAGTATGTGCTAAAACCACGATAAAATCGAAGCACGCCCTCCTCCTTAGCCACCTTTGCGAAGCAGTCTACCATGCTCTTGTATGGCAGCTTCCCATCTGGTCCTTTTGTCTGCTTCTGCAAGCGTGTCTTGACAAAGTCGAATGGAAGCGAGAAGAACGAAGCGAAGAACCCAGCAATTGCACTGGCACTCAGCGTCTGCGTCCGTGGCGACCAATCTGTCTTGGTCTTGAGTTGAGACTTGGCCTCACTGAAGAAGGCCAGCTGCCCAAAGTTCAGAGCCATCGCCCGGACGACAGTCGGCGTTGCACCGGCCCATAGCGCACCCACGCCTTCGCTCTTGGCAATACGTGACAGCGCGTCGATAACTGACTTGTAGTTCTTGCGCTGGTCCACGGGCTTCAGGCCGTCACTTTGCATCCGAATCAAGGCCAGGTCGGCTGGATTTCCGACCATCGCAGCAAGACCACCTGCGGCAAGACCTGCCGTTGCCCGCTCTGCGAACCCAATCTGCTTGCCCTTGTCTTTGGCGCGCGCCGTCAGGGTCCCCATGAAGGTGTCGAAGAGTCCGAGACGTGCGGTTGTATACACAGCTTGCCGAAGGAGACCCGCGGATAGACCTGTATACAAATCGAGAGCTTTCCCACTAGCGAGGATTTCGCGTGTTACCGAGAGAGGCGTCGCTTTTGGTCCGGTCGCTGCTCCTTCACCGGCCAACTGGATTCGCACTTTGATCATGTCGACGGGCTGAATCACCGTGGTGGCGACCATGCCACTTATGCCTCCGTTGATGAACGGCAGCGCCGCTCTCATATACGGGGTGTGCAGAAAGTCATTGGCCACCGCGGCCCCTTCACTCTGCGCATTCTTCGCACCGCCACCCATGACCTCCGAGGTCTTGTTCCTTGCTGACTCAATGGCTTGCTTGATTGTGTTCGACATTGTGAGAATGATGCTGCAAGGGATGCGCGCGCCGATGATCTGCCAATTCTAGGAAGTCGGAAATCGTTTCTACTCTATGAGGTTGCTGGAGAGGTGTTAGATACTATGACGCTTCGCCTTCTCAGGGACAACGAATCAGAGTAGGGCTTTCGTCGCAAGAAGAGGGGTTAAAGATGATCCAGTGCAAGGAGACTGAGATGCTTCCCGGAATCTCGACCTCAACAGCTGAGGAGAGACTAGATCGCAGATTGCTAATCTCTCAAAAACGCGTGGGAAGCGACGAGTCACGCCTGGCTGCCGCCATAGGAAATAGCTGATTTCAAGGCGGGAGTCATAGCCATAGGACAGCTCTGCACCACTCCCGACTCTGTGTACCGTCTTCTCGCTTGGTCGGCATTGCGACGCATCTTTCTGGGATAGGCTCGAAGAAGTGTCCCCCGACCGCGACCAGCCACGATGAGAACCCGGCGCCAGTGCCGTGAGCCTGCGGTCTCCGCCCGGAGCCGAGCTCGGCACACTTCATGTGACGGCGCCTTGTCCGTCATTGGTGCAGTGGGCTAAACTTCCGCATGCCTCGATGTGGGAGAGTGGCTTATGAGCGGCTCACTGAAACCGTCCAAGAACCCAATCACGGTGCTGTGCACAAGATTGTGCATCTCTCTCAAAAGGCTGATATAAGCAGTCCTAAGCTGTGCCCAAAGATGGTCTTGTGATGAGCCGACGTTGCCCGTGCCACTACCTCGGGTGCCGCTATAATAGCGAGCACCAACCAACCATGCTCAAGACTCAACACATTGGAAACAGCGAACCAAAGTCGAGGACCCTACCTCTTCAAAATAGACCAATCTTCTACGCCTTTTGATTGAATTGCAATCACGGCAGCCAGATAAAAGGCCCTGCTCTTGGACGCGTATCTTGTTGAATTAGTCTCACGAGAGTTGTCCCAGCGGCGCTCTTGAAAGTGGGGCGTTTCGGCCGTCCGCGTGCGTCCGATGCTTAGAATTGGGTACCGAGATCCTCCGAGACCTTGGATAAGGATATCTTGCCGGAATCCAGAAGAAAGCAAATACAACGACAATGTGTGGGTACGAAACGAGCTCTGCAATAGATAAGTAAGATTTTCGAGAGGACGTCGTTCAGCAAGAGTGTTGGTTGTCCAAGAAGAGGAGGTAATCACGCGGCCAGCAGGGTGGGTGGGCTACCCGTACTGATATTAGAAAGAGTACTCGGGCCCGGCACACAAGTGCAAGGAAGCTCTTGGTTCCTTTGGCTTTACACACTACGAGGTACGTACACTCAGCTCTAACATAAGGTTGGTTTAACTGGCACCAGATCCTGTCCCTCCTGTGGAAAGACGTTGGAGTCGATGGTCCGCATGTGAAATGGCTTGTGGCCCTGCAATACCCCAACGAACCTGTTTGGGAATGCGGGCACTCGGCACACGCTGCACGATCGCCCATCTTTGGACGGGAAGAATCGGGCACAGGGAGCTGGGTGAAAGGATGGGAGGCTGATCGTCCTCAACTAGTCTCCTCAACACCGGGACACCGCATGTCGAGCATCTTTGCATAGCCGTGGCCAGTCGCAATCCTCACCAAACGGTCAGAACGGTCCACCACACTCCATGGAATCTGCAACACCTTTCCAGGATACTCTCTCATACGACTGTTGCAGGTTGCCCTTCAACCAAAAGCCTGTCGGAAAACGTCTGGACTCCCTGCAAAGCGCATATCGGGCCACTCACGCATCGAGATGTCGTCAGACTACGCTATCCCTCATCTGCGCCTCCTCCTTCATGGATTGCTCATCATACTGCCTCCCTGGTCTTTCCATTGTGCTGGCAAAAGCATCGAATAACGCTTCCATTATGACACCACTAAGCTCTGTTCATTACCTGTCATATGAGAACCCACCTGAGACCCCTCGAAACTCCCAGATCTTTCGAGCAGTCGAGACGCGGGGTAATCTAGCGTGACATGTCATGCGAAAATCCGGGGGTTCTCCACTGTTTACCGTGGTCCAAAACCTGGGGTAACAGGGTAATAAGCTTGGCAAGCTTTCGTCTCCTGGTCACCTCACGAGGCGCCGAGGGCAGGTCGTCCGATGCCGTGTTATCACCGACATAATTCCTGACCTGCGACGGAATCTAGCAGTTCAATTGTAGTGAATGGTAGAAAGGCCTGGTATAGAGAAGCGGCATCAATATGTCTCTATACGGAGTATCCGTGCTCGACTAGTTTTGAAAGATTCCAAGTGAGGCGGGCTGGCTTGTGCTGCTCGAGGAAGCATCTTCACAGAGGTCTCAAACCTGACACCGTTCGAGTAAGGCTATTGAGGAGGAATCCCGTTTGATCTCAGGCTTCGATTCAGGAGTGGGACCGTCCCCGGTGTCCGACTCCGTTTTGTTTTACGGTTCTCGCCGCGCTTCACTTTTTGAAGATCTGTAACCATAGCTTATTACGCACAGTATGTAGTAATAGGCTTGTAGATCAATATCCCGAACTCGATGTAGAATACGGTACTCAAATTAGCTCAAGATAGAAGCGAGAGCCAGGAGACACTCCATAATTCCGTCTGCGCCCAGTATGCGTACCTTGCCCATCTATTCACCTTCTAGATATGTATAGGTAGGGGTCTAGCTCCCCCAATCTGGCGCGCCGGGCCGGAGTGGAACCGACATGTCCGCAGCGGCCCGCGCGCGCCTCGAGGTCTCGGTACATCAACACAGTCAGTCTATCCTAGGAATATACAATCAAGTGCACGAAGACAACGAACTTTTGCTGCAGAACTGAGGAAAAGGCTGTTGATTGTACTATACAAAGCCGGGCGCGTCTTGCTAGTGCTGTCAGCGGGACCTAGCGGATCACCGTCGGGCTCGGCGCGATTCAAAAGTCCACGGGAATGTCCATGTCGTCACTCATGTTTCTAGCTTCCATTGTCCTTTGAGCTGAGTTGAGAAATTCCCAGCCCATAAATGCAACACCAACACACGCAGGTTCCGTCTTGTCAATTGACAAGCTGAGTCTCAACTACCTCACTGCGAACAAAAAAAATTCGCAACTCAATTGCAATCATGACACTCATTCAGCGACTCCTCCACCTCACCAACTTCTCTTCGCCCTTCCTCCGGACTGCTGTCCCATCTATTGGTGCCGCTTTTGCAATCCAAGCCGCCTTCGCAGTGCCCTCGGTAGCAGTCCAGAGCGAGCGCTTCTATGACTTGAGTGGCGCCCTGACAAACATCTCCGTGGTGGCATTGAGTCTCTACCTGCCCGCGCTGCGCGCCAAGTATGCCGGAGGCGCCGCCGGACCGCTTCCCAGCTTACTCGCGCCGTTCACGAACCCGAGCGCGGCCAGCTTGAACTGGCGCCAAGTCGCACTCACAGCGGCGGTGACAATATGGGCTGTCCGGCGTACGCCAACACCCCCTCTCCCCCCAATCTTCTTTTGCCCCTCCTCAATAGCAACAACTATAGCTAACAGCACCACACCACAGTGGGATCGTATCTCTTCCAGCGCGTGCTCCAGACCGGGTCCGACTCGCGTTTCGATGAGTTGAAGAAGTCCCCACCCAAGTTCTTTGCGGCCTGGATGGCCCAAGCCACGTGGTGCTCGCTCATCTGCCTCCCCGTCGTGGCGCTGAACTCGGTGCCCGCGAGCGCCTTCTCGGCCGTGCCCGGTGTCAAATTCACGGACGTGCTGGGCGTTGCGCTGTGGATAGGCGGCATCACGATGGAGGTGGTTGCGGATCGGCAAAAGAGTCAGTGGATGCGGGAGAAGAGGGAGAAGAAGCACAGCGAGGAGTTTATGACCCGGGGACTATGGCAGCGGAGGTGAGTTGTGCCCTTTTCGACTGATGTTGCTTGGGCTGAGGTGCTGATTTTTTCATGCAGTCGTTTCCCAAATTACTTTGGCGAGTCGACTTTGTGGACCGGTCTGGCTACAGTGGCCGCGGGCTCACTCGTCAGCGCACCCATTCAAAGCGCCATTGGACTGAGTGGCGGCCCTGGCGGCCTCCTCGCTGCGCTATCCATGGCGTATATCAGCCGTACGTACCGTTCGTTTATGTTCGTGCTGGGAATACCTCTGTCCTCGACAGATCTATGACCTTGCTCTGAGCTCCGCAGTGCGCTAATGAACCACAGCTATCTTCACGACGTTCCTCGTGACGCAAGTTTCTGGCATCCCTCTATCGGAGAACAAATATGATAAACGATACGGCGACAGGAAGGATTACCAGGAGTGGAAGGCAAATACGCCCAAATTTTTCCCGAAAATATTTGCCTGAAGATGCTTGAGGGAGTACCCAATGCAATAGTTATGATTGCAGCCCTTGACGCCGGCGGATGAAATACATAGATAAACGGAAAATATGACAGAATAAGTCGCGTCGGGACAGCTGTTTGTGTCCTTTCGCATGCGTACCACACACCCCCTTGCTCTTCTTCGAGGTTTTTGTAGATGACCTCGTTCGGTAACGTCGTTCTTCCGGCTTCCTCGTCTTTCACAGCGCACGCCTGCCGCAAACCCTTCACCTGCTGATGCCCTTTCCAGATCTTCCCTGGCCCTCCTTCACGTTACCAGCACCAGTCGTAGAGCCCTACTTCTGCTTCCTGGTCATCATAATCTTCGTAAACTCATCCACATTCACGCCTCCCTTTCCTTCGCTGTCAAACTCCTTAATCATTGACTGCAACTCCTGCTCCTCCATGCTTTGCCCGATCTCGCGCATCGTCCGTCGCAGATCCTCCAGCGTTATGACGCCCTTGCCATCGACATCGAACAGCTTAAAAGCGCGATGGCACTCTTCGACCGGATCTCGGTTGTACATGAGCGTGCCCGCAATTCCCTGCCAAATGGGCAATGTGAACTCGCGCCAGACCGGCGTGCACTCTCGTTTCGGATCCCAGTCGATGGGCTGGATGCCGTAGCGCACGAGGTAAGGGTATGTTTCGGCTTTGGGCAACTCGAAGCCTAATGCGCGCAGGCAGAAGCGGAGCTCATGGTAATCGAGGCGGCCATCTTTGTTGACATCGAACACGGAAAACTGGTGGGAGCGCGGTGTTAGTTAGAGTTCTAGGCCGAGCTGGGGCCTCGAAGCGGAACGCACAACATCATTTATTTGAACCCTTTGTCTTTCGTCGAGTTTGGCAAAGTCATCTCTTGACGGTGCCCCATGGGTTGGTAGCTGATTGACGTTACGTGTGGTCATCATTTTGAAAAACGCTGTTTGGAATGATGCGGCGGAATAGCTGTATGCGCCGGGGGAAAATCAGGTCAGATAAGGCGAAGCTCCTGGATGTAGGACCGGATCGAGTCTTCAGCTATTTGGTGGAGCAAGGTCGAGTACATGAGAGGAATAGTTGAATGGGGGTTATCGTGAAAACACAGTGTCGCGTCGATTTTGTCGAGGTGGAAATTGTAGCGGCAGCAGTAATAGCCTCAAGAGAGAGCAAATATTCCAGAGAGCGATTGAGTCGAAAGTATCTTGAAGCCGATCATCATGCGCGTGCGCACTGCACACGGTGAAGTGGAACTTCGAGGGCCGTCGAGAACTGTTTCGAGGCCGGTCGCGTGTTTTCTTTGTTCTTTTGTCGTGAGAGAATGAAGCCTCGCTCGGGAAGGTGGGAGCGCTGGTGCTTGCTTCCGGCTTTGAGAGGGAGATGCCGAACCTGCACTGAGGCCGAAGGGGGAGGATCCTGGATCTCGTCTCTGTTCCCGTCCTCGAAGCACAGGAGCTTTTGGATCTGGCTTGCGGTCGCCGGTGGAGCAAACTTGACGCGATTCGAACGCGACTTGGAGGCAGGGCTTTGCCTGCCCGGACTGTCGGGGTGATTGCAGGGTGTGGAAGGTTCTCGATACCTTGTTATTGCGATTATTCCAAGAAAATTAGTTGTCCTGTTAGTGCACTATCGATCTACATTCTCGAATTCCTTTGGCAGGCAACTCCACAGAAAAAGTGTCGGATACTTCCATCAGCCTTTGTTTGCTTGCCCACCCAACGCCACACCAGCAACTGACAACAAGATGCCCAAACGGAAGAGAGAAGAAGATGTTCTTGAGGAGAGGCTGGTACACCACCACCAGGAGCTCTCGCGCACGCTCAAGGCGGCCAAGGGGTTTGAGAGGCAGCGCATGGCCAAGCGACAGCGCGACCCAAAGTCGACACCTGAGAAGCGGGCTAGAATTGAGAAAGAGATTGTCGTGTTGAAGGTTAGTACAAATTGATTACGGGCAATAACGGACTACCTGCGTATGACGAAAGCTCACAACTTTCCAGTCTGTCGATCTGCACTCCGCCGCCTATGCACACCTCTGTGCCTCGCTGTTGAAGATCAAGGCCGTCGCCGAGTCACCGAAGCTACCCGACGACGTCAAGAATGGCGTGCCGAAACCGGAAATCTCCGAGGAAGAGAAGTCGCTCCTCCACAATGTCACCAGTGCGCTCTACAACCAGCCCAAGGTCCGAGAGGCCCTTGACAAGGCAGTGGCCGACATTTGTCGAATCTTACATGTTCCTGTCCCAGACAAGAAGGGAAAGCTGAAGAAGGGCGACAAGAAGGCCGAGGCTACTGCAAGAAGAGACCCCGAAGAGCAACCAGCCGACAGGACAATCGACCCCAAGACGAAGGCAGAAAAGAGAGTCGTGCATGAGGTGGCTCAGACGCAGGACAGGAGGTTGGCAGAGGGTGGCGAAGGGTCTGATGAAGAGGAAACAGAGTTCAACGGATTCTCGGATGACGACGATGACGAGAGTGACGAAGAGGTCGAGGAGAAGGAGGAGAAAGTTGTGTCGCGATTCAACGATCGGCTTGGCAGCTCGGATGACGACGAGTATGACACGGCCAACGAAGAGCTGGATCCAATGGAGATCACCGATATGTCTGCATCAGAGGGCTCAGATGATGATATTTCTCTTGGTGATTCTGGATCAGAACAAGAGGCAACAGAGGACGAAGCCTCACAGGACGAGGGCGAGGACGAGGACGAGGACGAGGAGGAATCAGACTCCTCTGCCGTATCTCCTCCGCCCAAGGCTCGTAAGGAGGCTAAGAAGGGAGCTCCGACCAAAATCAAGGATACTCATTATCTCCCTAGTCTGATGGGAGGCTACATCTCCGGCTCAGAATCCGAAGCTTCCGATATTGACATCGCACCGACACGCAAGAATAGACGAGGCCAGCGAGCACGACAGGCGATTGCTGAAAAGAAGTTCAAGGACAAAGCCAAGCACTTGGCTAAGGCGAAGGCAGGTCGAGATGATGGTTGGGATTTGAAGCGTGGAGCAGTTGGCGGCAACGAGAGGACACCCTGGAAGAAGGGCGTCCGGACGCCCTTCGAAAAGAATCAGGGACACAAAGACGACGGCGAGCAGGAGCCCCGACGCCCTAAACCTCCGACGAAGAAAGACAACGAGGGCCCACTGCATGCATCTTGGGAGGCCAAGAAGAAAGCGCAGGAGGCGCAGGAGGCGGCGGTTTACCAGGGCAAGCGGGTTGTTTTTGATTGAGTGATACCCAGTACGTACGACATATCCATAGCCTATCAGTCACTTTGGAGCAATCTCCACAAGACAATGGCACCTGGTGGGAATGAAAGCATATTGTTCCGGACTGGCATTTTGATTCTCGTGACTCCACCATCAATTGTGGGAGCGAACGGAGGAGCCGGGTCTTGAGTGCTGAGACTCCCGGTGAGACCACTGACCGGCGTCACCATCCTCACATGTACAGCCGAGATGCTCATATAGTCAAATCTCATCCAAATGGAAACAACCGTTGGGGCATTCATAAAGTTTCGTTATGCACCGATGCGAACTCTAAGAAAAGAACCGATTGTCGGAGGCTGCCCGGCACCTGCGCAACTACGACGTCAATCACGCTATCGTAGCTATAGCGGGGCGGTTTATAAAACGCCGAGCTACGTATAGTCACTCACTATCGTCCCGTCATCAGAACGGTCTTTTGTCTGTGATAGATTTTAACTTTCATCATTTCTATTTTCATAGAACTGCTGCCCGTTATTTCTGGGCACGTCTTCATTTCTCCCTCGTACATTACTTAAAGTACCGATTCAGATTGCCCAAACGTTTTGCTGTATAAGCTCTCGAGAGCGAGACTATGGCTTCCACAAACACGGCAGATTTGTTTTCAGTGAAGGGAATGGTGGCTCTGGTGTGTAATCTCAATTTCTTTCCTTGTAACATACAGCGCATCTCAGAAGCTCGAGTCTGGCTTATGTTCGCCGTCTCCTTGATTTCATCGCTCTGTCTCAGACCTCCCAAGATCTCGCGGTCACTCTTCCAAGGTTGCTGATCAGGAACATCTGTAGGTCACCGGCGGCGGCACAGGTATTGGCCTCATGATGGCCCGTGCCATAGCCAATGCCGGCGCCGCCAAAGTCTACATCGCCGGGCGCCGTCTCGACGTCCTGCAATCAGCAATCGCCAGCATTGGCAAACCAGACGTCGTCGTGCCCATCACCTGTGACGTAACGTCCCAGGACTCACTTACCGCACTCGTCGCCCACATCGAGAAAGACGCGGGGTACCTCAACCTCCTCCTCTGCAACAGCGGTGTGGCCGGGCCACAGGTGCCAGCGCCGTCCGTCGCAGCGGGGACGACGGCGCCGCCCTCCATCAAAGACTGGGCCGCGCAGCACCTGGCCGTCCCGATGGCCGAGTACGAGCGCACCTTTAGCGTCAACGCAACAAGCGTATGGTACACGGCCATGGCGTGCCTGGAGCTGCTGGACAAGGGCAACAAGGCGGGCAACCTCAGCTGGAGCAGCCAGGTGGTGGTGACCAGCAGCATCGGGGGGTTCAACCGCAAAGCACCTGGTGGGTATGCGTACGGGCAGAGCAAGGCCGCCGCGACGCATGCCACCAAGCAGTTGGCAGTGGTGCTGCCGACGTGGGGGATCCGGGCGAACTGTCTTGCGCCAGGGCTCTTTCCGAGCGAAATGAGCGCGCCGATCGTGAAGGGTTATGGGGGCGACCCGGGAAGCGGGGAGTCGGTGCCCATTGACAAGAATGCGGTGCCGCTGGGACGGACAGGAGATGAGAGCGATATGGCCGGAACAGTATTGTATATGGTCTCAAAGGCCGGGGCGTATTGCAATGGGAATGTGGTCGTTGTCGACGGTGGAAGGTTAGGCACGACCCCGGCCACGTACTAGGTCGAGAGAAGAGAATGCTGCTGTGTAACACGATCCCCTGTCAAGCTATCCCGTGGGATTCGATTTGTTCTCTAGACAGTTCCACTTGGCTTCATATATACTGAAAAATAGATTATGTACAAATATGCATACATCATAGACCCCAAGCCGTCTATAAGTAGAAGGAGGGCACTTGCGCGGCACAAAGTCTCTCTATATCTGCGTGACGGAAGAATGATCAACTTCCAAAGTTTAAAGGCGATCCGTGGCATACTTTTCGCTTGTGCATTCACCATCAAGGCTAGTGCTTCACGTTGCAGCTCTTGCAGCACCACCTCGACCTCTTGCCCTTCTATTATTACGTCCCCTCCCTGACTCTTGGCCTTGTTGCCTTGCCGTCGCACCTTCGGCAGCCGTAGTGCTCGCCATAGCCTCACTCGATGGGCCTGCACCCCCTCCGCGACCGCCCCGGGCCGCCTTGCCACTTCGGCCTCTCCGTCCCCTGGCCTTACCCTCCTCTCTCTCTTTCTGGCTGGCTAGTCTCCTAGCCTCCTCTTCCTGGGTGCGCCGCGACTCCTCCTCCCACCAAATCGAAAATTCTTGTTCTTGCTGAATTTCCATCAGGCTACGCTTAGCAGCGGCCTCTTTGACCGCCTCCTGCTTGCGTCTCTCCAAATCGAAGATGTCGGCCATGCTAAGTCCAAGAGTAGATTCAGACTTGGATGCTGGCTTGATGTAGGACTTAGAGTGTGGTGTGATTGGTTTGGACGGGTCATCTGCAGAGAATGTGGACGTGGTATGCGATGTCTTTTGCTTCGGAGAAGGCCGGACCTGGGTCGTTGTGGTTGGCGTGCGAGACTGGCCGGAGTGCCTGGTGTCCGGGGATTGAGTACGCCGAGCAATAGATTTGGCTGATGCATCAGCAACCAAGAGAGGTTTTGGATTTGGTGGAACTGTCGTCAATGGCTCTGTCTTGAATTCCTTGAGCGAGGACTTGGGAGCACTCGACACCGTCTTCCATGGCGAAGATGTGGCATCAGCAATTGGCTTCTCCCAAGCCACGGCCGGTGGCGCTAAAGCGGCCCTCGCAGCTTGTTCAGCTTGAAGTTGCTGTTGTTTCTTTCGCTCCTTCTGTGATACCTTTGTCTGTTGTGGCTTCGCTGCATCTTTTGCCTTCTGTGCAGCTAGCCCCGCGGAGAGAGCTGAAGGGCCGGTAGATTCACCCATTAGCTTGCGAAGATCAATTTTAGCAGTGGGAAGCACAGCGGGGGCCCACGGATTGCTGGACTTTCCAGGAGTCGTGACCGCCGGTTGTGCAGCATAATTCGACTGTATGGGAGTTGTCCTAGCTGGGGAGGAGTGCAAGGGAGATCGCGCGATGACTTTCTGTTTCTCATCGCGTTGGAATCCTGAGAGCGGAGGGAGCGAATCTATTTCCGATTGGTTGTTTCCATCCAACAATCGCTGTGGGCGGACAGATGGACTGTCGACCGGACCTTCATCGTCGTCCATATCGAACATGAGATCAACTTGAGTCGACTTGGGCCGGAGTTCAGGACTGAATGGCTCATTCCTGCTCGACCTGCGCTTTCCTGACTGCTTGTCCAGAGATGGGGAATGACACGTAGCATTCTCCAGGCTCCCGAAGCGACCCTTGAGCGAAGAGGACAACTTCCTCTCCTCTTCTTTCTGATTGGCCTTGAAAGCCATTTCTTTGACCCTGCGCTGCCTCTCCTCTTCAATATCCTGAGCGAGCTCCGGATTTAGCTCATGAAGAAGAAGCTCGGCTCGCCCGCTCCTCGCGAAAGGGTAGTGAGCAAGCTGATTGTCTCTGACAATAGCGTCCAGTTCTTCAATGACTTCCTCATCAAGACTCTCGAGCAAATTGTTTTCGAGGAAGTTCTCTGCTTGCAGGGCGATATATTCCAGCCCGGCGTCTTTGAACGAGGTTACTGCACAAGGACTGATGGCGTTGAGGTAGTGGGCTACATTGCGAGTGTTGACAAATCGAGAGATGACTTGCTGACAGACTTGCGAAAGCTGTCAGAATGTCAGTAGGATAGAACATGTTGGAGTGCCATGCCAAGGCAATGGTGAAGACATGCATTAAGCAGCAAGCCATTGACATAGCATTACAGATATGTCCAGAGGGGAGACCAGGGTCAGAAAATTGGATACTTACCCGGTCAAGCATCAACTCATTAGCCACGTTCAGGACATCCATGACGAGATCAGAGAAGTCGTCAATATTGTCACAAACAACGTCGTCAAACAAGTCGCTGCCCACATCGGCGTACAGATAACGCAGGACATATTGGAAAGTCTCCAATTCAATATGCTCCAAATCAACGGGTATCATATCATCCGACGCCAACTCAGCACGGCGGCTCCCAAGCCACGCACCTTGTGAGCGACCGTGAAAGAGTGCCTCGAAGAAAGGGCTCCTCCGGCGAAGCAGAGAACTGTGGGCTGCAATATCGCCCCCATCGAGATTCAGTAGGGCGTCGGCATCGTCAAAGAAGGCCGGGTCTTCTATTGCAGCCCGTAGATCTGTGTTCAAAGACCTCTCTGGGTCAATCTGCTTCTGGGCGGCAGCTTCCAGATTGCTCATCTCAAGTCTCGAGGCTAGCTTCGTCACATCTGTCCGTACTTGACGATACCGGTAGGCAAGAGATGGATCCTGGCGAGCGAAGTTCCAAGCCGGAATTACACGATCTTCGTACATGTACAAGACCAGATTCAAGAGGGAGATTATATCCACCCCCACGAACGTCAAGGTAGCCTTGCCATCCTTCATTTCCACATTAAGAAATTCCGGTGATTCACAAGAGGCGCGGGCGCGACATTCAAAGAGGCTTCGTCGGAGGAACGGGCTGCGTGCCGCCAGAAGCCAGCCATGAACGGGAATCTTCAGTTCCGGAGAAGACGAGGTGCAGACGACTACATCCAAATCCTCATGTCCGTAACGCCAGACTGTCAAATAGCTCTGCAGATCATGGTCAAGATCCGGCGACTTGAGCACCTCATATGCTACGGAGCCGAGCTGGGCCTGAAGTCGATTGCTATCCCAGAACTTGAGCTTGTCTGTCTTCTTGGTTCTCGGGTCAGAAGACTTGAAATCCTTCAGACTGTTGAGGGGTGCAAGGTCGGCCCAGATGGTGGCGGGACTGATTTTGATCTGCTGACGCATGACCTCAGCGTCTTTTCGGACAGCGGCGAAAGCCCCAAAGGTTGAGCTCCGTACGGTCACGATGTTAGTGATGCCCGGAACACGTTGAAACTTGAAGTCCTTTTGCTTCGCATCGCCTGCACCGGCGACGAAAGAGTCCTTTGCCTTGGCTCTTTTGACACGTCGCCAAACCGCACCTGATAATGTTGAGATAATCACTGATCCGTGTTCGCCAACATCAACAGAGCTGACGCCATCCTTGTGAGCCGTCCAGATACAAACAGGCTGGCTCACAGCACCTTTGATCTTGGATGGATTCGTTGTTGAAGTGGAAGAGGTGGCGTCCGCCTTATGTGTAACCAGGTTCATATGGAACAGATCCCCTCTGCCGGTCAAAGCAACGATTGTCTCACCACCCGATGTGATATGCTTGATTCGATTCCTCTCAGGATCATAACGTGAGGACATGGAAATCCCTCCCATATTTTGACTTGTCAACGTTTCGCCAAAAGGGAATTTGACGACGTTGTACCCATAAGCCGTGAAGACTATAACCGAATGATTTGCCAAGAGACACGTTGTTGCTTTGTCTATAGCCGAGACTTGGACGATCGGCGCCGAGAGCAGAGACGCTGCCACTCTTCTCGGAGTCGTCTGTATCTCAAGAGATCTCGAATCAGCGTCCATGAGCGCGAGTTGCCCAACATTCTTGCCCCAGCAATACAGCGCAGTACCTGTATGCGCTACCGAATGAATGGTCGAAGCAGCGATACCGACAATGACCTCCTTTTTCAAGGGGCCGAAAACCTGCCGGGGCATTGCAATGAACGGCTCCTCGCCCTTGTTCGCTGGCTCAGGCAGAGAATAACCCAAGACGTAGTTCGCGTTGGATCCCCAATTCCACAACTCACCATCTTCTGTGACGGCCATACTGTGATTCTGACCGAGAGCGATTTGAATCACTTTCTTATTGGCAAGTCCTCCTTGAACGGGAGTGTAGTTGAAACGGGTGTTCTCGTCTCCTAGGCCAAGCCGACCGCCCCGTCCAATGCCACAAACATATAAGTTTGATACGGGATCGGTCGTCATAATGGCGCTGTGATACTTGGAAAGCACCACATCCTGTACGAACAGTTCTCGATATCGGGTCAATGTGGGCATTTCGCTTAGGCTATAAGAAGTCGACAAGGAAAGGTCTGCCCTTGCGGTTTCCAAGTACTCATCATAGAACTTTTGCAAAAGATGAGTCGGTCGCTGGAGATAGACGCGTTCCGGAAATTGCCTGTCGTCCTCATCTCCAAGACCAAGTGTCAGGTTCTTGTTGCTACCAAATGTGAAAAGTTCCGACCCAATTGCTGCATCATGATGGGTAGGAGATTGGGTGATCCCACGATCCTCAGCCTCTGAACCGTCATCTGAGTCTTGGTCGCCGACCAGAAGTTGCAAGTCTCGTTGGGCAATGGTGGAGTTGTACAGATCGAATGGAGACAACCCTTCATGGTCTTTTGTTCTGATCAAACGTCCAGCTTTTGCAACCGATGCGCCGCCAATCTGCCCAGTCAAATCCCGCTCTTTGTCCAGCAATAGCCTCGCGATTGATATATTTCCGGCATACAACGCACGGTGTAGGGCATTCCAGCCACTCTCGGGATCCTGGATATGGAGGTCGATTGCCGGGTGTTCGAGTAGAGCCTGTACGAAGGCGATGGCGTTTTCGGAAGTCGTGGAGGCGGCGCGTAAGAGGATGGTCAGGCCGGCATGATCGCGACTGTTGACCTCTGACCTTCCCAAGCTTGTATTACCCGCGCGAGAACCACCAAGTCCATGGCCAAAGCCCGAAGCCTTGCGCGATTTAGTAAAGGTCCTAGGCGAAGTACCGAGCCCCCCGGGACTGGCGGCAGTTGCTCCTCCGCTTCCTATATGAGGGCTCTTCGACTTGGACGCGCTCTGGGAATTGTGGGCAGCGGGTGCCAACAAGCGGCGAAACCTGTCGACATCTTGATCGACCCAAGCCCTCCAAAGGCTGCTCATGAGATCAGAGGCGATGCGGTGCTACGTTGACCCTCTCGACACTTCGCGGCCTCGCTGTAACCTCGTGGATCACGGCGTGATGGTTTGAAGGCGGCTGAAGTGCAGAAGAGAGTCTCGGCTGAAAAGCTGAGAAATCCTCGATTTGTATTTTTGGCGATATTACCAGTTGTGGGCAAGATTCGGTAAGCTGCGAGTTGGCGAGAAGCTCGTAGGTTTTGGAGGGGGGGGATGAAAGTTACAGTGTTCAACTCGCGATCGAAGGATTTGAAGAGTCACCACAGTTGGTATTGGAAGAATGAGAATCAAATTTAGTTGCGACTTGATTTGCAAGCAGCACTGTGAGGCTCTGTTATTATGTGCGTGGACGAGAACGTGAAGGTGAGGAGGGGTTAAAGTGGTGTAGACGGTGCCGGCGTCAGCGCGTCACTACTGTACCCGGGAGTCGGGAGCGTTGAGGCAGTTGCGCGGACCAATCAAAACTTCCACGTGGAAGGCCTAGAGGACGAGCTCTTCTCCCGCCCACCAAGCCCTTGCAGGACAATGGACAATGAGCTTCTCCCCATCCATTCTTGCATGTGGACAAAGTAGATCCAGGGCGGTCAGTCATATGCTTCAAGAAAGCATTACAAGTTGCAATCCCGGTGAAGAGGGCAGGGTTGAAATCGAGAACACCCCCGGCCTGCATGAGAACTTGCAGGCCTGGGGCAGCGTTAGATAGAGCTGCCATGCGGGGCTCAGCCTTACTCCGGGCAGGGCTCATAGGTCTGGAGGACAATGTTCTGGACAGGTATGCAATATACAAACATAAAGAGGGCCGGACCAGGGATTTGGTTTGTTTAGAAGGCAAGTCTGTCCCATTTGCAAAGTGCTCCCTTGGGACACATACAAAAACAGGCTGTGATAGGGACATGAATCCACAAGAAGCCCACTCCCAAAATAACATGGCAAGGGAGGGTACCAAGACATAGATATTATCGAACCATGAGTTGTCGCGGCTAGATACTTATAATACCATGAGCAACTCAAAATTTACAATATGAGAATCGAGGGAGTGTTGACTTAGAAATGGGTAGGCAATTAGTAGGTTGGCGTGTGAAATTATGAAGCCGAGATCTATGGATGTATTGAGTATCACCAATTATCCGTACTTACCCTGCAGTAGCACTGAGCAGCCATCTGAGGCCCAAGATGTGCATACAGAGCAACTGAGAACAAGGTCTGTAGGAACAATGCCATCTATATGAAGAATCAAAAGTCATCTTCACAGACCAAGATAGGGAAGACATGTCTATATCCTTCATAATGTGAGAAGTTCCCTTGGCCGCCTGGACACTACGATGCTGGATGCCGATAGTAAAGACGCATACCATAGTACTGCACTTTAAAAGTCTTGCTGGAAACGAGTTCTGTGAGAATAATTCTGGCAGGGATGCCTTCTCTTTCCGTTTCTAGAAGCAAATAGGCTATGTGGAGGATCAAGTAAGCATTTCTGCGAATTATAACCAAGACTGTTGAACCCGCGATAAGCAGCCGTTCTCGCACTCGGCTTGCCAGAGCAAACACGCTTACGTCATTACAGGCCAAGGGCTATATGTATATGAATCCATAGCAGGAATAGCTGATGCATATGTCTGTAAGGCCATGAGTAGCAGTTATCTTTGACCTTCTCACTCGGGCCTGACTTCGTACATCGAGGTGCTGTACCTGGTTTGTTAGTACTGGGCCTCATACTACAAATGTAATATAGAGGATGCTCTGCAAATCCAGGGTATACACCAGAGCACGCGACTACATGCCAGCCTACCTAGCTACACCTGCGACTGGTCATGCGGATGCCCACTGTGGTTGAAGTGTATATTTGGTGATAGCGTTGATGGTCTGATCATCACACCAACCGGACTGGGCTGAGCGGCTAATGATGCGCACGGAGACTCGGTACTTCAAGTCCATTACAAGCCAAATTTAGCTCGAGTCCTACGCATGTAAAGCCTGCAAGCTCCCCCAGACAGATGACGGAAAAGCCGCCAGGATCACGAGGATGGTGATGAGGATGAGCAACAGGCTTGCGCAACTCATGACTTGCATCTCCTAAGCCTTGTCGCAACTTTGTGCTTGCAGCTCTCAAGCACACCATTATCTACCTAGCATCCATTCCCACTCAATAACAAGACTTGTCTTACAGTGCTTACACAATTCCACCTATAGACACTAATCCGTCGAAACCCTGATGATATCAATTTGTTGATCTGTCAAAGGACGACTGGGGTCTGGTCCACTCTCCCGATCCCGCTCTGGACCTTATTAGTTAGGGGTGCCTGCCCATCGGTGTTGTACTCCCGTACTTGCTCCGCCGAGCCTCTTATCTTCATCCTGTGACCTCACCTCACATCACACTTCACCTTTGCTCGCATGAGCCTCAACCTTTTCTTCTCCTGGGTCTGGGTTTGATTCAACATCGCCTCCCTCCAATCCTCCCCGAAACAATAGGACCCACCAGACTAGAACAACAGAAGCATACCTGCCTGGTCCCCCCCCCCCAGAAGATGTTTGCGATTCTCTGCCAGGCCTAGACCCTGCTCTCAGCACAGCACAGTCCGGTCCAGTCGCCAACAGGTCCCCGGATATCATCGTTGTGATTTACAGGTGCACAATCACATCGTTGCCTGGCGCCTGTCCTTCCGGATCCAACCAAAGCCCAGGACCATCGCTGCGACATCCACCTGCCTGCAGCCTTCCTAGTCTTGTTCTTGACCTCGACCCTGAACTCCTTGGAAGCGTAACAATGGATGCAGATGTCCGTTGGAATCGAGAGTAATCCTCGCTACCCTGCGCCGCTTCAGCCCAACTCCACGCCCACGCCCACGCCCACACGTACGCGGTGACTTCCATCTCTTCGCGGCGTCTAACACGCTTGCTTCTACGAACCTGGCCGTTGTTTCGTTTCGCCGGCTGTTCACGCCTTGGCTCGCACACGGTTTCATTGCACCATTAGTCGAATCCACAACCTCGAGCCTCGCGCTCGATATTGGGAACCCGCATGCATCAGCTACCGAGGCGAGCCCCGAGGGCATCGTCTCCCGCATCCTCTCCACAAACGAATCCCACAAGATCGAATAATCTGAGGGACAGCCCCAACCCGCAATCAAGGACGCCGTCGGAGAATCTGCGCCGGGATGGTGGGAGCTCGACGGGCAGCGGAGACCTGGGCTCTTTCGAACCGAGTCGCGAGAGTGTCAAGAAGTTGGACCAAATAATACAGGTACGTTGCGGTACTGTCGCAGTCTGTCTCATTTCTAAGTTAGACTAATGTGAATCAGAATTACTTCGTCAAGGCTGCTTCATTGGTCCTCGAATCACGCATCACGACAACTCCTGCGGGAGGAAAGTCGAACAAATGGGTACGTAGGATATGACAAGATAGCCTTGACAGGTCTACAATTGCTGACGCCCGTATCCAGTTCTCTATAACCACAGGAGAATTCGAAGAATTTCAACATGAACTCCGCACATGGAGGACTTCGACAAGCTTTGGCCGACTCTTCCCTCCCATGATCATCGAAACTTATCTTGACGCTTCGCGAATCCCTCCGGGCAAGTCTCTGGTGGTTGTGGACGATAATGATAGGAGGTGGGATGTTCTTGAGGCCCTCAACTCGTCTGAGGAAGGCCCTACAATCAGCTCCCGTAATACCGAAGTCATCTTGGAACGATGGTGTTTTGAACTTATTCCTGCACCAAACGAGGAAATTGAAGAATTCGGGCACACACTTCCAACTATCTACAAAAAGGCGGTGCCCCTTTTCCGGTCTTTGCATGCGATGTGCAGGCTGACTTCGGCGTGGAAAGTCTTCCGGCAGTACCTGAAGGATGGGCGGTCGTCTGCCCTAGAGGTCAAATGCCGAATTTCAACATCCGGAACAGAATCAACGGGCATTGATCTTCTCCGGCAGCGTATTAGCGATGTGCCGGAAGTTGTGGCCAACTACAAGTTCGGAGACCTGGAGGTGCCTACCGGGCGGCTGTCCGCTTCGGTAGTCCACCGAATGGACAGTCATTTCAGGCTGGTCGATTCCGAGTCGCTCCTTAGTTCGCGCTTTACGGCCATGGAAATAGACGAAAACTTCTTCAAACCATCATTGCCCCAGAGGCTGGCGCAAACTCGTCGCGAGACATCTGCAGAAGTGGGCTCTCTTCCATCTCGGCGGCGCGGGCAGGAGCCTGTCCCTGATGAAGTGGCCCAGGCATATGGCAGTTTGTCCACTTTTCATGGTGCTGGAGCTGTGGGAACAAGCCCTATATCAGCTCTTCGAGCCATAAAACCCATGGGATCTGACACTAGCTCACCTCGCGGCTCAGTGCCGGCGAGTATAGAGGAACCGGCACATTCACTACCGATCCGACCTTCCATCCGTGGGCAAGAAGGTCTTGGAAGACGAACTTCGGTCTCTTTCCAACCTTTCAAAGCAGGCTCATTATCAGGCTCACCAAGGATACCAGAGGGAAGCATCGCTGCATCTCCCATGACTGGGCAGCGTTTATCGGGGCTGAGCGCCTTGGCTCAAGCCCGAAATCGTAGCTCGCTGACAGCCGGGATGCCGGCGTCTTTAAGAGGTGTCCCTGCTCCAGGAGACACGCCTGTGAGCTCATCTCCCAGACCTAGTGGCAGCAGAATCAGCAGCAGTTTCAGTCACCGGCGTGCTCGATCTTCGTTTGGCGGACAAAGTAGAGGCGATGATGACCAGGCGAGCAGTGGTAGGCAAAGTTTGTCCTCTTCTCTAGCTCAGCCAGGCTCTGGTATTTTGGCCGAGGGAGGAGGCCAGTCCAACTCAGGCTCTTTGAATGCCGATGATGACAACATCTCCGATTTCTTGAAAGCGCTCGACGCCCAAAAGACACTTCAAAGCTTCGAAAGTAACAAGAAGGGCGAATCGGCTACCAAGCGCACGGTGGCACAGCTTTCCAAATTTCAACAAATGCGCGATTCAAATAACGCACTCACGGACTCTTTAACATCGTCCATGCAGCTGCATCGTTCGTCAAGTGCGTCGAGTCGCCAGCTGACGAGTGTCCCTGGCATGGTAGCGCCGGCCTCCATGTCTGTGTCGACATCTCCTGGGAAGCCTCTCTCGCCTCACACGCCTCATACGCCAGCAATTCCATCACGGCTTAGCGAGAATTCCATCATAGATTATGAATCACAAGCGGCAGCAGCCCGACGGGCCCCGCGTGTCGCACCTCAAGTCTCGTCCACCGAAGAGGAGCAAGAGAGCGGTGGGGCGCCCAATGCGGAGGGCACCATGGCGATTGACATCCCACTGCCGCTTTCGCCCCGATTGATGCAGCCGAATCGTCGGTCCAGCTCCGTGGCGCAACAGCAGCGCAACATGACAGAGGACGATGATGCTGATGGTTTTGGAAGCCGTCGTAGCATCAGCCTTGGTGCGGAACGGGAGCCTCCGACACTGAGCACACTCTTCTCTATGGAAGGAGGCGTTTCGGGTGAGGATACTGCTGGATTGCAACCTGCCGCGCACATCCGAGCATCTGGCGCGATTGAGTCACCAAGCCCTGTGGATCGCGAGAGGAACATACCTGCAAGCCTAATGACGGGCGGAACCTCCGACACGCCTGGTCGCTTGCGCTACACGAGCAGACGTGGACGTCCAACACCGCCACAATCGTCGCGAGGCAGCTTTGCGGGCAGCTCGAGGGGCGGTTATAGTTCAGGCCGAGGAGACAACGACGCAGATGAGGAACTGCTGTTCGACATTAGTGAAATGGGCCGCCATAGTGTCGAAGAAGGCCGTCGAGGTGGCAGTGTTGGCAGTAACAGCACCGGCAATGAGCGCCTCTTTGATGAAAAGCCTCGAGGCGTTTCGCGACGGGGCTGGTAGACAGCATTGTTCAAGAGTCGGCGAAGTTTATTGCAGCAACTTTGCGCGTGTTTGCATAGCAGCGTCACAATGAGCAGGTTAGGGATGCTTTTTTTAGTGATCAGCCAGGTTTTGCACGGATCGCACCCAGCATTCAGACCGAGAGGTATTCAGTGCTTTCTTGGTGTTTCTTTTTGTCTTGTTTCATTTGTTTTCGGTCGAAGATTCAGACTGGACATAGTTGTCACTCCTCTCTATACTACAGCAACAGGGAACAGCATTGGATCATGTTTCGGACGGAATTGCAGTGGATCTTTCATCCTGGACATGGGCAGCCAGATTGGTTGGCAGGCGTTTTGCATGGGATTGGAAGACGAAGAAGGGGAGGATGAGGATGCCTTCCCGATCGGTGCTTCTTCCACTACTGAGTCTTTGTTGGCAAGGGCACTGCGCCGAAGGGAGCAGGCGCAAGGGGTTCGGTCGAGTCACTTTTCGACCTGATGCTCAAGGAGATTACTAGGTACCCAGCATGCAGAGGAGAGGCCGAAGGTGCGATGTGTTCGCACATAGTGAAGTGGGGGAAAGGCTCTGCGGCATGGAAGAGGACGAATATCTGGCTAGGAACCTAGACATAGAAGATATACATCCCTTGCAAAACTTTGGTGTGTTGATTTTCCAGAGGCGAATACTCGCTATTGAGATCAGGTTTCTTGTTCGGACAAGTTCTAGAAATTGCGTGGACACCCGCGTTCAGGCCGTGTCGAGAGGCTGTGCCTGTTTGGCTGCTGGATTGATTCATTACAGGTGTGGCGCAGGCCGAGACGTGCGTGCCTAACAAACGGAGCCCAACTAGTGGCTCTGCAGCCGCAGCAGCCATGCCAGTCTTCGTCATCGCCCTCCAAGGCACTGCATCCTTGCCCGCTCACCTGCCATCATTGCATGCCGCGGCTGCACCAAACGTAGTACTGCTACATAGTAGTATACTGGCGACTGCTTGATTACTCCGACATCACTCGTCATTCCTTCCGAGCTACAGTCTCAACCTACAACCCACCTTCGTCCACCTACTAGCCTACCAACCTACCTATACAGAGGCACCTTGCTGTCACCTTCACCTTTTCATACCTACCAAGGCCCAACGAACTTCGAAGCATCCCTTTCGATTCTCGGAGCACAGCACAACACAGTACATCACCGCACGCTGCCCATCATGTTTCGAGCAGCGGCTCCGGGCCCTTACGATGAGGCCATCGGTACGTTTGCCACGGCTCACCATTCACTGTGACCGGGCGTTGTTGATTTCCAAAGACCACATCTTACTGACCTCACGGGCCACAGCCAAGGCGACAGACGAGAACCTCACCTCGGAGGATTGGGCCGCCATCATGGAAGTTTGCGATCGCGTATCCGGCGACTCCAACGGTTCCCAGGCCGCCGTCCAGGCCCTGATCAAGCGCCTTGCTCACCGGAACGCCAACGTTCAACTGTATACACTCGAGGTGATCATCGCTCCCCATAACCCTGCGGGTGAACGCTACGATAAGCTGACAGCCATTTCCTTCCCAGCTCGCCAATGCTCTGTCCCAAAATTGCGGCCAGCCCATGCATCGCGAGCTCGCCTCGCGCGCCTTCACCGACGCTCTTCTCAAGCTGGCCAACGACCGCAATACGCACAACCAAGTAAAAGCCAAAATAATGGAGCGTATGAAGGAGTGGAGCGACATGTTCAGCAAGGATGCCGACCTGGGCATCATGTACGACGCCTACTACCGCCTCAAGCAGAGCAACCCACAGTTGCAGCCACCTTCGGCCCCACAGAAAACAGGACTGACCGATCTTGACCGGCAGAAGGAAGAGGATGAGCTACAGATTGCTTTAAAACTGAGTTTACAGGAAGAGGAGCGCAAGAAGCAGCCGGTGGCCGCTGCCGGGCCTAGTGGGAGTGGCGCTGCGTCGCAGGAGCCTGCTGTTGCTACCGCTGCTGCTGCTGCTTCTGCACCCATACAGCCGATGCCGAGCGGGACGACGGCCGCGACGGTGAGCCGCGTGCGGGCGCTATATGACTTTGTGCCCAGTGAGCCAGGCGAGTTGGAATTCAAACGCGGGGATGTAATTGCCGTGCTGGAGAGTGTATACAAGGACTGGTGGCGGGGATCGCTCAAGGGCAAGACAGGCATTTTTCCGCTCAACTACGTCGAGAAGCTCACTGATCCGACGCCCGAGGAGTTGCAGCGGGAGGCGCAGATGGAGGCTGAGGTGTTCGCTGAAATCAAGAATGTCGAGAAGCTGTTGACGTTGCTGAGCACCAACACTGCGCCGCGCGAGGAGGATAACGAGGAGATATCCAAGCTTTATCACCAGACTCTGGCCATTCGCCCGAAGCTGATAAAGCTTATTGAGAAATACTCTCAAAAGAAGGGTGAGTGCGAAGAGCATACTGCAACCGACGACGACGATGGCTGACTAGTTGCAGATGACTTCACACAGTTGAACGAAAAGTTCATCAAGGCTCGGCGGGACTACGAAGCTTTGCTAGAACAAAGCATGTCCCACCCGCCCCAGCCAAACTACCAGCAGTACGCAATGCGACCTGCCATACCTCAAGGGTATGGCGGCCCATCGGGTTCTGGTTATCCAGCACAGGGACCTCCTTCGCAAGACCCTCACGCCGGTTATGGAGCAACACCAGGACCGAGCTACCCGCCCCTTTCGCAAGCACCGGAAGACCCTCAGAGATTCTATACCCCCGCTCCCGCTCAAGGTTAGAAAATCCTATAATATATATGCCTTTCTTAAACAAAGCCCAAAGTCTGTATTCCTGACCGATGAGACTCTTTTGCAGACCAACAACAAAACCAGCAGTATCCTCCGTATCCTCCTTCACAGCATCCGCAATCTACTCCGTCGCCCGCGTTCCAAAGACCCGGTGCGACTCCCGCGCCGTTCTATATGGCAGGTGCAGAGGTCCCGGCTGCGCAGCAAAACTACCCGCCGCGAGACCCTGCTCAGAGGGCTCCCAGTGGTGGCAAGCCGCAGGTTGATCCCATTCGGTAAGTGGCCTTGATGGAATCGGCCTTTTGATTCTTGTTTGTGCTGGGAGACATCCAGCTCATCCTTATTCGGGAATGCGATGAGGCGTGTGGATATTGCTTGAACGTTATCTCACCCAACTCTCAGAAGATGTTCGGTCAATGTTGTACAGACAGTAAAACATCAGTATACTAACTTAAACCAAAGAACAACAACATCCCCACCGCCAGCAAACCAATACATCCCTTACTCGCGACCCCAAATCCCAGGCACACAAGCACCTTCCCAACCGCCATCAGACAGCCACCACCCTCAGCAGCGGCCATCCTATGACGCCTTCCATCCACCCTCTCAACACCAGCAAACCCCCCAGCCCTCCGCTCCCTACGACAACCACGCGTCTCAGCAACAACAGCAACGACCCCAAAGCTACGCCCCGCCCTCCACAAACAATCCCCAGGAACTCGCCACTTCTGTGTACGACTCGCCCATAGCTCCCCACAACCCGCACTCCGCCGCGACCTATACCTCGTCAGCGTATTCGCCTGAGGAGCCTAGCGCGCCGAGTTACGCGCCCCCGAGCGTACCGGGAGAGTCAGCGCCGCCGCCTCTGAATCCTAGTGGGCCAGCTTACGATGCGCGCCAGGGGCTGCCGAGCCAGGGCGGCGCGGGTGCGGGCGCGGGTGCGGGCGCGGGCGCTGGCGGAGGAGGTGGGCAGTATAAAGCTTATGCCCCACCTAGTTCGGCGTATTAAAGTTTGAGTGGAAATACGCAACTGGGCGGTTTGGGCATGGTCTTTTGACTGGGCCAGACGATAGAGACACTCGAGATAAGGAGAATATAAAGGGATCTCAAAGTATGTGAGCGTGGCTTCAGTGGTATTACTAGCTACGACGCCCTTTTGGAATGGAGCCGCAACTTTGTATAATGCATCAGCAAAACCTAATATTCATCTACCTTTGTGATCCAACCCGAGTTCTTAGCCTGTAATGCAGGGTTGCTGTCAAAGCCGAGTATTATCCAAAGCCTCAACGCCACATAAACTTTCATGAACATCGTTGAGTCCAGTGGCTCTTACCAGCCGCAGCTGAAGCAGCCGACCCATTGGTCAGTAATCCGACGTCGACCTAGCAAATCATAGCCCATATCTCATATCATTTCCCTGTACTACCATCGTCGGCCATATACAGGGTCTTCTTTCCTGTCGGCGGGTTTCTTACGCCTCATATCCGAAAGGCCGCGCATCATCTCATCCACATCCTGCCCGACAACCTGACCGTACTGGCCCTCGTCATGGCGTGGTTTGAACAAATTCAACAGATCCTGAAGATTCAGCTTGCCAGCGTCCTTCTTCTTCATCATGCCGCCCTCGATGGCATGCAACGCGAGAAGACGCTTCTTCTCTTGCAGCTCGAGAATGCGCTCTTCGACGGTGTCCTCGACTGTGAGTTTATACACGATCACGTCCACGGTCTGCGTGAGGCGGTGCACGCGGTCAATGGCTTGTTCCTCGACAAACTGAGAAAAAAGGTTGTCAATAAGTTTGCAATGCTTTTACTTTAGCCTCGTTAAGAGAAAAGAGGGAGGATACTCACGGGATTCCAGAATGGCTCGATAATAATGACCCTTGTCGCTGCAGTCAAGTTCAGGCCCAGCGAGCCACATTTGAGACTACACAGTAAGATACGCGTGTTCTTATCGTTCCTCAGGCGGTACAGACTCTCCTCGCGTGCGTCGTTCTTCATCTGACCATCGTAGCGTACGAATTTGAAACCCTCCTTCCGGAGATATGGTTGCACCATGTCGAGCATGGACGTGAATTGCGAAAACACAATGAATTTGTGCTCGGGCGCCTCCTTGTGTAAGATTTTGACAATCTCACGGATCTTGGAGGAGCTCGTCAGGCTCTGTTTGCCTTTTAGTAAACGGTGAGGAGCCCAAAGAACGTCCGATTCTTCAAATTCGGACTCAGAAACGCCAGACTCTTCGTCGGACTCGTCTGTTGACCCATCCTGATCCTCCGAGTCCGCTTCGGACTCATCAGAGGAGTCCAATACTCTGCGCACTGGCTTTGGAGGCTTCTTGGCTTTGACAGACTGTGTAACGACCTTATCGATGGACACAAAGCTATCGTCGTCAGAGTCTGCCTCTGGGTCAGGCTCTGTGTGCTGACTTGCGTCTTCGTCGTCGACGACAAAACTGCCCAGGCGGCTCCCATCCTCTTCTGAATCATGCACGGAGTCGTCAACACCAATGGACTCGCCTTCGCCCTCGGCATTCTCGTCATCCGTGCCGCCGGCCCGACCAAGGCGTAACGCTCCTCGCTGGTCCTCGTCGACAAGCCAGCTGCCTTCGCCCTCCTCATCATCGCTATCCATGATAACATTCCGCTTGCGCGGCCTGCGCTGTTCGGACTGGGCCTCCTTTTTTGCCTTCTTTGCCTTTTTGGATTTCTTCTTCTTGTGCTTCTTTGGCTTTGCACTATCTGCGTAGATCTCTAGTATGTCTGCAGAACATTCCTCGCAGTGAACATCGCCACGAGCCGACACTTCCTGAGGTAAATCGCGCATGCACATTTCACACTTCTTCGCCTCAATGCCCATAGTACCAAAAGCCAACGTGAGATCGTCAACACTGGTATCAGCGGCTTTCTGCTGGCCCGCATCGGTTGACAGTGCGTCTTTATCCTTGTCGAGCTTACTTTGCACCAGCCTTGGATGGTTGCAAGCCTGCCGCAATCGAAGCAGCAGCACCAAAGCATTGGCATAGTTGACTTTGTTCTTCATCATCGCCTCAAGACTCTTGTCGGCTCGCTCCGCCAGCTTGTCGTAAAACTTGCGCTCAGCGGGGGAAAATTTTGTAGCAACCGGAACAACTTTGCGCTCAGTAATCTTGAAAGCAGATGTTGGAGCTTCAGTCTGCCCGTCTTTGGCAGCTTCCAGAGCCTTCTTACCTCCGGGCAAGAGTGCACCTTCTTCCTTCAAGATGTCCTTGGTTCTTCGTTTCATGAAGGATCGTAGTAGAGCATGGAGTCGCTTGAGGGCGAGATGACCCTTGCCACCCTTCATAGGTTTGTCAATGTTGTCCCGCCAATGCCCCAAGTCATCGTAAGGTGCAATACGCAGGAAATGGACTAGGCTTTGCAGTTCATCAAGATTGTTCTGCATGGGCGTGCCGGTCAGACACCATCTGTACTCTGCATCAAGAGCGCAGCATGCTTTGGTACTCTTTGCGTTCCGGTTCTTGATGGAGTGCGCTTCGTCGAGAATCACGCGATACCAGTGAACGCCAAAACAACCAGCCTTGAGGGTGTCCGAAGAATGACCGTGCTCGGAGACGAGGATGTGGTAGGTTGTGATGACGACGTCGTACTTGGCGAGGTCCTGGAATCTCTTTGTGCGATTCGGTCCATGATGAACACAGACGCTGAGGCGATGAGACTTGGTCACCTTCTCCTTGATCTCCGCCTCCCACTGTTTTATCAAAGCTAGAGGTGCCACTACGAGAGTGCCTCTCTGGACACCGTTCAACGACTTTTTCCAGCCCGGAGCATCCCTGTCTGGTCTGGCGTTGCTGATAATGAGCGAGATGGACTGTAAGGTTTTGCCAAGACCCATGTCATCAGCCAGGATGCCGCCCTTGGGGACTTTGCCGCGCTTGACGGGGCCCAACTCTCGGCCCTTCATCCACTTGACGCCCTCAACCTGGTGGGGCAGAAGCTTGACCTTGATGCCTTCTAGTGTTCCGTCATCCAAATTGGTCTCCAAGTTTTTCTCGTCCTCGTCGTCGTCCATGCCACCCTCCAACAGAGCCTTCAAGTCCTCATTGGCTTTGGCAGGGTCAGTATAAAATGGATCCTCGCCGTAGACAGCATTCGTCTCGGAGGACTTGTAGTAAGAGGACTGGGTATATGGAGGGGCAGGCAGGTACGCCTCGGGATTCAAGGAGCTAAAAAGCTGGGGCTTGGCGGTGGATTTGGATTCGTTGTGGTTACGCGCGGGCGGTTGCTGTGCTCGGTGATGCTCTGGGCGGTTCTTTGGCTGGTAGAAGAGGTGGCCCGAGGCGTTAGCTGCCTTCTGCTTCAGACTAGACATGATCTTTCCGGGCTTGCCGAAGACTTGACCGTCGGGATGGGCGATGCCGACGGAGTTTAAGGATTTGTAGGCAGGGCCTGGTGCAGGCGCTGGACTGCTCGTAAGGTCTATGATTCCGCCTGGGGCAGAGGAAGGGGTATTGGCGTTGTGAAGAGACATGTTGGCGGCCTGGGAGCTGATGATATTGAGATCATCGTCGCTGAAGGAGTCCTTGCGAGTGAGGCGAGCCATTCTGAAGGGCAAGAGGGGTGGTCCCGACGGCTGGCGTTCCTTGTGTGCCTAGGAATTGTGAATCGCCGGTCCTGCGCGGACGGTGGTCGAGCTGGGAGTCGAAAAGGAAGCAAGACGCTCACTCCATAAGATGAGGGGGGGCGTTGTGCGCGACAAGGAGACAAGTGATTATGGATGAGTGCTTTGCTTCATGCGTGACTATGTTGGCCAAAACTTAAATCGCGTGCCGCGTTTGGAGACTGAGGGATGGACATGCGTGAACGTTTGTTTGGAAGTTTGGAGGGGCAGTTTAGGCGAGGCAGCGTGTCAGCGCGTGAACATTCGTCATAGTTTATACTTGTTGCCTCGGCAACCCGCCACAAGACAGAACGCCTGTATGTACTATGTATTCCGTAGTGGCGCAGTCACTCCTTTACGTCCACTTCAACTTGTCCGTACTGCGTGCAAGTCGAACAAATACTATGCTAACTGCATAGTACCTCCTAACTACATACTATTGTGTCACACAGCTGAAGTCCCACGATTTAATAAACAAACCAAGATTTATGAATACTGACTGTGCGTTGTGATCGTCGATCGTCTTGTGATCACTGATGAAAGTATTATGACCTTACCAACCGACCATACCATCAATTTGAGACGGTCTACCTTACCTACTGGATATAGTTGTAAGTACTGTAACGCATTGGTAATAGACCACCAACGCTGTGGTTTCTCATCTAATATAGTTCTTACCCACTTCAACCGGTGATCGGTTACTTTTGTTGTATAAACAAATACTATACATATTTACCTAGACAGATCAGTAGCCAGGTGCCACGGGATGCATTAGGTGACAATCAACGTGACGAAGGTGAAGCCTTATTTGAACTCGTGAATTCCCAAAACTTGTCGTCGCCCCTGATAAAGATTCAAATTCCCGGAACATCGAATAGGTCCACTAAATTACTGCTGCAATACTGCATGTGAGCGGCTCAGCACCCAGAGTGAGAAATATCCTAGAATAGGTTAGCGCCTAGGCTGCCATTATTTAAATAAACTCCTTCGTCACAAATGTGAGGGAATTCTGAAGGAGCGGCAATGCAATTCCGTTACTAAAAGAGGTCATCAGTCGTTCACCATGACCGCTAAAGAAAACCTCAATTTTCGCCGCGCGATAACAGAGGATGCAGAAAGCCTTGAAAGCCTCATCAATACGGCCTTTTGCGACGATCAGACCTCGGAGGTGTTCGTGTCAACCGACCACCCCACCATTGACGTTGTCTCCGTAGCAAGTCTCGCCACAGCAATCAAAAAGCCGGACGTCACCGTACTCGTGGCCACGAATCCAAAGGATGGCTCGCTCGTCGCACACTGCTCATTACGGATGATGGAGGATGGAATTACCGCTTGGTTTGGCCTGCTCGCAGTCGACGTTTCCTACAAGAACCGTGGGCTGGGTAGTCAGATACTTGCTTACGCCGAAAACTACGCCCGCAAAGAGCTTGGTGCAAAGAGGATGGCGTTCAATGTCGTGAATACGCGTGCGGGGCTCATTGCGTGGTACACGCGCCGGGGCTATCGACCAACAGGTGCGACAGAGCCTTTCCCGTACGATAGCCACGGTGATATGCGTGGAATGTTGAGGGACGACTTGAAATTCCTCCTCTTCGCAAAGAACTTGAGTGAGGCGTCCACAGCTAGTACGACGGTGTAGATGCGTTTGCGCTATAGTCACTTACCTATGCAGAATGCTTGAGGGAATATAGATGGTTAGTCTAGGAACCCAAGCAGTCGCGGTGCATCACAAGCTTGGTAGAAGCGACTACCATGTTTCCACCTGACTGGACCAGAAGTACTTCTTATAAACTACCTGTTAGAGTTAGTAGATATTTACCTCAAGTTGAATGTTGCATTGAACATCTCATGCACGACTGCGAGAAGCTTCAACATCAACATGGAATCAAAATTATTGTATGTATCAACACTCCAGCTCTGGAAGTTAATGAACGTACTGGCCACTATGCTTGTTGGGGAATTCTTCTAGATCCTCGCTACCACAGCCTCAGAAGCGATGAGCAACCCTCGAGGGAACTGATACAATATCAGAGACCGGCCTGAGCGGATTTGCGAAAACGTTCAAGGCTGAAATCCTGCGATTCTCCACCAATACCGTCGTTGAGGTTTGGACTTGGATACTTGTTTCCGCCTCCCCATTTGCTGCGGTGCCACTCTCCGGGTCCCAGTTGTCTTCGAGTCGAGAGCTTGCTTTTCCTCCTTTGATTTTCTTCAAATCAGGCAATCCAATACATTGCTTCGTTCTTCGACGCCGCCCTCGCCCCTCGTTCTTACCACCCTCTACCCATATTATGTTGCCATATTTGACAGAATCGGTCCGCATGAATCGAAATTCTTCGAGGCCAGCCTGTTTGATATCCTTTGGTGCAAGGAAAACCATGGTGCAGCTCCACACAATCACGTCCAGCCAGCCATTGCTCGCAATCATGGCCCCGGCCCAAAGAAAGTATTCACTAATACGGAGTGTCAGCGTTTCGAAACTGCAATCAGAAGTCTTTCAATGCTACTCGAAGCAAATAAAGCTCGGCCTTAGCGTGGGCATACTCACGCATTGATTGTGACACCAGCCATTAGAACCATCGGTCCCAAAGCCATGGGCACACAACAGACAAAGTAGACAAGAGGATATATGAGAAATGCAGGGTGATGCCCCGACTGCTTTGGGTCTCTTAGTGAGATCATGCGCACGCCGTTCGACTTGGTGCGGATGCAAATCGCCGTGGCCAGATAAGACACGAGTATAATCCCAAAGCAAGCAAGCACCCAGCCGAAGTGTGTCCACAGGCGAACCGTTGCATATTCTGAGCTAATCCAGCACTGTAATTATATATTCAGCATTCATATTCTCTTCATGATCTGGTCGGCTAACAGCAGACTCACCCAAGTGTCGACCCGAACAAAATACCCGCCATGGCCCGTACCATTGTTAGCAGACCAGACACCAGCGGCGACGATGAGAAAGCTGAAAGTCCATATTGTCCCGACTATAGCCCATAGCATTTTACTTGGTATGGTATAACCTTTCACTACCATCAAAAAGGTATTGACGGAAACGGCCGCCGCGAACATGCTGCTCGCCACTAGATATTGTTAGAACCTCAGCTAATTTCACAGCGGTATCCAATAATTTCTCAGAAACCAGGGGGACAAATGGAAAGGTATCTACTCACTATCTCCTTGCGACCGGAGCCAGCCTTGCGCCCACTTGATAATGGATTAGCAATTGTCGGAAGGAATGAAGGGAAGCTGCACTGCAGATACTTGTGTCTTACGACTCAAGACTCTGAAGACAAAAGGAAGTGGATCTATCCGGAGTGTGGCTTACGCAAGATTCTGTGCGAACCATAATGGCATCATGTGTGACCCAGACCAGATTTGGTATGAATGAGGCTGACTGAATTATGTCTGCAATGAGAAGCATGTAGATGAGGACCAAAAGTGGATGATATCCCTTGTAGCCCTGTCGGATGTTTGGTACTACTGCAGGTGTACGCCGGGTTCCGAGATCGTGGTAGCTTGGCGCCGCTGATTTCAGTTCCTTGATTGGAAACATAGGCGTCGTGGGCGTTGCTTGTAAGTTTGCATTCACCGGGGAGTCTAACAGATAGCTCTCGTTGTCATCAGAAGTTATCACTGCGCTGGGCCGAGGATGTGAAGTCAAGATGGGTCTTCGGCTCTGCCGTCTTTCCCGTAGCCTACCATCAATGACTCGGTAGGTAATGAACAGGAACAGAGAGGAGCAGAATATCAAAGAGAAGACAGCTAAAATCCCGATAATTTCGAGCCCGCTCCGGAGCTGGTCACCAAGTGGTGAGAGATCACCGGTGCCGGGAGGCGCCGGGCCGTATTTATCCCACCTCGAGGACATCTTGGTCGTATGCGGCCTGTCCGTATGCACATATAAAGTATCAGATTTGCAAGGCCGATGAGGATCAGCTCGCTAAGTCGAACAACCTCACGGTGATACTGGCTATGACCGTTCATTTATATCACCCACCAAGGCTTGCTCGGTTGCCGCAAGCGCCATGATATTGTGCGCATGATGCCATAGATGCAAATCAAGTTCAATGACCCAACTTGAATCATTGAGAGAGTGGAGAGTAGTCAAACCATGCTACCTTCAAGGTTGCGCCCAACCACGCCCACGAATATCACACGGTCTGAGAACAAACTTTTCAGCGCTTTGACATGCCAGCCTCGGCCCTCGAACCCGGCGCGGCCACTCACTGGACGCTTGGCAGCGAAATCTCGATTGTGCGGGGGCTATATACTATATACTGTAGTAAGTCGCTATATTCGGTGCTGGAAATGTCGGGCAGTCCCGGTCTTCAAATAGATGGCAGACGGTTGAGACGTAACTCCTCAGCTGTCCGGTGAGTTGTTTTCTTGCAGTCCATCTTGAGGTCACAATTCGCCTAAACAGTCTCGCCGATTTGGATAGGATCGTGAAAAAGCTGGCCCAGCAGCCTTTTGTGGACAAAGCATTAATATAAGTAGCTCCTGGCCTGAGGCCCGAGTGCGGCCACACTATATCGCCTCAGCGAGCTGCAAGCGCAAAGAGGCTTGGCAATCCTCAAATTTCAGCTCCAATCGATAATCGAGCGCGTCGATGGGAAAGTTTGTCTGCCATGCGCAATTGACAGCCTCATATTGGCCGTTCTAACAGGGAATCGTTACTTTCTACGCTCGGTTACATTCCGAGCTTCATGAAGGGATCTGCAAGAAGCCCCGGTACATGAGTATTTCCCGTACAGGAATCAGCAGGGACTGACTGAATCAGACTGAGAGGTAGTAATTCGAGATATAGTGTATACTAATTCAGGCGCCGAGCCGTCGGATACATATCATGTAGCATGAGTTTGTCACAGACTGCCCCGCGTTCATCTTCTTTGCTAATCGTACATATAGATGCGAATGGGCTCGTCACATTTTGAATGACATAGCTATTTACCTAGAGAGGTACGTGATGGAAGACACGAGATGTTGGAAGTATAATCAAGCATGTAACATTCAATACTGCAACACAACCGCAAGACTGATCACACCCGATACCTATCTCAGAAGCTGATGCTGCGTTGTTATGCAATACATATTGAGGCTCCAAATGTATGACAACAAAACTGGTACTTGTGAGGGTTCTTAGCTCTTGATATTATAATCTGAAAACATTACATCTTTCAGGTTGATCCTGGGTTTTATATACTTTTCTTTCCTACAGCAAATTGAGGACCCAAGCTACATCTTGTCCATTGCTGCTTCTACAGGTACCCAGGTATTCATTTTGCCTTGGCGACCCATGGGTGGTATTCAACAATGATCTAACGAATGCCGGGACAGGTAAATATATAAGCCCTCGAACAGCTTTCTGGAAGAGTACTTTATCTCTACTGGTTGTGTCTTGTTGTGTGATTCGTGAAGTTAGGTAGTTAACAGTAAAGAAACATTTCCTATAACCCGTTTTTCAGACACAGGCTTCAGGAAATTACCGATGTGCAAATTATGTAGGCATCCTCATAAATTGAAAGCTGACAGCCTCATAAGGGCAACAACACATCGGCTCTTCATACTGCTTGTAAATGTGTTCCATTTCTAGATTCTGGCTCTGTCAGCAAGGACCAAAACAGCAAAGTCAGCCCACTAGGAATAAAGCCCCACTGACACACCCGCGCGTTCCGGAGACGAACGTCGTGAAATCCGGCTTCGGATATATAAAGGTAGGCAAAATATCAAATTGGTCCTTAAGACTTGTCATCTTACATAATTCCACTTTGAGGAAAGCAAAAGCTTACTTGAAGCCATGAGCCATCACAAGTACCATTTCTCGGGAGATGCCTATGCAAACGTTGGGGTTTGGGCGCCCGCGTCGAGTGCTGCAAAGTAATACACCGCTAAAAAGCTAGAATGGGAGGAATGGAGAACACCCAGAATGCTGACGAGTATGCAGTTTCTGCGAAGAAGACTATGCCGTCACGGTCTACATTGCCGAGTTTATCAACAGCGTGACCAACCTCGCCTACGGTACAATTCGACCCCACCCCCAAACCCCGGGTGAACTAAATTGTGGCCTTCAAGGAAGGTTGGAACCTAGTAGCCACTGACTGACTTTTTGAGGTCCAGTATACCTCGCTCTACAGTATCCAGGACGACGTAGCGGCGATATGGACTTGATGTCTCGGTCTCTCGCTCTAGTAGGCATCACCTCCTTCCTCTACCATGCGACCTTGCGGCAGATCTTACAGTTCTCGGATGACTTGTCCATGCTGCTACTTTGTGCATCTTTGATGCAGCGCCTTTACTGTGCTGGGAGGTCTTCCACATCAGCCACTACTATGACTGTAGGAATTTATACTATCGTCTCCATCATGTCGGCCTTCTACGTCCAAAACGGAGACGTGCGCATCCACTCGTCGATGTTTGCGCTGTTGCTCACTTTTGTCTGGCCCCGAACGCTATATCTGATTTACTGGGGGCAACGAACCAAGCCAGAAAAGAGTGAACACCTGGGGCAGTTCGTGCGAGCTGTGGCATATCTTCTCATAGGATTTGTACTTTGGAACATCGATCTACAGTGGTGTACGGAGCTGAGAAGCCTGCGAGATGCCATAGGAATGCCGTTTTCGTGGCTTCTGGAACTTCATGGATGGTGGCATATCTTGACCGCGGCAGGGGCGGTCACGTATATGGAGCTGATCCGAGATCTTTGTCGCTAATAGATCAGGCTCGGCCGTTTTCTGGTCATTGAGAATATGCTGAGGGGGGGGGGCTACCTGTTCAAAATTGCTTAGGTTCGTCTTCTTACTATTCAGCCCTTACAACGGGTGACTACGTATTGTACCTAGGCAGGTACATCAACAATGGTGTATTTACGCAATACCCACAAGTTATATCTGGAGCTATATGACTTGTGGTAAGCGGCTATTGACTGCAGCTTCAACGAGTCATCTGACTTTGTTGTTGTTTCCGTGTCGAGGTCAACTTACGTACTACCTGGTGAAGTAAGAGTCAGACTCGACCGTCGCATTAACCTTCGCACGGACTGTGCTCGCTATCACTTCCACGGCAGCTGATCCATCCTGCCATTATTTCGATGCTAGTTGCCGACGAGACTACTATCTCCCATTCATAGGTAGAGTCAAGCTTCAACAATGCAGGTGGGTAGACTGGCACTTCCTTTCTGCCTTCCATCGTCGACTGCATCCACATACATGGCACTTGGTTACCTCGCCAAGCCTACAGGATCGATGTACCTAGGTAGCTGGCACAGCATCTTACATACCTACGTAAGCTATAGCCTGACCAATAAAGACCTGCTCGTATAGACTTCTATCAATAGAGCGTTTGCCTCACGAGACACATCTGAACATACTCTTCGAAAATGGTTGGAAACTACGGGCAGCAGCGTGCCCGCAGCAGCTCGGCCGTACGGGCGGTGGAGAAAACAGATATATATCAAACAGAGCAAGGATGGTACAGTCAGACGAAATTTAATTGGGTTCTTGGAAGGGCAGACACATTGTTACGGTGGAATCGAGCGTGACGAAGACGAAGCAACAACGAAAAAACGCCCGTGCTATTCCCATGCTATGCTTGCTACTCACTTGGTAGGGGTATCAGTGTAAGGATCAAAGCCCACGCGCCTTTTCGCCTCGTTCCGCACCTTCCACCGATCCTCGCCTTTCAGTCCCGTGGTGGACGTTTCCTCCAAGAAAAACGACAGGATGTAGTCCGGAATCGACAGATGTGCGGCCTGTTGGAACTCCTGCAGGCTCGTGAGCCGGATGAGCATCTCCATCAACGAGAGGGACGAGGTAATCGAGCCGAAAGGAGACCGCGCCATGAAGTTAGCATCGCGCTGAGTCTGACTTTGTGATTTCTCGATTTGCCCTCGTTGGGTGGAAGTGGTGGACCGCCCAATCAGATCAGTTGTGGAGAGATTTTTCATTTGTTTTAGGATATTAACGTCCAAAGACGGGCGCGGAGACGTGGGCGGTCTGGATGATTTGATCGTTGGAACGCTACGTTCAGCTTCACCATCGTACTCGATTTCATCCTGGGACTCGGATGACTCGTCATCTTCGTCCTCTGCAAACACTTCAAAGGCAAACCATTCGGGATCGAGGTGAGGAGGCAAGCGAAGAGCGAAGGGGTGCTGCTCCGGGGCATCTTCGGTCCCGATGTCAGGAAGCTCGCTCTCCTCCCTGATTTGTCGATCAATTGCATCTTGCTCATCTGAAGTGGTGCTACTCTGATCCTCAACGCCAGGGCTTGCTCTAGCAGGTTGCATGATCGCTTCGACAACTTGCTCGGCAGTTGGGGCGCTGGTGTCTCTCTTCAACAACAGGATAGGGTTGTTGCCAGCTTCGTCGGTGTTCCCAATATTTAGAATCCTGCCACTGTCTGTATAAAAGATTTTAGCAATCTGATGAATGGGAATCGATTCACGAATGCCTGCCTGAGGCATGCCATCGTAAGGACATGTCTTGGACTCTTCTTCATGGAAACGGCCGTCATCTAGGTCCTCCACAATTTCCAAATGATACGAAAATTCATCAGGCCGGCCGAGAGTGGGGTCCTCCCGGGAAGAAGGCCCTTGTGAGCCATGAGTGAAAAGAGAATTGGAGGTCGATGGAATGTAGCCGAGAGAGTGATCGAAGAACCATCCCATGGGCGTCCTGCAAAGGCGAACTCGAGCCTTATGCACGACTTCTTGCCAGATAGGCTTGCGCTCGCCGTCTCCGAGCCCATAAGGCTCATCTTTCAAGGGAGTTGCAGAGCGGGAGGGGCCAGGAGTCGCTGGTGTCTTGGACTCTGTGCCGTCTCGTTGTGTTGTGGTTCCGGAGTGACCGACAAACAGCATGTAGAGTGACAAGTAAAACGACGGACCGATCTGCACGGGCCGATTGGGATCGCTGGCGAACTGGGTGTCTCCCATGTTCAGAAAGAAGCTGGCCTGCAGGAAACGCGAGGGCGATATGCCGACGGGAAGGGAAGATGACAGGGTCTCTCCCGAAGCAGTGATGGCCAGCTGCAGGGTGGGGATATCGCTCTCGATGCGGACCAACAGGGCGTTGATGGTGCGAATGATGGCCAGCAGCTCTGCATGGTGAGCGTCGTCCGTCTTTGCCGTGGTTCCTCGGCGCCTGGACGCCTCCTCTGCAAGAGCGGCATTCTCGAGTCTCTTGCCTAGAGCGACAATGTCACGGTGGAGGGACTTTGCCAACGGTACAGCAGCCTCCAAGAATACATTGCCACGCCCAGCCCTGTCGCGCGGTTAGCAGAGTGGTTGGTCTCAGTTACAGCAATCACGCCCAAGTGTGCGGTGAAGGCTGGAAGGTGACTTACTTGAACTCTATCAAGTCTATGACAGGTGAGAGGATCTTGATCTTGGAGTCCAATTTGGCCTGCAGAGCCTTGAGCTCAGAGCGAGTGGCCCTGTCATCAACAGTCTTGAGCAGTCTGGAACACTGGCCGATGGCATAGGATGAGGTCAGGGCTAAGCCACTACGGACGGCCATGTTGAAGGCCTGCGCCCCGAGCCGGGCCAGAAGGGCGTCCATGCCTAGAGCGGCTGGTCTGCCCGCTGTGAGCGTGTGCCAGATGTATGGGAGACCTTGGTTGCAGGTAGGTCCTGATCTCGCTCGAGAAAATAAATGAGACTATCTCATGGCCAGTATTTGTTCTCAGAGGTTGGACAGAGAAAGGATTTCTTCAAACTTCTCAAGAACAAAACGAAGCATAGGCAACCCAGAGTCTAGGCAGGTACTTTCACACTGTAGAATATATCCCAAAAGTTAGGACTGTCACTTCCAGTCTGCTGGGTACCTACCTAAGTACCTAAGGTACCTCCTACCTGCCCAGGGTAGCCAGCCAACCAGCCAGCCGGATAAGCTGTTCAGGTAGAATCGCCCCGCCTTATCTGATGCCCAGCATAATCTGGGTGGAGTGGTGTTAGCATGGGGTAGGTACCTGACTGGGCACTTCAGGCATGCCATGACGCTGTGCTCAAAATGTGGGGCACAGATTTTCTTTCCTTTTGCCAAAAGACCTCGACCCAAGGCACACAACCCCTCTCGCAACAACTTACGCCACGCCCAAACTTTCCCAGTCCTCAAACAACCTCCCCCACCAGCCTGTCTGCTATAGAGGCTCGACGATACCTAGGTATCTTAGGCATCAACAACACAAGTCATCCGGGGGGCTTTGAGTCACTCACTCACTGTACAGCCCTTATTAGCCTGACCTGGATCCAGTCAGCCAGCCCTCCAGTACTTCGAAGCAACCCAACCGCCGGCATCCATCCCTGCCTCGATTCATCGCGTCGAAAAGAAGCCACTTGCTGAAATACCCACCCCACCCCACCAGCCATCTCCAGTCTGCCAGTTCTTTGTCTATTCCCACGATTTGCCTCCAATTTTCTCCTGTCAAACAGCTTCATTCACAGGCAAATCTTGTCGCCCACTCCAACCATGTCGAACCTCAACTCATGGGAAGACGACCCTGCTGCGCAGGATGAGAACCTGGCCCAGCAGACCCAGCAAATGAACCTGGGCAACAACCAGGCCCAAGGAGGCTTCCGTCCAGGTGCTTCCACCTTCACACCTGGCGCAGCTTCTTTCCAACCAGGACAGCCCTATGGTGGCGGTTATGGCCAGCCTCAGTACCAGCAAGGCTTTTACGGGAACCAGCAGCAGCAAGGCTACTACTCTCAGTATGGCGCCCAGCAAGGCTACAACCAATACGGGCAAGCTGGTTACGGGAATGTCTACGGCCAGGGCCAGGGCCAGTACAACCAGGGCTACGGTACGAATCAAAACTACCTGTTCCAATCAACTCCTCCGACTTTTCGGGTAGCAAGCAGCTGACAGTTTAGTACAGGACAACAGTACCCAGGCTATCAACAAGGTCAGCAATTCCAACAGCAACAATCCCAAGCTCCTAAACCGGCCCCCACCATCGCCAAACGACCAAACGAGCCCGCCGCAGCATCCACCGATTCCGCAAAGGTTACTCTTGCTACCAATGAGGGTGGCGCAAAGGTTCTAAGCATCGGTGGCGACGCCCCCAAGCCCAAGGCCAAAGTCCTGTCCATTGGCGGTACTGCCCCTGCGAAGAAGGAAGAGCCAAAGAAAGAGGACGACGTTGCAGACGCTGCGGAAGGCGCAAAGGTCACAGCCGCCAAGGCCATTGAGAAGACCGGAGAGAAGGCTGGCTCCGACATTGCCTCGTCAGGAAAGACATCCCCAACACCATCATCGGGACGGTCGAGTCCATCACGTGGAGGCGCTAAGACTGCCGCTCGCGATGCTGCCGCCGTCGAATTGGAGCAGACCGCGGATGTAGACGAGGAGACCCTGAAGGACATGTACGGCAAGGAGCACGTCAACATCATTTTCATTGGTCACGTCGACGCCGGCAAGTCGACCCTCGGCGGCGCGATTCTCGTCCAGACCGGTATGGTAGACCAGAGGACTCTCGACAAATACAAGAAAGATGCCCAGGACATGGGTCGTCCATCGTGGTACCTATCATGGGCTCTGGATTTGACCAATGAAGAGCGATCGAAGGGCAAGACTGTCGAAGTGGGCCGTGGGTTCTTCGAGACCGACAAGCGCAAGTACAGTATCCTGGACGCGCCTGGTCACAAGACCTACGTGCCGAACATGATTGGCGGTGCCTCACAAGCAGATGTTGGCATTCTCGTAATCAGGTAAGCATGAAGCTTTGCTGGGATGGGTGTCAAGCCCCCCGTAGGTTCAATTTGCTAATTTGTAAAACAGTGCACGCAAGGGCGAGTACGAGACCGGTTTCGAAAAGGGCGGTCAAACCCGAGAGCACGCTATGCTGGCCAAGACACAAGGTGTGAACAAGCTTGTCGTCGCCATCAACAAGATGGACGACCCGACAGTTGAATGGTCCGAGGAGCGATACAAGGAGTGCACAACCAAACTTGGAACGTTCCTTAAGGGAACCGGTTACAACTTGAAGACAGATGTTTTCTTTATGCCTCTTGCCGCCCAGTCACTAATCAACATCGACAAGCGGATACCCGAAGGATTGTGCCCCTGGTACACTGGTCCCTCGCTCCTCGAGTACTTGGACAACATGCAGGCGTTGGAGCGCAAATTGAACGCACCATTCATGATGGCGGTCGCCGGAAAGTACCGAGATATGGGCACCATGGTGGAGGGCCGTGTTGAAGCAGGTGTGGTCAAGAAGGGTATGTCTCTGATTATGATGCCGAACAAGGCAAAGATCGATGCCACCGCTGTATATGGCGAGCAGGAAGACGAGGTATCGATCGCCCAATGTGGTGACCAGGTGCGCATGCGTCTTCGTGGCATTGAGGAAGAGGACATCTTGCCAGGATTCGTGCTCTGCTCGCCCAAGCGTCTCGTCCACTGTGTAAAGACGTTTGAGGCACAGATTCGCATCCTGGACCTCAAGTCAATCCTGTCCGCCGGGTTCAACTGCGTGCTCCATGTTCATGCAGCTATCGAAGAGGTTACATTCTCTGCACTGCTGCACTCTTTGCAGAAGGGCACCGGCCGCAAGAGCAAGCGGCCACCTACCCACGCCAAGAGGGGCGACAGTATCATCGCCCGTATGGAAGTCACGGGTGCATCAGGGGCTGTGTGCATTGAGAGGTTCGAGGACTACCCGCAGATGGGTCGCTTCACCTTGGTGAGTAATACTTATCACTCTGAAAGGTTACATGTTTATGAATGCTAATATCTCGCAGCGTGATCAAGGTCAGACCATTGCCATTGGTAAGGTCATAAAGCTCATCACCGATGACGCTGCTTAAGAACCTGGATGAGCAGAACGCGGCCAGCGTAAATATGGGATATTGAAAAGGCGCAGGGAGGAAGCCCGGCCGTTGTCCAAACGCAGATAGGTCTTCTGGGGTAATTCTGGCACCGCCAGACTTGGTTATAGGTGTTCTGGTCCTTAGCATACAGCGATGGCTGCGGTGTGAAGGAAATAAAAGCTAGATTTTATGGGCATCGTAGACGTACGTCCCAGATGTACTGCAATTCGTGACATGTGCCAAGGCTCTCTGTGTATGTAACTGGGGAGAATCATCATCCGTCAAGATCCCCAGCCGTGCGACGGAACGGGTGGACGCGGGGAAGGCAGGGGTCCGTACAGGGCCGATGCCGCTAGACCGTGGGGATTTCTGTGGGGGCCCGCACCGAAAGAAACCGATTTTCGCTTGCCGATAATAAACTGGGAGCCTGTGGTAACCGGTCAATTGCACATCAATCGCTCACCTTCTTCGACGATTATCACCTCTGTTTCCCGTGAGGTGCCCACTAGTTCATATCTTCTTGACAGAACATTCAACACCATCAGCTGTCAAGATGTCTCAGGATAAGCCTTTGCCGTTCATATACCAGTTCGCCGCTGGTACGTTCTCCTTCCCTCCGCATGCTTATCTTGTTCGCCAAACGACCTTGCAATCACATGGCTGACTGTTTGATGAACAGGCGCTGTTGCCGGCGTGTCTGAGGTATGCAGATACCAGTCCTTTATGCAATTGGCATGCTAACACTGCTGTGCTCCTAGATTCTGGTCATGTATGTGCCAACAGGTGCAAAGGGCCTCGTGACAATGCTAATCGCCCTCTCTCTAGGTACCCTCTGGACGTCGTGAAGACCAGAGTGTAAGCTTTCCCCGATAACGAAACAGATTGGTCTGGACTGACAGATACCAAAGGCAACTCCAGACTGGCAAGGGTGTTGGTGCCGACCACTACAATGGCATGGCTGATTGCTTCAAGAAGATTGTCCGCAACGAGGGGTGAGTACAAAACCATGACAGTGGGAGAGGGGTGGGCTTCTATGAACACCTAGAGCGTGACTTGAACCAATACCCTGAGCTGACACGCCCTTCTCGAACAGCTTTTCCCGTCTCTACCGCGGCATCACCGCCCCGATTCTTATGGAAGCCCCCAAGCGCGCCACCAAGTTCGCCGCCAACGATGCCTGGGGCAAGTTCTACCGCAAATCCTTTGGCATCGAAAAGATGAACCAGTCGCTCTCCGTCTTGACCGGCGCTACCGCCGGTGCCACAGAGTCCTTCGTCGTCGTGCCCTTCGAGCTCGTCAAGATCCGCCTGCAGGACAAGGCCTCGGCCGGCAAGTACAACGGCATGGTGGATGTCGTGACCAAGATCGTCCGCCAGGAGGGTGTGCTGGCCATGTACCAGGGGCTGGAGAGCACAATGTGGCGGCACATTCTGTGGAACGCCGGCTACTTTGGCTGCATTTTCCAGGTGCGCGAGCTGCTGCCCAAGGCGGCGGACAAGAAGGGCCAGATGGTGAACGATATCATTGCTGGCTCCATTGGTGGTACCGTCGGCACGATCCTCAACACTCCGTTGGACGTGGTCAAGTCGCGCATTCAGAACAGCCCTAGAATTGCCGGTACAACGCCAAAGTACAACTGGGCTTTCCCTGCTGTGGGCACGGTCATGAAGGAGGAGGGATTCAGTGCGCTGTACAAGGGCTTCTTGCCCAAGGTGTTGAGATTGGGTCCGGTAAGTTTGGACTTCCGTCCAGAGTTTGTCTTATAACACTTCAAGCATCGGGACCGCTAACATCATGAACAAGGGTGGTGGTATTCTTTTGGTTGTATTCACCGGTGTCATGGATTTCTTCCGCAAGTTTCACGATCAGGCATAGACGGGTGGACGGACGGTTGAGTCGGATCAGTCCGTGTTCTACTGCATTTCTGAGCATAGAATCTGGTATGCTTTGCATATTCCAGCCATCAGATTCACACTTAAAGACAGATACCAAGCACGCGCTGAGAATACGAATGGGAAAACAAAATCTACCCACATACACATTTCTGCTGCCATTTACTTTGATGGTTTTATATCCATGGGTAAGTTTGAGTTTCGGTGAGTTGATACTCTGATAGCTTCCAGAAACTAGGGATGGCATGTTATGTTGGTTCTCTACTACATCACGCCATCCCAAGAACCATTGGAGCAATGCACAGGCTTAAGTGACCAGGAACCCGGCTTCCAACACCCGCTCAGCCTCGTGCCGTTAAGAAGGCTGCAAAGCCCCGAACGCCCATCCATAACACGGCAAGCATGGACGGCACAATCAAGGGCACATTCACGCGCCTGCGACATCTGAAATGTCTTCAAGATTCCAAACTGGTACTTATGCGACTTACAATTGCGCCCTCCATTCCAGGGTTGCTACGTCGAGATTGTGTACAACGCCACAAAGACAGTATCCAAGCGGAAGGACTATGCAACTAACTACACTTACAAGCCAATTCACATAACACAGTATGTACCGTCCCCCAATACAGGCAGATTGCTCTGAACTCTGCACTTCATTCCAAAAGTAATGCTTCGAGATTGTGTACAACGCCACATAATTAGTATTCCAGTCAAAGGACTATTCAGTTCACTCCACTTAGAAGCCCATTCACATATAAAGCAGCGTGTCCTCCCCTTGATACAGCCAATGATTCTTCTTCAGTCTGAACCATCAGCCCTGCATCCATTGTTACGACAAAATGAGCTCGAGCCAGATATCGACCTACGTGCCGTCAGGGCTCCAAGTGCAGATACAAGTTGTTGATGTCACTGGTGCCTTTAATCAATATTTCATTAGTCGCAATTCAGACGATCAATCGTTAATCCTGGTAGAATCGTCATCAGCCACGCTGGCAGATACAACATTCACATTGGACCAGAACACCACCACGTGTAAGTATTGGCCAGCTATTTCCAGTGTATTTGGGAAGTCTATTAGGGACACTGCTCTCACCAGGCCTTCCTTCATTATGTACTCTGTGGCAATGCTGTTCAATGAGATCTCATGAGCAAGACAACCACCATGGTATATCTGGAAGCTTGCAATCCTCCCTCGGAAAATTGGGCGCGTTGTACAGAGCGTAGTTTTCTCCTTGAAATTATCCTTCAGAAAGGAAAATTCGCTGACTTACTTCTAACACAGATGTGTATGTGGATGAGAGCGACAATTTGGAAACTTACGAGTCTGGATGGGCCATCCCCTTGGTGGCCCCTCCGGTGGCCCCTCCGGCGCCGACTGCAAAAAGGTCTATCAGCACTGATGGGACCATCGACCTGACGGATGAGGGGGACGTGATGAATGATGAGCAATCGATGGGGTTGATGTACGTGCTGTCGGGCGACACGACCACTGGTTACAATGGCGCGACTATAAACCTCACAACGACGGACTACCCTAACATGATGCTTTGCGCGACGCCAGACGAAGATGTCCTTTCCGTAGACTTGTTGGGCGTCGACGGTTGTGAAGACGTTAACGCGGAGCAATTAACGTCATTGACGGTTGTTGTACTACCGCCGGCGACACCCAGCACTTCGGGATCGGCGTTGCCAACGTCCTCGGCCCAATCAACATCTTCGATGATGTCGACATCATCCAATGGCTTGGACTCGACATCGTCAATGTCCTCGACCCCATCGACATCTTCGATGATGCCGACATCATCCATCAGCTTGGACTCGGCATCGCCAACGTCCTCGACCCCATCGACATCTTCGATGATGCCGACATCATCCATCAGCTTGGACTCGGCGTCGTCAATGTCCTCGACCCCATCGACATCTCCAACGACGCCGACAACATTCATCTCCACGACTGATATATCGCCTTCCAGCCCCACGACTGATATATCACCTTCTAGCTCCACGACTGATACATCGCCTTCCAGCTCCGCGTCCCAACAAACGTCTTCCAGTTCCGCGCCCCAGCAAACGTCTTCCAGCTACGTACCGCCAGGGCCCCAAGTGCAAATACAGGTTGTCGAAGGCTCCTATAGTGGATACTTTATCAGCCGCGATTCAGCCGATCAATCGTTCCTCACACTAGAGCCTTCAGCCTTGCTGGCGACGACGTTCACGCTGGACAATAATACCGGCACCAGGCCCCACTGTAAGTATTAGCCCTTCCTTTTGACCAATTTCCATCACTTGAGGGGGAGTCTGGTAGGGAAACTCTACTCTTCAGGCTTTCCTTCGTTATAGACTCCATCCCTGAATGCTCTGCAAGAAGAGCCCGTGAGCCACAGCATATCTGCAAGCATGCGTTACTCGCTCGTTGAGCGCGTTGAAATGAGCATAGTTCCCTTGTTCAAAGCTATTCAAAAGAGTACAACTCACTGATTGAATTTTCATCAAGATGTGTTTGTGAATGCGAGCGACGAACTGGCCACTTACCGTTCTGGATGGGCCATCCCTTCAGTGCAGGTGCCCGGAGTATCTGGAACCAAACTCAAATCAAGGGCAGTCAGCAGCTACGATGGGGTCGTCCAACTGCAGGACGAGGCAGACAATCCTGTGTTGGGAGTGCAATACACGCTGACGCCTTCTGCTGACGATGCGGCGACTACCTATATCAACCTCGCGGCGTCGACCTCGGATCGAAGCTACTCTTATGTGGGGCTTTGCTCCTCGGAGGATACTGACCCCACCCTTTTCTTTTACGATTTTCAGACCGACAACTTTGCGGATGGCACACTTTGTGGACCAGGGTCGCAGACGACATTGCTGGAGGCATTGAGGATTGTGGCACCGCCGGTACCGCCGGCACCATCCCCAACGACAACCTCTACGAATCTGGCGACGTCCAGTATGCCTGCGAATCCTCTTACAACGTCACCTGGGTCTTGCTCTATCACTGTAGCGCTTTACGTGACAAGGGTTACTGTGATGGTTCCACCTGGTTTCTCGACTCCAACGAGTTCAAGCACAGCTTCAATGATTTCTGGATGTGTTGCTGTCACGAGCACAATTGCCGTGGTTTAGACTTTGGCAATAGTCTCATAGACACAATTTCGGCGACCCTACCGGTCGATAGGTGTTTCTTCTGTTGAAAGATTGGCTTTTGACTACGCGTCTGGTATCGTTCTGGTATGGATGTGCACTTAATATATGTACCTATTAATGCCTTTAGGGCAATGTTTGACGGTGTTGTCGATTTATGTGCCGTGGTGAGGAAGTGGTGTGGCAACAGCAATGGATTGTAGCCCGTAATCTTGGTCCAATAATATAATAAAATCCTTTCTCAAACGCTGCCTTGATGCCGTTCTCTGTAATTCTCAGACCCATTCCCGAACATCATTCATCCATAGTAAAGTATTTCAGGAAAAGGTAAAACTTGCGCCCAGCTAAAACATCACGTGTGACCCATTCGAGAGCCCATCATTTCTTCCAGTTGCCAGCATCTCGGCTACCCTTCGCAACATCAGAGAGTCCATTCTCAACACCTGTACCCAAATTGGCTACACCATCGCCTAGAGGACGAGCAACTCCTCCAGTGACTCCGTTCACGGTCTCGCCGACTCCACGAGTCAAACCTCCTATTCAACCGGTTAGTGAGGTGAAACCGACGATCAAAGAACTCAGAAGGCGCTTGGTGTGAAATAGTGGAAGGTTTGGGAGGTTGGGGAGGGGGGGTGAGCAAGCTGCGTGAAGAAGACGAGAGCGGCTGTGTAAAGACCAAATGATTCAAGAATCCATCGGTAACACATGCAGTGTGGCAGACACGAAGACTGAGCACTGAGCAGCTCCCCACGCGTTCTTCCATCCAGACATCTACTCGGGCAAGGTAATGCGCATTCGGGGACACAGCAGAAGAGACATACCGACAACGCCACCCAGCGTGTTTGACACACCAGAGACGGTATTACCCAAGATGCCGGTGCCGGTCTTGGCCACGCCGGTCACACCCTTGTTCTGGTCGTTGTTCATGGTGATGGTTTATTTGAAGTGGACAGTTGACCACTAATTCAGTTGTTGCAGTAAAATAGGTCGAATCTGGCTTGGCTTGGAAAACTAGGAAGGTAGTAGTCAAGAACTATTTCAGACAAGAGACGTAGGGAAGAGAAGTCGAATACTTATATGCCTAGCAGTGTGTTCACTCCCTGAGGTATGTATCATAGCATGAGCAGCTCAAGTAAGCACCTACATCATCGAGAGCTGCATCCCTGCGCGGTGATGTCACTCCAAAGCCACATCACATGTGCCACACTTTGATTGCATGGCATTCTAGACAACCAGGTAGATGGGTACCTGGGTACTTCATGAACCTAAATTTACGATCGATGGACATGGACGCATAGGGGCTTAATCACTCACAATTCCATTCCCATACGTCAAATCATTACGTGACCTAAAACGGAGAGAGCAACTCTTCAACACATTCGAAATGAGAATAAGTGCCTTTTATAACCATGCTGACCATGTGGCACAACGGCCCACTATGCTCCGTCTATATAGGCACCTAGAATTTGTCTCAGCAAGCATACACGTTGAAGCTTTACAACAGACACTGCGACATCGCACAACACCCGAACAGGGCAATTACAATATCGATATTTGCAATCACCAGGCTCTATAGTGCCGTCTGACTACGAAGTCTTGAGGACAGACAGAGTGTTATAATGAAAGATCTGAACACCAGCGCCTGTAGTAATCAATTTGAACTCAGACAATTGTCCGCCGCGGCAAATGTAAAAGAGCAGGAACTTTTCCCAGACCGTAGCGCGCACCGACCGTTCCCATAATCAGAAATGATGCTTGCGCTCAAAAAGAGTGACGAAAAAGGAGTCACTCCTCAGACCAAATGCTGCTCGTCGCCACCTCGAAAGCTATCACCTAGCGAGGGATAATCAACCTCGGCATAGGTGCGAGGTCCGAAGTCGTTCTTGTCAGCTCCAATACCAGAGCTACAAGAGTTGAGGACAGAGTTCTGACCAGCTCTGGCGTCGTCGTTACGAGGTACAAGAGTAACCTAATCTCTGGTCCTCGAACCGTTCTCACCATCGCGGACGGCAGCCAGAATAAGCTCTTTAGCCTTCTCCACGTCCTCCTTGCTGCCCACCACCTTGATCGCTTCGCCGACATCCTTTCGGGGCACGTCGATGGTGCACCCACACTGTTTGCGGATGCTGTTGACCTTGCTGCCGCCCTGGCCGATAACGTGGCGGTATGTGCTTGGGTCGGGCAACACCAGGTAGCCGGTGACATTGTTTCTGGCCTGGTCCATAGCCGCCGTGATGAGGGCTTTGGCCTTCTCGATGTTCTCGGGGGAACCCTTGAGGACCCAAGGGATCTCGCCCTCCTCCTCGGAAACGCCAGCCACCACGTTCCACGAGTGTGCGTTCTGGTCCGCCTCATCGGTGATGAGGGGCATCGCGCCGCCATTGGCGCGGGCGGCGGCGGTGGGTTTGGGTGGCGGCGTCTGGCCAGCGTGGTCGACGCTGACGTGCAGATCACTCTTGAGCTTGCGGAAGAATTGGCCTCGCTCGCCCGAGATGGCCTGGTGAAGGTTCCGAGGCACCTGCACCGTCTCGGATGGCTTCTCTTTGGTGAGGTTGACGATGTGGTCCTTCGCCTTCTCCACATTAGCTTCCTCACCAGTGATCTTGACTGCGGTGTCTTCGCTGCCCTGTCGGGGAATGTCAATGGTGACGCTGAACTGTTCCTCCAGACGCTTCTTTGTCTCTCCCCCACGTCCGATTAGGGATCGGTGCTTGTCGGTGGGCACATCAATCGAAGTTGTGACCTGGCTCTCACGGAAGGCAACAAAATCTTGGATCTGCTTGATGAGGTTGTCGACTACAGCAGCGCGACCCTCTAGGGTGATGGTGTTTCCGTCCGCCTCCTGCTTCGGGAACTGAATCAGGCGAGCACGCTCCCTCGCGTCATCAGGGCCGCCAGCCTTGGTGACCAATTCACGCAGATTGGAACCTATTGATGTTAGCATGTGGGTCCTTTTTCCTTCAGATCAGAATCGTACTTACCGCCAGCACCAATCAGCGTCCTGTGATACTTCCTCTCCACGTCAATGGTTTTGGTCACAGTGTCGTCAAACACAGCCTTCTTCTCTTCCAAGATCTTCTTGGCCTTTTGCACAGCGTCCTTCGTACCCTTGATCTTGATCTCGGCAGGATCCTCTGTGGAATCCTTCGCAGGGAGCTCAATCACGGTGTTGGTCTGATCACGGAGTTGATCCACGGCAGAGCCATTGGCGCCGATAATAGATGGAAGCTGCTTGCGCTGAACCTTGACGATAGCTGTGTGGGATGTGGAGCTCATGTAGTCGGCAAGGCCTTTCAGCTCATCATAAGCTGCGCTAGCACCCTTGCTCGGGCCTCGAATGATGACCTCGTTTGGCGCTTGTTGGCGATGAGGCTTGCCAGCCTCACCAGATGCACCGGCGCCCTCCTCTTGACCACTTTTGTCGGCGCGTGGGAAAAAGATCATGACGTTATGTTTATTCTGGAGCCTCGTGATTGTGCTGCCTTTCTGTCCGATGAGCTCACCGTGGTGCTTGGGATCGACAATCAGTCGCATAGTCGACTCGTCTGCGAGATCTTTTCCAAGTGACTCAATGTGACGCTGAGCCGCAGCGGCCTTAGCCTTGGGCCCCTTGAGCTGAACCTTGCCATTCTCCACCTGGATTTCGACATCGAACTTGTCGCGGAGGTCTCTGATTCTGCTACCCTGCTTGCCGATAAGGTGGTTGGCATATTGCTGCGGGAAGTCGAATTCGAGGGTGAAATCGCGCTCCTTCTCATCAGCCTTCTCCTGCTCCACGAATGCCGCGATCTTCTCAGCAAGGCTCTGTGTGGCTTTCTGAGGCCCACGCAGGGTGATGGTGGTACCCAGATTCGATACCCGAATGCGGGGCTGACCGGCTGAGATTTGTTTGTCTTGTTCCTTCTTGATGAATCTCCGCAGCTTCTCGTGGAACTTGACAGGCACATCGGCGGTGATAGTGGTAACGCTGTCTTGTTGGCTCATGAGATCTGCAATGTGTTTCTCAGCAGCACGCAGGCCCTCAGCGAAGGCCTTGACGTCAGCCTGAGACGGGGCTGTGCGCGGGATGTCATAGGAGTTTCCGGCGGAACCAGGGGCTTCGTACACGAGAAGGACGGGTGCGCCGGACTCAGTGACAGTAGGGACGACGAGTTGAACACCATACTGCTCGCGAACCTGGCGGCTGACTTCATTTTGCATGTAGGGGTGGAAAAAGGGGTCAACATCGACAGTGCTCATCCTCGAAGGAGGGTGGCTCTCGAAAAGACTGCGGATGTCTGAAGATGCGGCAGTGAAGGATTGGCCCTGGGGGAGGTACAACTCCCAGGGCAAGGCACCGTCGCCAGAGACCGGCGTGTTGATGCGCGCACGATACTGCTGTTCCAGACGTTTGATCTCGTTGCGCTGTCGCAAGTAGCGTGTGACGTTTCTGGAGTGAATAGCAGCATTGTTCGGGGCTTGCTTCCTGGTCCATTTCAAGTGGTCGACGTTGTTCAAAGACATGCTCTGGGCCAGCTCCTCTGCTTTTTGAACAGCAGCCTCGATACGACTTGGGGGGCCAACGATAGTGATGGCATCGTCATCTTCGTCTGTTGGCAGGATAATGGCGCAGCCGGTTTGTTCGAAAAACTCCTCGGGCGACAGACCAGAGTGACCGATGATGAATTGGTGACGACCACGCTGGATCTCGAGCTGCTCCAGAAGGAGTTCTCGGCGGAGCTCGGCAACTTGACGGTCGATCGCCTGGCGGAGAGCGAGAACGGCCTGACGGTCGCCCTCCAACTGAATGTGGTGATCTTGAGCCGGCTGGAAATCCGGACGCTGACCAGAGGCTGGAACAGGGGTAGTGACCTGAGAGGACCAGGCGGCGTGAGGAGGAATTCGCATCTGGGCAGAGCTGCCCTGGACCAGATTACCATTCGCGATGAAGGGGTAAAATTCAGCGGGGACGTCCTTGACCCTGGTATTGACCTTGGCAGAGCGCTCGCCGACGATATTCTCAATCTGCTGCCTCGCGGCGGCAGCAGAGATGGAGTCGCCCTCGATCTTGACATTAATGTAGGCATCGTCATCGAGGTCGTCACCGGGACCAGCAGAGGCAGAGTTCTTATCGTCCTTGGGAACATCGATCTTGGCACCCGTCTTCTCCTGAAGGGACTTGATGGTGGCACCTTGACGGCCGATGATGTGAGCGCGGGCAGACTGGGGGATCGGGACGTGGATAGTTTGCTGTTGAATCCATGGGTTAGCATGAGTAAGTTGGCATTTGGAGGGGAGAGACAACCAACCGTAGAGCCGATTTGCTTTACGAGTTCCTTGAGGGCCTGCTGGGCGGCCTCCTGGGGACCAACGACCTCGAACCTCTGGCCACGGGCGGCAGGGACCGACTTGACCTGGGCGCGGGATGTACGGTTGATGTCCTGGAGAATCTGGGCGAGGGGGCGTCTCAGCTGCTCACGAGGCTTCAGTTCCTGGGGTTCCAGGTTGAGAGTCTCGGTGTAACGACCAGGAAGGCGAACCAGGGGAACACCAGAGGGAGTTGACTTCGCGTTGGGGGTAGCAGTGCCGGAAGATGGAGTGGCAGCCCTGGGGGTACCGTTCGCAGCAGGAGTGCCATTGCCGTTGGTGTTGCTCTTGTCAATAAGAACATTGGCTGCACCCCACTTAGGCACGTTCTTCGAAGTCTGAGCCTTTGGGGCACCAAGCTCGGGGAACAGCTCCTGAGACTGGATGTCAAGCTTGGAGACTTTGGCAGGAGAGGGGGCGGTAGTCTCCCTCTGCTTTCCAGCAGCCTTATCGGACAGAGCAGAAGAGTCAGTGGGCCCAGCAGCGGAGTGATGAGGCTTGAGGTCCTCGTCGGGAACCTCCTCGACGGTGACATGATGGCCCTCAGCAGCCTGGGCATGCTCCAGCTGGAGCTTCTCAGCAGCTGACATGTTCTCGGTAGCAGAAGCCATGTTGGAGCTGTTAATAGTGGAATGCGAGGGGGGAAGACCAGTACAGGAGACCAGGAGATATCAACCAGAAGAGGGATCTGACAGGAAGGGCTGTCAAATCGGTGGTGGAAGGGGGGAGGAAGTTGGGGATGATTCGAGAAGGACTCGAGCAGTGTGGTATGGTGTTGAAGAGGACTGATAGGGACGAAAAGTGCACCCACTGCCGCAACGTGGAACTTTAGGAGCCCACTTTTCTCACTCTAGTGGGTTTAGCGTGCCTCGGCACCCTCCACCTGTATCCCTGCTTTTGATCTTCACGGAACCTAATAGGTCAGCTGCTTGGTTGGCCATGACTTGTCCTTTGAATCATCCTCCTACTATCATCAACTTCAAGCTATAGCAATTCACTTCCCTTCACCTTTCATCGCTTCCACAAGCTCCTTAGTCAATTTCTGCTGTGAAGCCATTGCAGAATTTGCTGTTGCCCACGTGCAAGGACGCAACCCCGAGACACTGGGCTGGCATGTGAAAAGGCGTGACTGCTGAATACCCTTAGTGGGAGTCTGGATCCTCAACACATTAGTGCCAGCCTATCATCTTACACCGTTCTCCGCCTGGGCTCCACGGCCATATGGAGGCCACCTGCTTGTCACGCTTGCGCAGGATGAACCGGGAACTGGAATGTGGCTTCATGTGTAGAAGAATAAGAAAGTCTGCTCATCACATGTGTCTCTCGCTGAACATGGAACAGAAGATTTCCGTGTCGTGGGAATCGTGCTCTCGCAATTTTGTAAGGCTATTAGAATTGACTCACTTGCGCTTCTCTTTGACTTCTGAAGTCTCAATGCTCCCAAAGCTCCCCGTCAATTTCAAGCACGCACCCAAGTTAGTTCATAGCTCATCCACAATTGGATTTTTCGGGCCACGGGCCTTACCCTATAACATCTTCATATATCATCTATGCTCGATTGAATCGAAAGGGACAAAGGGCCTGGATATGGCCTTTCCCTCTGCCTCTAGAAAGATGAAGACTGAATGCCTTATTCTCTGGAAAGGGTGGTTTACGTTCCTTGGCGTACCTCAGAAGTGAGCTAACGATGTAGTGTAAATATATCCGTAAGCATCTCAACATTGCCATTCTTATAGATCCTGGGCCCAGTCGCTCTCCACTACTGCCGCTTCATCTATCACTATTATTCTCACAGATTTTGCGCTTGACGCGATAGCCTCTAGAACAGCATCTGCCAAGCCTCTGGTACTCCCTTGGACAATCGAAGGACTTTCTTCAAAGGCATCGCCTGCGACCTCTGTCGAATTGCCGCATCGATTGAGAGCGGGGCCAACTCTTCCTGGCCCACCCACCAGGAGATACAAGAAGCAAGTCTCAGGTATGGGCCTGTTCCTCTCCCGCCTTCGAAAAGTATCAGACCAAGCGCGTCAATCGCTACAATCGGTAGATCGCCAACTTCACCACCCGCCATCGCCTGACAAACCTGGGCAGCGGCGCTGCTAACGAGAGCCGCCCGGAGGGAGAGCCCCCCCAGAATCGAGGACACGGGGCCATAGATGCCGAAGCGCGACTAATCGTCACGGCGCTGCCAATATAGATGCAAGCAATTGGGCACTGATCGAGCTTCGACTGAAATTGAGAATATACGTTGTTTGGCAATATTTATACATCTCTGGCCACCTCGAGCGCCCACCGGGCAGGTAAGCCTGATGAGTTGGGATTTCCAGGAACCCACCGAGCGTCCCCTGGTTTCACCAGGGAATGTTTCAAGTGTCCGCGGCCTAGCGTAATTTAATTTGCAGTAGGGATACATAGTATCGTAGTATACATACATGTCGATGAATATAATGCACATAGAGGTGACCTGGAGTGCGATGTCTACCTATGTACCTACATAATAGCTAAAGCAAGCCGTGGTCTTGGCAGCGCAGGACAGATCTTCGCACGTGGTTCAGCACAGGCACCTGCGAGAATGTCCAACGCGGCTAAAAAGTAGATCATCTTCAAAAATACCATCGTTCACAGCCCCTACCTCCCTGACCTATAATAAGATCCCTGATATAGACAGTTGACATCGTTCAATTAATTCCATTTCCTAATTTGGCTTTCACTGCGCACCTCCAGCCCAAAAAGTCTGCTATAGTCTGCCCATCCCCTACTACGATGAATAATATCCCGTCCACCCAGACACCCTGACCACACCCCTCCCGTCCCCCAAAGCCGTGCATATGGTTCCAATTTCCAAGGAGACCTTCCGAAAATAATCAAATCCGGCCCTAGTCTACCGTACCATCGAAGTCAAGGAGCCCGAGCCCGCCGTTCGTGCGCTGCCCGCGCAGCTCCGAGAGACCCACTTCCACGGCAAACGTCGAGGATAGATGAGATGGCAGGGTCAAAGGGGGGGAAACATTGAACGAAACAAGCATGGGGAGTAAGGTTGCTATAATAATAACCTTACATCCTGCCTTGTACATTATGTCTTGACTCCCAGCTTCCATTATCCACTCACTTACCTGTGTGTGTTCCCATCGCTTCCGGATCGTCACTGTCGCTCTCGCCAAACCGCCAAAATGTTCTCAAAACTCGCCCTCTCGCTTTCCCTCCTCTCCCTCCTCAACCCCGTCTCCGCGGTCACTTGGTATTTCTTGACCTACTATCCGGCCTCGGGCGCTTACTTCACTGAGTTCTCCGGGTCGATGGTAGTGCCCACCTTGCCTGCTGCTGCCACTTACTATCTCTGGCCCGGCCTTCAACCTACCGACGGCAGCGGTGTATACCAGAACGTGCTCGACGGCCGCTCGGGCACGTGGTACTTTGGCAGTGGCTGGTGCTGCTCGAATCCGACGCTGGCTTGGGGCTCTGGTTTCAACACGTATGCGGGCGAGACCAACACGTTTAGCAACGTGCGCGTGGATGACACCAACTGGCAAACAACGATTGTGCATGGAAGTACCGGCACGACCGATGTGAATACGTTTGCGCTGTCGGATAAGAGCTTCAACCAGGCAATTTTTGCCATTGAGCTGTGAGTCTTGCTTGCTACCACGACCATAAATGTTTCGGGCTGTGCCAACAAGACCGTATACTAATTACGCTCGGTTTTGTAGGTACGATGTTAGCTGGAACTTCGGTGCTCTCACCTTTGAGGATGTCACTATCGTCGCCGAGGGTAGTGCTACGTCGTCATGGTGCACATCTGACCCATCCAACTACAACTCAGCTACTTCGTACACCATCACGGGAGCCAAGGCTAGTGTCAGCGGCACGACAGTTACCTGCACAATCGAGAAGCTGGTGCTGAACGGCCCTGCTTAAGGTGATCGAAGTGTGCGAAGAGACATGCGGCAAAGTCTATTGCCCTGCGCAGGGTTCGGATGAGCTTGCCGACAGTGGAAGCCGCATCGGCTGTGGCCATGTTTTTTCCTCTTTTTTCTCATGTACATATTATCTTTATATTGGTAGTCCTTGATCGAGGTGCTAGTCTATTGATTCACAATCTTCATGAATCATATTTACTCCAGGTTGATCAGTGCTTAGGTCTTGGCTCCGGCCACAATCCTATGGGTATCATGTTTCTTGCACCAAGCAAGTCCGTCTACCCAAATGCCAATGGCCTGGGCAAACATCACCAAATGCAGCAAACGCAAATTTTCTCACAAGGATACAACTCTGGAGACTTCAAGCAGAAGACGGGAGTCCTTGGAAGTCTTAGGACCTCTCTCCTCGCCGCGACTCCTCGTCTTCAGTCTGCGCGCCCAGCAATGCTGTCTCCTCGTCCACCACACTCTTCTTGGCCGACTCACTCCTGGGAGCCGGGGATTTTTGCAATGCTGACCAAAGTGTACTCGCCACCACAATCGCGCCACCGAATAAGCTCCATCCACCGGGGATAACACCCCAAATACCAAAGTCGAAGCCCAGCGCAAAAATTACCTGCGCATATAACATGGCAGTCGCCTTGGGGCTCTTGTCCAGCTGCAGGCCCGTGGTGAGGAGGAATTGCAACGCGAATCCGAAGATGCCCATGGCCAACAGTAGCAGCCACTCCTTGGCGTCATGTGGCATCACAAAGCCGATGCCTGGGATCGCGATGAGCGCTACGGCGGAGCCAGCTGCCGCAATAAATGCAAAGTAGTTGACCGAAAACAACGCGTGCGCGCGACGGTCGACAAGCCGGATGACCGTGTATGCACCGGCCGCGCCGAAGACGCCGAAAAGGGACATGCCAATGGCGAACAGGCGCTGAGCTGGGGAGACGGCGTCCAGGTCGTCGTCGGTGGTGGTGGTAGTAGTAGTGCCGATGGTGTCGCTGACATCGCCAAAGAGGGCACTGGGATGGGCAATGATGACGACGCCGACAAGGGCGATGAGAGCAGCGGTAAGCTGCGTGCTGGTGAAGACTTGGCCGAGGAAGACGTGACAAGACCAAGCAGTGACGAGGGGGATGAGGAAGCGGAAGACGGTGGCTTCGGCGAGGGGGAGGTAGTGCACCGAGTCTGAGCAGAGTCAGTATTGGCGATCATTGTATTCTGGCAGATGCCTGTATTGTGGGACGTACAATATAGCGAAAAGAGGCCTACGAAGCCGAATAGAGCTCGAAGGACGAGCCAGCCTCGGACCTTGGGATCCCCAAGAGGAAAGTGCGGGACGTTGATCCACCACATATAAATAAAACTCAGAATCGACGTTATTGCCATACGCGCAAATATAATCTGGATCAATCGTTTAGTTTCAAGCAATCTCTACTCGGAGTGCCATGTGAAAAGAATCGCGCTAACCTGGAGGGTGTGGAAACGAGCAGTGCCTTGTTGTAAATAGCGAGCCATGGCGTCCATGGAGGAACCGAAAAGCTCAGATATAAGAATGAGAAGAGCTCCTTTGTTGTTTTCCCATACTGACTGCAAAACATTCATCCTTCGAACCTCCACGGTCACCTCTTGCTCTTCCTCGGAGCCAGGCGCGGTATTCTCTTCTCTGTGACTCGGCGCCATATCCGTGGTCGTCCTCCTTGGCCTGGAACGGCGGGCCCTCCTTGAAACAATGTAAACGACCAGCAAGATGCACATGCACGCGCGAAACAAAAACCTACGAGACCTTAGTGATGCAAAGGGGTGTTGTGAAATATGTGAAAATGGAAGACTGCTCGAAAGATACAAAATATTGAAGATGCCACAAATAATACGAAACAAGAAAACAGAGGCTGCAAAATACGACTGGGTCATCGGACTCATCGTTTGCCGGGCCACGCTGCCCCTCGTGACAGAATTTTGGCCGGCATAAAGTAAGCCATCTTACCACTCTCCACATGGTGTACATTTCCGCCGGTAGCGCTCCTCGGTGCCGGGATGCCAACAAAACCAAAATGCACAGTGGACCTCGTCTATCAAGTTGCGTCGAGTTTGCGTATGTCTTATGTAGGGCGTATCCGTAAATGCATGTCAACCCGCGTTGGACCCTGGAGTTCACATAGCATGTCTCACAAGGTTGTCATCAAGCCGTTGCGGCTAGAACATGCTGAGCGCAAGTGCGAATGTGCAATGGTCCCTGCAGCGAGAGATGTCCAAAGGCTTGCACCAGGTCGGGCAAGAACCTGACATAGTCTTCAAAATTGAACGTCTTTCAGGAAAAAGTCAACATTTCCGGAGTGCAAGAAGGAAACACGGCGCACTCTCATATTCACACCCCAATTGACCCCTGCCAGCTCATAAATATCCCTGCACGTGCACCAGATTTGACTTTGAATCGCAACTTGCAAGTTTATTATTTGGACACCTAAGGTAGTCTTAAGAGTATGATTTTAGTTTGCGCAGATCAAAGCTTGCTGAGCTGGGACGTCTGGTTCTTAACTCGCTTCCACAAACCAGGTCCTACTCATGGAAAATCCTCACACTATGTACAATAATATTATACGCAACGGGCCGTTGATAACGACTGATTGCCAGCCAGCCCCGCGCTGACGACCTATCCGGGAGGGGCAGCCTCCCTTCCCTTGCGCAACACAAAAACTCCCCTCGCCCATAATGCTCCCGTCGCCCGCCCTAACCTTCACCATCCCCAGCATCCACGACGAGACCACGCTTCTCGACTGCCGCATCCACCATCCAGCCTCTCTGGCCCCGACGACGCAAGCCGCGTTTTGGCACAAACAGGCCGCCATCGTCGCGCACCCATACGCCTCGCTGGGCGGCAGCTACGACGACGCAGTGGTCGAGACCGTCTCTGCCGCGCTACTTCGCCAGGGCTATGTGGTGGGCACCTTCAACTTTCGCGGCGCCGGCCATTCCACGGGCAAGACGAGCTGGACGGGCAAGGCGGAGCGCGGCGACTACGTGAGCTTCGCCGGCTTCGTAGCCTACTACGTGCACTATTTGGATCCGTTCCCGTCAGCACAAGGCGCCGAGCCAGCCAGTGACGCGCCCGTCCTGCTTCTGTGTGGATACTCCTACGGCGCAATGGTCACGCAACACCTCCCACCTCTCACTGAGCTCCTCGCGCCCTTTGCCCAACCCTCGACGGCCTCCGCGGCCGCGGATATCCGGTTGCGCGCGCAGCACCTTGCCGAGAAACAAAACACGATTCTGGCCAGTGCACGACTCGCTGCATCGACGTCGCCGCGACAGCGCGCGTTTGGGGGAATGCGTGTCGGCGGCGACGAGGATCCGCGGCGGAGTCAGGAGCATGGCAGCCGGCGGAGCTTTAGTATGGACGCCGAGGAGAAGATTCGCAAGGGCGTTGCTGAGTTGATGCGGGCAGCAAAGGTGGGTCATCACCTGGGGGCGCATCGCCGGGATAGGCGAGGTAGTAGGGCGGAGCAGAAACATGTGAAGGAGGTGGGCGAGGGTGCACAACAAGCAGAAACAAAGGAGCCGGAAACCCTCTCTGCTGTGGAGGATTTGGTGGTACCACGGGCGGCTTACTTGCTCGTGTCTCCGCCTGTTGGGTGGGCTACAAATTTAATGACGATGAATCTAGGTGGTTTCTTTGGCAGACGGCCGAAGCCACCAAAGATCAAGGATGCGAGAGCTACGGGTTTGGGCGACACAGCAGAGAGGCAGAAACTCGTGGACAACCCCACGCTCGCCATCTACGGCGACGCAGATGTGTTTGTAGCCGTGAAGAGGTTTCGTGAGTGGGCGACCAAGATGCAGGCCGAGCCCGGATCGAAGTTTCGAGCGCATGAGGTCTCTACAGCCGGGCATTTTTATGTGGAGCATGGGACGCTGCAAAGGCTTGCGGAAGCCGTCAAGGCTTTCTCTAGGGAGTTGGTGGCATCTGAGTAGGCATAATTAGACACTGGACACCCGTTGAGGGTCTCGATTGGATGATATACAATGACGGGCGTTGTTGATCAGGCGTTGAATTTTGATACCCCACCCCTCTTCTTTTCCTTATTGTCACCCTTACAGCGAGCATAACTAATTTACATGAAATCTTGTTTCTCTTCTTCTCCTTTTGCGCTATACTCATGCCTGCCTTCGACAGCTGGTATAACTCTCATGGGGTATTCCTGAAGCCCTCTTACAAAACGCCACCTCCGTATTAATTGTGCCCGATTGGAAGAACCAGAAGAAGGATGTCCCGTCACCTTCTGACATGAACTTGGAGCATATGATCATTTCCTGGGCGAATAGGGCAGGCGAGACACATCATTTGTCTGACCTGGGAGGCAATGATGAACTTGCATGTGATTACGGACCCGCTTCCTTACTCAAACTGTCGACCCCATGGGGAATGATACGCGATGCCTTGTTACTGACCTTGGGATCACTGGATCCACAAGCTGCAGGCTCATATAAGTTCTACAGGATGAGATGCAAGGTCGCGTTCAAACATGATTGGTGTGCACGGCCGGAAATGTGTGGAAAGATGGGTGTCATCATGCAGGTGGTGCAGTCACGCAGCACGCTATAGATGGTCGCCTCGATTGTCACAAGCTGATGGACTCTGGATCAGGGAGCTGAAATTATGGAGGGATGTCTGTAAACGTAGGACGGATGTCTGGCTAGCAGCTGAAGTAAGATCATGGCTGCGCGAAACAATTTTCCGTATGTGCCTCGTTGCGTAAAGTCGTGGTTGGTCCGGCTAGCCGGGTTTCTGACAAGACCCGGTTCTAAAATACTATGTAAGCCCCGCGTGTGAGGCTGCCAGAGCATGAAGAGCTAGGCTGTGCCTCCTCCCATGGTACGTACATAGCAGATTTTCTCAGGGCTGAGGGCTATTTTTGGGGGCCGGACATCGGGCTATCATCGGGATTCAAGTCACTCGATCTTTGGTTGATGCCCTGAATGACTGACTCAATACCTCGATCTTAGATCTTGGAAGTGGTCGTCGACCCTCGAGAATCTAAAGAAGCGGTGGACTGGATTGTCAGCCCGGATTAGCTATGCTGCTATGGTGCTAATGCGTTGGTGACTTCGCCTCGTCTTATATCATCCGTCACAATTTGTTTTGCAATTGGAGAGACTAAAATACCCGGGCAGGTGGTACTTCATTGCTTGCCGTTGTGATATGCCGCCAGTGCTATGGCTATGCTGGCTTTAAGACTCCAACGGCTACAGCTCTGACGATCTCCTCGAAGAAACGGTCACGAGCTTCGTTGACCACGACTACGTCGTTGCCGCTGCTTTGCGCTTTGCGTTCTCGGGTAACACAGACCGACGTCGGCCATGAGACCCGACAGTACTGCATAGGCTTGGCAACGCGCTGCAGCAACCCACTGACCCGTCATGCCGGTCGACGCAGCGAACCCAGGGTCGTGTCGATGGGACTTCGGGGGAGTGAGGCCTGGCACAGTCTGACAAGGTAACGCGAGAAGCAGTTCTGGGGAAGATCTGGGGTAAGTCGCAGGCGGGCCAGATGACCCGCGGGATGCTACCCTGCGGCAGGTGAATCCCTGTCCCCGGTCGCTATTGCACCAATGAAAGTGCCAGTCAAAAATGGGTCTGCGATGTCATTCACCATGTCTTACTGGGGGCAAGGAACACCGAGCACATCCTCTTCTTCATTTCGAATGCAAGCATGTCCAAGTAAACCAAGTCTTCTTTTGGAATTAATTGCATGTCTCAGTCATTCTCAACATCGCCCGCCATGGCTTGTCTTCCACCGACACTATCTTCCTAAATCTACCTATATTCATATCTGCGACACGCTCCTTTGCTTTGCTGTTGCCCTCGGCTCCTCGAAGACCAAGATTGACGACGTTACCTATTGCGCGCCAGTCTTGCGACAACGGAATATCGATACTATTCCTTCTCAATCCTGTATCACCGGCTGACGAGCTTTCGATCACCTCGACAAGACCTAAGAAACGTTGTCGACTGCATCGTCACTGCCCAATTCGAAATCCTTGACCGTACCCTCACCGCTCCCTTCACCTCCAATGTCCCTACAAAGACTGTTACCCCCATAACTTACCGTGGCCATGGCCGACTATCTCCATGTAATACCGTCCATAAACCTACGTAAAGCCACGCCAACCTCAACCGCCAACTCCCACAATGAGCCTCAAAAATCTCTCAGAAAAAGATGCTCCACCAGCGCACTGCCGTCATCTACGCTCTCGAAGCTCGTACGGGGTGCCAACGATTTCCTATCCTTTCGCAACGATGCAAATGCCGAATCGCGGCGTGAGGAGGCTCGCAAACTCGAGCGCAAACAGATTTTGGGCTTGCGCATGAAAAATGTATGTTTTCTCTTTTCCAAAATCCTCCGTCTGCTTGCAAGACGTGGCGCACACCCTAATCCAACCCTCTCTACCCACAGGCGACCTCGGTGTCACAATGGACCTCGGCTGCTCAAGAGCTCGATCTTCTCGAAGGGAACCATGTCTGGAAAGCTGAGCTTGAGGGCGTCAGTGGGACTTACCACCCCAATTTCATCCGCGACCGGATGCGCGATCTCGATGAGGCTCGATTAAACTGCGACATCCGCCGAATGGTTCACCTGGTCAGGACCGCCCTGTCGCGCGAGCTGGGTGGTATGGGCAACACCGACCTATACAAGCATTCCTACATCGGGACGAAAGACTTGATCGAACAATATGTCTCCTCGGCTGTGAAAACCATTGAGGATCTGGTTGAGAAAAGCGGATATCCAGGAGCACTGCCCGATGGCTTGGATCACAATGATATCCTGGAAGCATTCCTTCAAGCACGACAGAGTTTCGGCAGGTCCGCATTGTTGCTCAGTGGAGGAGGGACCTTTGGTATGATGCATGCCGGAGTTATGAAGGCCATGTTCGAGGCAGATATTCTACCTCGTATAATGTCTGGCGCCTCAGCAGGCTCCATTGTCTGTGCTGTGTTCTGCACCCGGACCCACGACGAAATCCCCGAGGTCATCGCAGCATTTCCGTATGGCGACCTGGCCGTGTTCGAAGAGGAGGGAAAGGAAGAGTCGATACTGGATCACGTCAAAAGGCTGTTTACTGAGGGCACCTGGTCGGATATAAAGCATCTCACTCGGGTCATGCGTGCCATGCTCGGTGACATGACGTTCCAGGAGGCCTACAATCGGACCAGGAAAATTTGCAACATTTCCGTCTCGACTGAATCGATATATGAGCTCCCTCGTTTATTGAACTATATCACTGCGCCCAATGTTATGATCTGGTCAGCAGTAGCCGCTTCCTGCTCAGTACCTTTTGTCTTCAGCGCGGCACCACTGCTGGTCAAGGACCCACAAACAGGCGAACATATGCCCTGGAACCCGACGCCCCAAAAATGGGTTGATGGGTCTGTGGACAACGACTTGCCTATGACACGACTGGCTGAGATGTTCAATGTCAACCACTTTATCGTGTCCCAGGTTAACCCACACGTTGTTCCTTTTTTGGCAAAAGACGACAGGCTCTACCCCGACCGCGATGAGTCTCGACCAGAAGTATTTGGCGGATCTCAAAGCACAAGCCTTACGAACACCCTCACATCGTTGGCCAAGGATGAAGCACTACACAGACTACACTTCCTGGCTGAGTTGGGCATCTTTCCCACGGCTGTCACAAAACTCCTCAGCGTTTTGAGCCAAAAATACTCGGGAGACATAACCATCCTTCCAGAATTCAACGCAAATGACCTCCCACGTATCTTGAAGAATCCGACAGTCGAGTTCATGGAGCGCTCAACTCTTTCGGGCGAGCGGGCCACTTGGCCGAAATTGAGCCGAATCAGAGATCGATGTGCTGTGGAGTTAGCGATTGACCGGTCTATACAAACGCTACGGGCCAGATGTCTCTTCAGCCAGAGTCAAGTTGACCTGCGTCGTTTAGTCACTGATGCCAATGGACTAGGCCTCAAGCCGTCTTTTGCCCATGGCCTTTATAGGCCTGTTGCCATCGACTCCCCTCAGACCTTCACTCAGTCTAGTGGCGACCATGTGAAGCTTCGGAGACATTCGCGCAGAGGATCTATGAGCAGCTTTCACATGTTTTCGAAACCTCGCAGACAGTCTATGGATGATGAGGATGCGATCACGGATGATGAGACGGAGGTGGAGGAGCGTCTTGAGCTAAGCCTGCGGAGAGCAGGCACAAACGCGTCACTACCTGGTTGTGGTCCTGTCGTCAATAAGCCTAGGATGAAAAGAGGTGCTTTAAAGGGCATGCAAGGTGTCTCATTATCCAATCTAGGGCCCATGACAAATCCCTTTCCGGCGTATGTGAGCGGTGACGAACACAACGAGTTCGACTTCTCCAAGCCCTTGAAGGGGCCCGTAGCTCCAACAGAGCAAAATAGTCAACCACCACACCTGTCATCAAAAGGCTCTCGGGGCCTGCAAAAGTCTCCGATTTTCTTTTCCCGCTCCTCGCCTCAGTTGAATTCGACACCTTCCCACAAAGTCGAAGTGCTTTCAAACACCACCGGCGGCTTTGACACGTCAGATATCCCCTTCAGCGATGCAGACGTCGACTTTCCCACTGATGATAGTACTTCTGACCCTGATCCGTATGCACAGGTCGCCCCTGGTGACGTGGAGACGATGTCACAGAAAGGCAGGGGGGATGATGACTCCGCGTATGAGGGTGGTGGTGGGGCAAACTCGCCGTCTCCTGCAGCGCTGGCTGACGATGAGGAAAATAACACTACGGATCCGGGAGAGGGGATGTGGGATTGACTCGTCGAAGGGAGGGTGAGCTCCGGGACCAGCGATGTTGAGGCCACGACGAGTCATCGAATTGCGAAAAAGACCCCTAGAGATTTGAAGACGGCAAGGACTACTGCACGCCCAGACTATGAAAGAGCCAGGGAGCAGAGCGGTAGTCGTACGCCGCCCTGGATGGCTGGAGGTGAGTCCAGCGACGAAAACACGCCGACCGAAGACGGTCTATGCGAGACCGGATGGATGTGACGCGATTGTCATACACATGAATTGCAGGGCCTCAGACCGAATTTTTCGACAACTGCATGTATATAAGAAGACAAGCTCAAGCTGGAACTTCGATGGACTTAGAGTCACGCTTATGGTGAATTTCTTTTGTTATTTGGGGACAAGAGAGGGAGAAGAACAGCAACAGACCGCTGGCCAGCATCATTTGGCGTTTGAATTAGGTAGATTTGCTTGGATAACACAAGCCTCGTATACATAAGTTACAGGAGCATTCGTTATGGTGGGCTTCAATACCGGTATCAGCGCAAGGTCCTGGGACGAAATGATGAGTTGAATGAACGCTTGGTAAATATGAATTGATAAGAGTATGTTCAAGGATTTTGACCCTTCGCGCCGTGCAGTGCGCTCAGTCATCATCAAATGCTGTTGAGGCAGCATCCCGGCCGCTTCTTTGTCACTGGCACGCAACACTCGAAACTCCTACCAATGGCAAACAAACAATTTGATCACTGAAAGAAACGGCCGCACACAATGCCGAACGTAGGCAAATGGCCTGGGTTCCTTCCCTTGTCACAGGCTCCCTTAATAAGTAGCCCGGGCTCCCGAGCCCGGAGTGGATGATCGACGACGGTAACACTGCCCATCGATTCGATCTCATCTTGTCAATTCATTAGCATCAGCTCATTATATGTTTGAAACTCCCACCAACGATTACGCTAGCATTTGTCTTGATTCTCCGCCCGGCCTCCCGCTCCCACTCCCAAAAAAAAAAAGAACGACCCTGGGCTTTCAGAAGATCCGGCCTCACCTGCACTCAACCGCCGACCTACACATGTACGTGATCGATCAGGCCCACTGGCTCGCCACACAAGAAATCCTCATTCAAACTCGCAAACGACCGTCAGCTCTCAAGCAAAATAGAGGAAGGCGCTTCTCGATCCCCATAGATTGGGGTGACAGCCAGCCAGCCACGGCAACCTCCCATGATAATTCACTGTCCGCATTGGAGAGAGATCTAGGCTTCAAGTTAGATGGCGTTGGTAGTGATGTTTGGAGTGACAGTGAGGGGCCAATTGTTGAGACACCGATGGGGATGGTGAGGCCATGGCCTAGAAGGAGTGAGCAAGGGGAAAATGCTTTCGGTCCGTTCAGAATGAAGAATGGTATCGATGGGCCTGAAGCGTCAAAAGGTGCAGGAGGTCTGCCGTGGAATGGAAATAGAGAACCACGCACCGAGCCAAGAAAGCCGTTCATGGAGGACAGGAAATCGTCAGTGAATGACAGCGATTGGGAAGCTTTTGGTAGCGACTTCAGCGAGACGCCAATTATCGAGACGCCGATGGGAACTGTGAGACCGACGGGTATGCGGTGGCGGCTGAACAGGGACAGGAGAGAAGGACGTGTGGGGAATGTAATCCCACCTGGAGAGCGCACAGTAGAGAATGGAGACATGGGACCAAGGTCAGCAAAGAAAACATTTCCGGAGGGGCCCGAGAGGCCCGAGAATGGTTCTGACGAATTCGCCGCAGGCAGGGTTGAGGAACAGATTGTCAGGACGCTGATGGAAAATCTGAGGGCCAGTGAGAGGAGGCCTGGGAGTCCCTGGAATGAACGGAATGGCCATGATGTGACCAGTCCCGCATGGTTCCGAGTGGTAGATACAGAGAGGGAGGCAGGTTTATCAGAAGATTCGACCACACAGACCCCGGCGGAAGACTTGTCACTGGGGAAGAACCGGAAGAGCACAATCAGCGCCGCTTTCAAAAGTATGGTGGAGAAGTTCCTCCCTGACATTCGCCAAATCACGCATCCGGCTGCTCGAACAGACCTTGGCCACCACGAATCACTATCCTCCAGACATGAAGCCCAAGCAACCAACCAGAATATCACCGAGGCTGACGACCTCCACAGCATCACCACCCTTACACTCCTGACCGAAGATGTGCGCGCCCTCGCGAGCTTTTACACCGCCGTACTTGGCGCAGCCCTCGCTCCCTCCACCTCTGCCACTTCCTCCTGTATCACACTAGCTTTCACACCTCAGCTAGCCGTTCGGATATTAAACAGCGGCGTAGCGAGAGACCATGCCATCTTTGGCGACTATGTCACGTTAGGCCGGCAAGCGGCGACGCCGAAGCGGGTCATGCTGGGTGTCGAGGTGCACGACGTCGACGCAGTATGGCGGCGGCTGAGGGACTTGGGGCACGGCCAGAAGGAGGATGATGGGCAGGAGACACTCGGGGACGTGACGACGGTGGGAGGCAGGAGGAGTGTGTGTTTTGTGGATTTGGCGGGGCATTGTTGGGAGGTGTGGCAGAGATGGGAGGAAGTTAGGGATGGGCAATGATATCAACTTTGGTAGGGCTGTAGCTGAGACAGGTAACCGTTCGTTCAATGAACAGATAAAGATGCCCTCCTGGAATCATGATACACGTTCACTACATACATCATGACCACAGGCCTGTGAGAAACAACCTTATTAGTACTTGGGTAGATACAGCCTATAGATAAGCTAGATCACTGAGTCGTATGAAGTCCTCTAATGCAGATTCATGGGCGTTCACAGCATTTGAGCATACTCAGAGTCTATGATACCAATATGTTGTCCTGTGCCCAGGAACTGGCTCACTGCATGCACAAATGTGTCACCCATAAAGGCCTCCCTGTGCCAGTTTCCTTTATACCCTATATATACAGGAGAAAATTTGACGGTTTGCCATTTAAGGGCTGTTGTTCTGCATTGATAATTTGCGATTCCCCAATCGTCAATACGTCGCACTCCATCGTTCGTATAAATACTTTGCAGCAATATCTCAGAATAGCGAATATGTACCATCTGTTCGATCCAGGCTGTAAGCACATAAGGCTTTTTTGTTTTGTTCGGCGTTGTTTCGAAGTTGGTGTGAGCTTCAGAATGGTATCTCTTGGTCCATAACTATGCTCAAGGGATCCATCCTTTACATCGTTCAATATGTACCTGCTGGCCGGGTAAGTCTAGAATTCTTTACATTTCATATGCTCATTTTGAATATCGTAGAGGAGGAACCCTCACTGTCAGCTGTATTGGTCCCAGAAAGATGTATATATGGCAGAAGACACCAGACAAAACTACTCTTGTCAACCGGTATTATATTTAGTGATGTGTCTACCTCTGATTTGGGTCCTGTCTAAGTGTCTATATACTGTAAGGAGGATACTTAGGTACACTAGAACATCCGCACATTGATGTCGACAGCATTGCCATCATTTTTGCTCCCCTAGCAGACAAATGACACACAGCAAGACAATCTTTGAGAGTCCTCATTTGAGCAGATGCTGATTCACAGGCGTCAGTGGCTCTTGGCCCGTCAGCACTGCCAAGACGTTCTGCATAGCCAGCTTCTCGAAACCCATCGTGGTCTCCAGGGCTCCTCCAGCTGTGTGACAAGTCAAGGTCGCCTGCCGATTCTTCACGAGCCGAGGATTGGGTGTCGGCTCGTTCTCGTAGACGTCCAGTCCAACGGCGAAGAGATGCCCAGATTCCAACGCGTCAGCGACACCCTCCTCATCGACAAGACTGCCGCGAGCGATGTTGACGAGCCTAGAGCCAACCTTCATCTTTTTTAATTCTTCCCGACCAATGATCTTCCTCCCTCCTTGGGCTGGGGTCGCCACCAATACACAGTCAGACTCCGCTAACAGCTGGTCGAGGCTGTCGCACCGGCGTGCTGCGATGGCGGCTTCTTGCGCTGGGCTCTTTGGGAAGATATCAAAGTAAATAATCTTCATTCCGAAAGCTGCGTGGGCCTTAGTCGCGATTTTATACCCAATATGGCCTAAGCCAATCACTCCCAAGGTGTGGCCCGCTGGGTTATGTGCCGAGAACTGCACGTTGATGTGTGCGTCCATAAACGTCTCTACGTTACTCGCCCGTGCGGCTGAAGAAGACCATTGTAAGTTCCTGAAGACACTGATGATGTGCCATATTGCCATATCAGCCACGGCTTCTGATGAAGCAGCTGCCCCATTGCAGTACAAGACACCATGCTCCGCGAGCACGTCGACATCAGCCCAATCATACCCTGCGCCGGCTGAGGCGAAGACGCGGAGGGACTCTGGGAGTAATGGGACGAGTTCAGTATCCCAGCGGCCCATCTCGCCGCCAGTCCCCCACCACGGACGCATGACCGCGCTGAAGTCACCCCATTTTCTTGCTTTCAGTGCCGCAAGAAATGCTGGACGTTGGCGCTCCTCGAGCGACGGGCGTATTATCGTGAAGCGAGACTCAATCTGAGCGAATACGTCCGTATTGTATTTGATTGGATCGCCTAGATGAAGTATGGTCGGTTTGCTGTCCTTGGCATTCATGGCAATTACTTTAGCGCATGCGGTCTGGGAATGGCAATGAAAGAGCTAGACTGTGTGCGTGATAGACCAGTGCGAGAGGAGGTAGTGGGTAGATTTCAGCCCATGGCTTTAATCAGCGCGAAAGCTAAATAAAGTACAGGCGCGTCGGATCCGGAATGATAGTATAGATAGAGGCTTCAACGTGGAGAATATGCCGTTGATAAAAGCAACATGCAGACCCCGCACGCTTACATTGAGTGATGGACGGATTGTGTGCCTGTATGTCCACAATGCCGGGAATATGTTTACACCTTCCAAACTCTTGTTCTGGGCAATACTGCTCGTGAGCTGGACTGCACGCATTGGCGCGACGTCGTGTACTAACAATGGGTTTGGTTCGCTACCTGTAGGCGTGTCGATTTTGAACACTACCCTTTTCCCATCTACTTCTGCTCTCAACGTATACGGACAATCAACAACAGAAGACCCAGGTTACAATCCTGCATACGCGTGGAATTTCCCTGCTCTGTGTGCTGTATACGCTAGCGTTACCACTGAGAACTCATCTTACAAACTTGGGTTATTCCTTCCGGAAGGATGGAGTGGCAAGTTCATGGTCATAGGAGGCTACTCCTTTGCCGGAGGCGTCAATTGGCATGACATGAGCCCCGGGCCCTGGTACGGCATCGCAACAGTCGCGACGGACACTGGCCATCTCTCACCCTCTTCCGACCAGTCGTGGGCCGCAGATGCCGCGTTGCGCGAGGCTTGGGGCTCAACTGCAATCCACGGCGCTGTTGTGTACGGCAAACTTCTTGTCGAGTCTTTCTACAACAGCACCATTTCGAGGTCCTATTATAGCGGCTGTTCGACCGGAGGAAGGCAAGGCCTTAAAGAGATCCAGAACTATCCCGACAGCTTCGATGGTCTTTTAATCGGCGCGCCTGCATGGGACACGAAGAATTACATGCCCTGGGTGACACAGATTGGCGTTTGGAATCTGGCGAGCAATGCCACCCGACTGAACGATTCAGATTTCGGAACTCTTGCAACTTTCGTACAGTCGCAGTGCGACTCACAAGATGGGCTGCAGGACAATATAATCAGCTCACCAGACAGTTGCGTTGTCAACTGGGACGAGATCATATGCGGTTCGTCCAGCAACCCCAGCCCTTGTCTTAGCAGTGGACAAGTCGAAATTGCGCAACTCGTATATAATGATTACTCCATCGACGACGGGAAGCTTTTCGTCCATAACGGATACAGTCTGAGCTCAGAGGAGCAGTTGCCGACGTTCCTCACTGCTTCCAGTACAACCGGTTTTGACGGAGATTATGAGCGGTACTTTCTGAACTACGGCAAGGACTGGCAAACGACAAGCTATAATTCCTCAACAGTACACGATTCGCATGCAAGAGAGAATGGCGTCGCAACGGCAGACCGGCACAAGCTTAACACCAACATTCGAGGAGAATATCCGAAAATTTTCATGTACCACGGCTTGGCCGATGGCTTAATACCTAGCAAGTCGTCAGAGCTGTACTACAACCGCACGCAAGATGTCATACCCGATGACGATCTCCCAGACTTTTTTCGTCTCTTTCTCGTGCCTGGCATGCAACATTGTGTAGGTCGCCCTTTTATACCTTTTCATGCAACTCTGATTCCCTTGGGGCAAATCTGACGAGACGGTAGTGGGACTCGCCCTCCCCCAGCGCATTTGTGCCAGCAATTACCACTGTCGACGCGCCCTGGATGTTTGGCGGTGGTGGCCAAGCGGGCTATCTCCAAGATTTTCGCTTTGGAAATGGTTGGTCGGTGCCCGGATATGAGAACGACTCTCGATACGATGCATTCGCTGCTCTGATGGAGTGGGTCGAGGAAGATGTTGCTGTTGAGAGTGTAATAGCGACAATGTGGAATCGAGAGAACGCAACCACTTATACTTCTGGGGAGGTGCTTCGACAGCGGCCTATCTGCGCTTGGCCAAAGCAGGCTGTGTATACAGGCGGGTGTTCTGACCCGGATTTAGCAAGTAGTTGGTCTTGTCAGTAAAAGAACAGAGGGCGATGACTTGTCAATTGATGTTTGCAGCATGATATGGAGCGCGCGCGCGTGTGTGTGTACCTGCTTTAGGTACCTATGTACTTCTTGTAAATTACCCGAACGGGTTGGGTGGCTTTGATTAGGCTGGATCACAGCGCAAGGGTTAGGGTTAAACTTAATATGTAACCCGAGACAGTTAATGTGTCTCCTGTTTGGTCGCGAAACCTGGCTAACACCCCAAGTGTCCTCCAGCAATTGTATTGTCGCAGGCGCTTCAAGCCTCAATTCCAACAGCATGAGCCTGAAGGAAATAGCGGACTATACACATCCGCCAGAAATATGAACCATCCCCTTCCGGTGGGCCAGCTCTCCTCAATGCTGGCCTTCTTCCTACTCATCTTCAGCGTCGCCGCGTACAAGCCACTGTCCGACAGTTTCCTACGAGCCGTTCCCAGTCCAGGCGATGACTTTAACATCGACACCGGCGCGCTTCTTGCCCCGATTCTCATTCCGCGTGTGTCCGGCACGGAGGGGTCCATGAAGGTGCAGCAACATTTCGTGGACTTCTTCCAACGCGAGCTGCCCAAGTGGTCGATCGAGTGGGAGAACTCGACAGGCGAGACGCCATTGAAAGAGCTGGGCGCTGTTCCGTTTCGGAATATCATTTTTAAAAGGGAACCTCCATGGACAAAGCCCGGCCAGGCGAACCTGCTGACGCTGGTGGCGCATTTCGACAGCAAGATCACGCCGAATGGGTTCATTGGGGCAACGGACAGTGCTGTGCCATGCGCGGTGCTGATGCACGTTGCGAGGAGTATCGATAAATACCTCACGCAGATGCACGACGAAATGGTGGAGCTGGGCGAACTAGGCGGGTCGCCAGAAATGGACATGGGCGTACAAATACTCTTGCTGGACGGCGAGGAGGCTTTCGTGAGCTGGACGGATACGGACTCACTCTACGGCGCCAGGTGAGAAGGCTCCCTTGCCCAATTCTATCACCGAGTGACTTAGCTAACAACCTTGGAGATCACTCGCAGAGACATGGGAAAATCAGCCGACCATGGCAACCGCCAATTTCCCAAATCGACTTGACCAAATCAGCCTCTTCGTTCTCCTCGACCTTCTCGGAGCGCCGGACCCGGCCATCCCTTCTTACTTCCTCCCTACACACTGGGCATACCGAGCAATGGCCAAGGTTGAGCAGCGCATGCGCGACCTAGGGCTGCTGGAGTCCAAGCCAGCGAGGCCTTTCCTTCCTGACTCGGAAAGGATGACGAACCAATTTGGGGCAGCCCGAGTGGGCGATGATCACCAACCGTTCATGGCAAGGGGCGTCGATATATTGCACTTAATCCCGTCCCCGTTCCCTTCGGTTTGGCATAGATCAGAGGATGATGGCGCACACTTGGATATGGCTGTGACGAGGGATTGGGCAAAGATCACGACGGCATTTGCTCTGGAGTGGCTTGACATGATGGAGGTATGGCCAGCAGATCAGTGAAGTTACTGACACTGTTCAAATACTTTTTGCATGGTCACCGTTATTCGTTCAAAGATAGGCGTCTTGGGTGGGTGATATACTGTATACTTCCTCATTTGAAGCAAGCGACATCAATGTACTGGAGCAGGCGTTGGGAAATACGTGCAATTTGACCTTGGATTGTCGTTGGTTCGTTTGAAGAAGCAAGATACCGGAGACAATATTGACAAGACAGAACTAAACAGTACAAACAATTGACTTAGTCATCAGTCTCTGCGTTCTTCTTGCTGTTGCTCTTGGCCTCTGGCTCGCCCTTCTTCGGCTCGTTTTTGGAACCGGCCTCATTCTCGTACTCGCCTCCCTGCTTCTCGTACTCCTTGGCGAGCTTCGAAGCCTGAGATCAAGTCAGCTCCAGAACATAGGCCGTACAGACTGTGCAGCAGAAGAGAACGAGGTGGGATGACGAGATCAACTTACTTTCCAAGCAGCCCACTGACCCTCTCCGCCTCCGGACTTGTTTGGCTCCTGCTTGATTTCTACGTTTGTGCATCAGCCTCTGAGTCGTTTCTTTCCTCGTGCATAATATAGGCGCCTTACCCTCTTTCAATTGCTCGCGCAACTCAGGGTCAGTTGGTTTCCCTTTAGATGACGGCATGTTGGCGTGCTGCACGAATGCGTCGGTGGACTGCGTGTAGTAGAGTATAAATCGCGTGAGAGGATAAGAGCTGGTTTACAGGAATTCAGCCGACATGGAAAGTATTACACGCACAAAAGAATATATTTGTGTTCAGAAATTCACAGTAGAACAACTGGAGCACTATGACCTTGATTAGCATCTATACGTCATCTCAATACAAAAGAGAAGACGGACAGGGCCGTCAGAGTCCATGACGAAAGTGCGTAGTTAGACCCTGGCGGGACGGAAGCCGCACCTGGCTCACCACACGCAAAGACTCGTTTGTCATCGAAAATGTCTTTTCTTTGTTTAGAATGTGTGTAGAACGAATCCGGCGTTAGGCTCGAGCCCATCTCTATGATATATGTACAAGACTTCATCGCCCAGACGACACAATTCCCCACTTGGATGCTCGAACCGCTCCCATGTCGCGGCTGATATCAGAATCAATACGAGGCTCAAGTCTTGCATCAACTATGGTCATTGTATACAGCCACACCTTGCTCGCAAGTGACCGGTATGCCTTTGTCCGAAGCGAGATTCGGGACGACCAAGTTGAGTTGGAAAAGCGCGCTGACGAATCGCATATCGCTTGAAGCAGAATTGCAGAATTGTGAGAGAGACATCGTAGCTCGCGCACTGATTATTGTTTGGTATATCTTCATCTCAAGCACGACGATACCGAGGACTCAGGTGGGCATGTAGATGGTGGATTTAACTCTATGTACACTGTCTTCTTCATTCATCCCGATAATATGTTGCGAATTCAAATCACTCACGAAATGGACAGGCGAGTAAAATACTCGTCCTGGCCTTAGAGTGCACTATAGGGTACTGCACGTCCTCTTGATTTGTCCAACATGACATCCATGATGGACAATATCTTGGGAAGAAGCCTCAAGACTCGATCTGGCATGCTGTGCTTGGGCAATAACCCTGATGTTTCCCGTCAGTAATGCTTTGAGGGCATATCACACAAACATCCTTGAGGATATTCAGGATCGAAGGTTACTCACATGGTTGCAATCAAAACTGCAAAGTCCGAGGTAGGAATCATCTTCTCCATCAAGCGGATACCCTTGTGTTCCAGTCTCTGGGGGCGGAGTGTTTGCTTGTCCGTATGAAGTACAGGTGCATGGCCCAGGCGGACAATAGCCTGTGAATTGTTTAGAAAACTGTATCAAAACCACGAGTAGCCCCGACCGCCGGTATAATTTGCCCCAAAAAAAGTCTTTCTCTTGGGCAGGCGAGAATCGCACACGCTGACTTGGGGTTGTGTAAGATGAGTACATACCATAATAGCAAGCAAAGTCACATAGACCAAGGTAGTTGCCAGGACCTGTGCCGCCATTGCATGTTCCAGTGGGTGTAGGCGTTGCACTAGACGTTTGAGACGTTGTGACGGTCGAGGTGGACGAGGTAGTTGTACTCGAAGTCACTGGAGAGCTTGTTGTGGTCGATGTACTCGATGATGTGGTCGAGCTCACTCCCGTTGTTGTGGAGCTGGTTTGACTTGAGCCAACGGTGAGAGGCGGAGTAGATGTGGGAGTGATTGCCACTGTTCCCAGAGTAGGTGTGGCAGAGCAGGTCGTCACATGAAGTCCAACCGTCAGGGAGTTCAGACCATCTGGTTGAAGTCTATCTGGAGCACTCTCGGGGACAGTCCCAACATAGGCGTTGAAGTTATATATACCACAAGGACAGACTGCCGTGATATCCTTTAAGCTTTGCGCCGCTAGCACTATCTGGCCATTGCGTGAGAGGAAGAATTCCTGGGATCCAAGATTCATGTCAACCTGGTAAGCTGAGATCCCCTGGGGAGCATTAAACTCTTGGACATTGCTCCCTGACTGGATAGTAACCGTCCCAGCATCTGTGAGCATAGCCACAACAAAGACGGCATCAGCCAGAGTTTCGTACCCGTTGGGCCGACCTTCAAAGTAGTTGCCAGAATCATTGTTAGCTGACACCATAGTTGTGTCCGTCGAGTCGCAGTCGAGACTTTTCATGGTCGGCCGGTACCAATACACAAGTTCATCGGTAGTTACGTAGCTATCAGCGGAGCTGGCGCCGTCCTTGAAAGCTTCGATATAGGGCTTGGAAATATCAAGCCAGCCGTCGTGAGGCATATCGTTCGTCCACTTGGAATTCCCATCATCGTAATGTGGGCTACTCAAAGGTCCAATGTAGTGACTGAATGAAGATATTAATATAGGGTTGACGATGTGGGTCAGGGACAGCATGAAAAGATAGATCTCACCTTTCGCCATAGTCATTCCACGTAATAATCTCGACAAAGCGTGGACCAAGGCTGAGAATTTCGTTCCATCGGTCGAACCAAAGCCTGGAACCCAAAATTAGATGCATGCGCCTGGACTTCAGGCCCCTTGCCTTGAGGATTCATGTGAACCTACAGGTCTCCGGGAAACACCCAATTTTTCGAGTAGCTCACTTCTGGGCCATAATGGGTGCTGAACCATCTGCTCGTGGCGTCAGATATCAAAATGTGTTTCAGAGTTCAATATGAGGTTTTTAAAGAACCCCCATAGGATGAAGCATAGGACTACGCTTTAGGGAAGGGCTGAGACTTACGCGGATACGGGCGCGATGTACTTGTCCACTGATCCCAGTGCAGCAATGTAGGCATCATCCCCATCCTGTACTGTCACGTTCGCACTGGCTGTTGGAGCTTTATTATCCCCATTATTGGGCCAGGCCAACCAGTTCAATGCTGCATCGATTTCGGAGAAATTACCAGATCCCGGGTGGAAGTTCGGTGCCCAAAATATGTCCTGTCCTGCTGCAGCCCTGATGTCTTCGACAGAAACTCCGTCACCTGCGAAGGATGAGGCAAAGACTTTTCCGTCAACAGTGAGCTGGGCTGGTAGGTCCGCATATTTTGCAATTTCCTGACCAACCGCTGTGCCTTGAGATGTAGTCCACCTGGATCTCATTAGCTGGGCAAGCTCGCTGCAGGCCACCATTGCTCCCGAGATCGTGAACGAGCAGACTTTTTTTTGCAAGGAAAATGATGCAGTCACCATAAATCAGGTAATTAAGTCCTTCGATAAAGATGGATTAAAACATACCAGTTGAAATCAAAAGAGATGAAGACTTTCATGTCGTTGTTTGCGGCAGATTCGTAAGCGTAACCGAGCTGGGTGTCTGTATAAGGGTCTACACCAATGTTCAAGGCCAGAGCATCAATACCCAAAGATTTGGCTCTCTGCATATCAGAATCGAAGTCGGCAGAGCTGGTTCGATCTGAGACAATGCCAATCCTATCGTCCGGGTCAGTAAGTGATGCTTGATAGTACAGCTGGACACACCTCTAGAGAGTATATCTGAGCAACAGAGGCAATTCCACCTCAGGAAGAAACTATGCAATCATGGTGAAAAGCTCAATATACTATGAAAATTCATAGGAGAATTGTGGGAGGAGGCTCTATACATGAAATGGCAGAAGACCAAACGATCTGTATCTCGCTTGCGCAATGGTGTTGCTTGGCTCCCCAGTCCTAAAAGTAAGACCAGCAGCAATGTTGCTACGGGGAAGCTTTGAAAGTATTTCATGATGAGATAATTGCTTCGAATGCGTCCTTTCTCTGTGTTGTCGAGGGTATAGCTCACTTGCTAAAGAACCCTGAGACCTGGCAGAGGACAGAGGAGTCGATTAATATAACATTGCGAAGTTGATGCTCTTATCCCCCAAGTACGTCACCGCCCAAGCTTTGATTTGCGCACAAATAATACAGATGGATTAATTGACACACTCTATTAGAAGTATATTGGACTTTCACGGCATGGCAACGTTACGCGACCCCATCTTCAACGAGCTTTGACAGAGAGGCCCTATCCCGAGAGGGCTACCACGCCCCGTGCCCGCCAGCCGTCTGGAGTCACACAACCTATGCAGGGTTATAATATCATAAGACAGTCAAAAAGGTGATTGTGCGAGATGTCTTACTATTGAAACTTATAGAGGGGCGTCCAGGGTGGTAAAAGTCCGGTTGGGTGAGCATTTGACTCGGTGATCCCAGTCGAGCACCTGCAAGTAGACGTGTAAATCGAAGTCTCGCTACTCAGGTACTTGGAAAAGCCCACCTTATGTCCAATTTAATTCTATGAAGTTCCACCGTGCGTTTTGACAATCAAGTAATACTCAGAACAGTTCAGCAAGGGTAAATTCTCCCAAAGGACGAATATGGGACGACTGCGCTGACACTGTGTTTCAACGGGAAGGGATATTCCGCGCCGGTCACAGTCAAGGTGCTTCAAAGTCTTGGCCTATCAAATTACTGTCATGAGTTCAGGTCAGGCTACATCTTTCTTGACTGAAGGTGGTGATGTATCAGAACTCATGATCACCCGTAATTCGGGCCGTCCTGGTAGACTAAAGAATGAAAGAGGCGAGGAGGACTAGAAGGATCCGAGACAGTAAATCCAAGAGTCGTCTTTGCAATAGGTGAGGATAGAGACAGAGAATGGTTAGTTTCATGTCATGGAGGAGCACCAAAGGGTAAACAACCAGCACATGACGCCTGAAGAGGAAGAAAGAGGGTATTTTGCCCGATCAAATGGCTTACTCGAGTATTGAACTCTGAAACTCCAATTGGTAGAATATCCACTTGTATGCAGCCATCCATATTTGCCGACTTGGAGTGACCAGCGGAGAATTGAGTTTTTTGGGATGTCCATTGGATGACAGGTCTCAGCGCCATGATGGTGTGCTGCACGTGGGACCAATGTCAGCTGTCCTCAGACTTGAGGGATGGCTTGGCCGGACACACAAAATTGTGCGTTGTGCAAATGATATCCTGGAGGCAGGCAAGCAAACTGCCTATTTTGGATCTGTTATAATCAGTAGTTAGGAAATTTCCGCAGGGCATGACACCTAGTATGAAGAACACGTGAACTCCCAGTTTGAGTTCCAAGGCTGTCCAAACAATCCTCGTATTAACAACCAAGGTTCAAGCCCAGCAGCTATTCACGAGTTTGATTGCTTTAGACTTGATCAATTGAGAATAATATTATGTATCGTAAATCCTATGCACTTAATCAAGACAAGTTGTATGTATCTAAGTATTTATTTTGGCCATAACAGTGGCTTGGGAATGATCATACCCAGGTACCTAGGTACATTCGTATCGGCAAGGTTCCTAGGTACCTACCGAGGTAAGTATGTACCTATATTTGCTTTACACGATGCTCACAAGCACATTGGACTTTGAAGCACTTTTGAATGTTGCTATCGTATTCTTTCAAGCTATTTTGGCAACATGCCAAGACTTTTGATGCCCATATGTGTCCAAAATTACCCATTCTTGATCAAAAAAATGGGGTTTCCCTAGTCATCATTACGTATTACTAGACTTCTTCATTATGCTTAGATACTATAGTATGCTCTGGCTTTCCAGGCTTATGGTAAGCTTTGTCCATCTAGGTACCTAAGTAGCCTCTGAGTGAGCTGTACAAGCGCTGCCTGCCCACGGGCGGGTACACATGAATCCAACATTGGGATTGGATCAGTCCGTATCTGCTGCAAGGGCTAAATGCTTTACTATCAACTCATCCCTTGATAATTCCTCAGATATCTCCTCTCAATTCGCTCATAAAAAACTAATGCTTGTATTCGCCTTCCGCTCACCGGTCTGTGACTGTGCATAGCCGGTGTATGACACGGACGGCAGAAAGAACATATTTGAAAAAATCTGAATGCTGTCAGCAATATACTGCAACAATGACTGCATGAAACAGAAAGTTCTTACTCATCGCCTTTTACTCCTCTTCCTTGGATTCATGTCCGGTAATTCATCTCCGGATATAGCCTTTGCCATTTGGGGGCTTCTTCTGAAAGTGACACTCCACATTCCATGATTTCACTCGCCAAGCCTGGTTATGCTCTATTGCTTGAGAGTCACCCTATGACAGGGGAGACACGATCTCTTCCTCCCTTGCTGAGCCCGGCGGGATTTGGGAATGACACTCAAGTTGTGAGTTTTGACTAAGATAGTGAAGTGAGAAAAGGATTCAGGTCTTGATGAAAACAGTATAACCCTTAAGGGCTGTCAGGCCCCTTGCAACGTGTTTCAGGGCGAAAGAATTTCACTTTCCCATGGATAAAGTTGTGCCTTCATCAATGAAAGCTGGAGGAAAGATCTCAGGCTTGGACGCCTCGACATTCCACACACTTCAAAGGGAGACTAGTGATATCATCCACTACGGATGACTGGTCAACTTCGCCATATCCCTCTCTACTTTGAATCACGGAAAGTTGGTCTCCACCACCTCATCAGCCTAAGCTTATAAACAAAATAACACAGTCATTGATTTCCTGCTCCTCAGTCGGCGTGGGGCAGTCAGACAGAGGTTCAGATAGCAGGGCATCAGATCCAATGTCTTCACTTGAAACTGCCGCTCCAACAGGATATGACCAATCGAAACTTGTCAGAGAACGAGTCGTCCAAGCAGCTGCCGCGGCGTGTGTAGACACCACAGTCTTGCAAAGGGCAGATTATACCTGGAACATCTCGCGGCACGAAGGTCTGGGTTCCTCACGAGGCAGTGCCCCCTCATCATACAGTGCTGGAGATGTTAGGGCCCGGAAGAGACGCTTGTCCTTGGTTACAAGCTAACACGCTCGCTGATGCCATCCTGTAAATTTAAGGCATCAGCGACTCGATCGCGGGAAGTAGTATCGGTAAAAGCAAAGAGCAAAGAGAGCCAAAGCTGACCTATTACCTTGAAAACCCTCATGTCTTCGCTTGGAAGGGTGAGCTCATGCCGTTCCTTAGACTAGCTTGTCTGGATTTCGACACCGTACCCTGGACGAAGTGGTAACGACGGCTCAAGAAAAGCACGGAAGATGCTTAATAAGTCCAAGTAGCAAGACCTTGGGGCCCTGGACTGAGCAGGCAGAAAGGTAAGGAAGGTTGGCTTCCAATGTGTCTGATGCCCTCCACCGGAGCCCGGCCCTCCAGGCTACGTCTACTTCTGGGGAAAGCTGTTACGTGAAGCAGCTTGTGAAGCTTGGAAGCTATAAAATTTCTGTAATGAGTGGCTCTACATATTTGTGAGAAACAGTTCATTTTACGCGAAGGCGTGCACCGGATATTCAAGCTAGATTTCAAATTGTTCTCTATATCGTATCAGCTCCGTAAACATGTCCAGCAGATACCCCCCCCCCCGACCTTGAAAGATACTCGTCCTCGAAGTTGGGCTAGAAAACCTAAGGTAATTATTATTTAAGACAAATGAGAAGGGCAGAATTGAGTTTGTGCTGCTGTACGCCTGTACGCCCAGCCTTTCCAAACGGTCAAGTGCCGGACTGCTGCTTGGGGTATTGGGCTCCAAGTGGACCTCGAGCAAAAATGCTGTACATACCAGTCATTGAAGAGAATTTGCCATCGCGGTGTTCAATTAAAACTGCAAGAGCAGTGATCAACTGTGAACGCTAAACACACAAATTGACCGCAGAGCGTCGCAGAATACCCAGATGCTAGGTACAGAACCCTTGCGCCTGCGCTGTAAGTGACAGAAAAGGCTAGCGTCCTCGACCACGACACAACCGAACACGACAAGTTATTGAATTAAAGTTCACGTTGCAGGCCGCGCTGGTTGGACCAATTCCAGGTGGTCGAGTAGCAGTCACATATATAGTATTCAAACTATTTCGAGTATATACGTATTCTCGGGACCGTCTTCTGGTTACCACTCCAGCACATCCATGATCCCAAGCAAGATCGTCCTTGTGGGCTTCTCCTTCTGCCGACCCTGTTTCGTTCAGAGGCTTATTGAATACTTGGAGCCTGCTCCTGCTCCTACTTCTAATACTGATTAAAGCAGCTTCTTATGAAGTTCGAGAACAAGAGCCCGTCAAACACGCAATCTGCCGACACTATCTGCGGCACCCCATCGATCCCGCGCGTTCAGCTGGATATGCGCGTAGACATTCCAAAACAACCGGCTTGTTATGCTCAAATGGCTGTCACTTGTGCTAAAGCTCGAAGTCGCGGTCATTGCAGTGACGGTGACAGATGGAGGTCCTGGTCACATGCACATCCCGATTCCCATCATTCCGCGAAGGGAGGGACGGCGCCCGGTCCGTGGTCGGGTTAATCTTGGTATTGAAGAAACTTGATGGGATGCTGAACTCGGTTGTGCAGTTCTGGTTGTAGCTGGAGACGAGTCTAGGCGCGGTCAAGCGGCTGAAGGAGTTTGGTGAGACGAGAGGCAGCAGGGAGTCAAGATCGCGTGTGCGAGGATCTGCGTCCCAAAGAGCAATGGCCTGAGAGAAGCGAGATAGTAGTTGATAATCCTGACGCGTCGTACGGCGTTAGAGAGGCTCAACGCGGAGGGGATGGGACTTGCGCTGAAGGGTCGCTCAATAAAGGTCTCGGTCAGCGACAGAGTGGCCATAGTCGGGCGAACGGGTGGCCGCAAGTCCTCGCTTACTCTCCTCCTGCACCCGCTAGATTCAGCCTTGAGAAAAAGAATTCAACCAGAAATGGAGAATAACACCCGCATCAACGGTCTGCCCCTCCGCCGTGTCACCCGCGACATCTTCCGCCAGCGCATCATCGCGATGTCACGGAATACTATCTTACTCACTGCGAGCGACATTCAAAGTGATCATGGAAGAGTACACGCGCGCCTCGGACGAGCATTGCCCGGTTGCGCCAATGGAAACCCGGGCTGCTGGATACAGCCAAGAATGCTGGGGTGCCGCTTGCATGTATCGCAAACGACACGCTCAGTCAGGGTCAGACTAATTTTTAGTCTGGCCGTTGCTGCTCTAACAGCACTGGTCCGAGAGCAAGATGGGGCAAATGCTTTGGTGGCGTGCTGCTGCTTGACGAGGCTTGTCGAACGTGGACCGAGAGATGAAGAGGGAGTTGTGGTTGCCATTGACTGGCCGTTGAAAGACCATTGAATTTTTTATGTAACGCATAGTCTGGAGTCTGTGATGAGTTTCGACAAGGTGTTTATTGTAGCCGAGGGACATAGTGTAAAGGGGGCCAGACCTGTGTCCTTGAATCTTGATGAGGATATTACCAGTTAGGAAACAAGAGTCGTTGTCGAACCGGTGGCTTCTAGCTGCAGAAATGGGCAGGCAATTCTGAATTTGGTATGTTATAACCAATGCATTTTACGCAACATATCTTGTCACGCTCTACCATTAGTATGTGCTGGTCAGATTTTGTTCTTGAAAATGTTGCTGCAATTCTTTGATAATATTGAACACGGCAGTCACGGAGTGGATAAGGCCGGATCTTCCTAGCAGACTTAGAAGGAATTGGCCGGATGCTAATGTGAGATGGGTATATGCAATACATAAAAACAGAGAAGCCAGAGCCTGCGCTTAATTCAACTCCAATCGTAACTTCGTGATCCCGAGACTCCAGCCCTTGACTGCAATGCTCCAGTTTGACATCCACCAGTGCTCAATAGACGATGAGCCAGCATCATGTCATCTTCATAGTGGTCATCGCCCTAGTAATACAGATCACGAGTCCGCCGACGCGTCGCGCACCCTGATTCCAGTCAGCTAGAGTTGCCGGGGCAGAGGTGTCAAGCGAAGAACCCACAGTCACACCTGTCATGAGTGCAACCATCATTATGGATGGCACAATAACCCCCTCGGCAGCTACTGCACATGCGCTGGGTTTTCTCAATGCAGGGAAGACAGTTGGTCCCGCATTCCCAGCAGCTACGAGTGATCCGGCACTATTCACTCAAGACAGTCAGCCAGTGAAGGTATACCAAGAGGTTAACGCTTGAATATTGACATGGCGGGGGTAATCTTCTGTGGCGACCTGCGCACCAACGGCACGCAGGGGGTAGAAACCTTGCATACAATTTGGTCAGCCTCAACAGGATGACGCGGTTGTTGACAAGAGTCATAAGAGAAGGCCACGTCCGACAGGGCCGTTATGTCTAGTGTCATCCTGCTGTGGCTTCCAGGTCGTCTTGGACATCAGATACAACGGGGGCAGGGCCAAATCTGTCGGCATCTGCCTCCTCGCACGTCACACAGAGGCCTTCTCGTACCTTGTAGTACAGTCCATCAACCGAATCCATCTGTCCCAAGGTGAAACATTTCTCGCACCACCATTTCGAACAAGCCCAGCAGTACCGGTCGCGGAGACACTCCATGCACCGAGCAATGAAGCGTCTGGTTGTTTTGGCGGTTGTGCGGCTTGCTCGCGAGGGATAGGCCTGTGCGCCACTTGGGCACATCGCCACCCGGATGTTTGAGGAGTGGACTGGAGCGGGCGCCAGCAGGGGGAATCTACTTGTGTCGTCGGTGCCGTCGATGCCGGTTGACTCGCCCCACACCGTCCACCCTTCGGGAGCAGTCCCACATCCGGCACATCCGTCAACGGCATGGGTCGCCGCGGCCCATTTGGAGGGCACGTGAGGTGAGGGAGGGCTATTGGCAGCAATATCGATCGATCCATATGCAGGTGAGTTCAAATGCCTAGGACCACGGCACAGGACAGCATCGAAAGAGATAACTCCGGCGCAGGAAAGCATAGTTTCAGCCCACTCCGTGGGTATAGGACGCGGTATGATCGTGCCTTTCTTGTCGTACCACATACACTCGTCGGCAACTTCATGCAAAGCGGCGGCGAGTGTCTGAAGAGAGCGCTGATTCCAGCCAGACGGTACAGTGGTGCCCGTAGTAGGTGCTGGAGTAGCCGGAAGAGAGGGAGGGTCTTTGGAGCCGAAGATGTACAGACCTTGCAAACGCGGCGTGCCGTCAGGGCGACTGGGACGCACTGCCATTTGGAGCGCGGCTCGAAGTTTGGGCTCATTCAGGTTCTTCACCCCACGCAGTGATAAGATGCGTACCGAGAAAGAGGGGTCGCTGATGATGTCGTGCACGAGTTCAGCGGTGACGGAAAGGCCGTCGAGGATCAGGGTGGTCACATCACAAAGGAAATTTCGTCGCCGTAAAGCAGAGAAAATGCCTCTGAGAGGCCCGGCATAGAAGCTGATGCAAGAAAATCAACGACGGTAGCTGCGAAGAGGAAGCGCATTTTGCTGGACATACTCATCTTCGGTCACGTTCTCGTCGAGTTGCACATTGCGCCAGGTCTCGCCACCTTGGTCGATGGGATCGATATCAAACTGAGCAGAGCTCACGATGCTGAGGTCCAGACGCCTGAAGACGCTCGGGGTTTCGTGCAGCAAGCTCCGGAACTTCCGGGACGTCGCCGCGAGATTCAACGAAGCAGAGATCGGTAGATAGTCAACGGTGTGGCACAATAAGAGCGGATTTGTGAGAAGGGAGAGTAGCGTGGTAGTCTCAAAGTCGCCAGGCCTGTGGTCCAATGTGTAGTAGTCGTGGCTGATAGCCATGGAAGGCTGCTGAGCTCAGAGATAAGGAAACCTGGAGATGAATGGGCCAGCATGAAGTGAAGTGGAGAGACTGGAAGTTTGATTAATAGGTGACCGATGTGTTAGACGGAGATCTAGGTCAACAAAATGGAAGCAAATGCTGACTCGAAGCTCGGGGATTTATTCGCGTGTAGACGACAAGCGCGACGGGAAAGCTCAGCAAAGCAGAGACGGCGGTGAATACCCAGGTGTGGTGACACTGCAGCTCTTGTCGTTTTCAAACCCCGACTTCTACTAAGATGGCACGCAGTGGAGAGACGTCAGCATGGGGAGGTGAGGCTTCTGGATCCGTATGATGCGTCTGAGGCGGGTGGGATGTCACCCTGGCAGCTTGGCTATGCTAGAGAGAGGACGTGGGTGTGGTGTTGCTAGGCGAAAGCAACATCAGAGGACGAAGCTAAAGCCAGGGACAACTAGGGACGATTGCAACCCCAATTCTTGGCCGATCTTGGATCCGGCTTGGCGAATGAGTGTGTGTGTGTGTGTGCGAGACTCGGGGACGAGGCTCAACAGGAAGAAGCAAGTGGAGGCAGTGTCAGGTTGGGTCAGAAACAAACGAGGAGGTCATCACTGCCGGACTAGGCGCAGATCTGTCTTTTGAGGGTCGTCGCGACGAGGAGTGTCCCTGTAGTAAGCTGTCCGGCTGTCAAGCTGCAGATGACTATAGGATGTACTCCGTAGATATGTTGCGGGGGAGATTGCACGTGCTCAACGCAATGTGCATACATGGTAATTTCGAGGCTAATTCTGAGCGTACAGTAGAAGCAGCCGGGCAGCTTGTCACACGAGGCCAGTGGTGTAATTATGCAATGATACCTTGGGCACCCTGGCAGGCTGGTTGGCCCTGGATGGGAGCTACCGACCCTCCTGTAGGCCCTTCGAAATTGGGGTCGAGAACATATTATGTGCTCTGCACTTGCGGTCGGGTAGCGAGCTGTATGTGCCCAGTCGGGCCAATCCGATAGAGGCCGTCGTCGGCGGCGGTACTAAGTGGCTTACATGAACCGGCCGAGGTCGGCTCCGAGAATTACGTAGCTACTCGGGGTGCCTACGCTAGAAGGCATGGAACTCTACAGAAGCCACCGAAATAGCTGACTTGGTGGTGAATATCGCCTCCAAATGTAGCCAACGTTTATCAGCATTGTACTATCTCGAGGTGTCGCCAGTCTTACACTGCAATGCAATACAACTTTCCTACAAAGATGCCATGACGCCCATCTTTGTGCCGACCTCTGCCCCACTCTTCCACTTGCGACACCCCCGGGCAATACCCAGCCTGCCCTTCTAGAAGCCGACACTGAGTCCCCGATACCCCGAATCGAATCATAATCTCTCCATTCACGACCTAGTTTTACATCATGGCAGACCAGCCCATCACCCTGAGATGGTCGGCTTCCTACAGCGTGGTTTCTCCCTCCGACAGGGCTGCCAGAGGCCTCGAGGGCGACAAGATTCGCCTACCTCAGTCGGCTCTCGAAGACCTCCTCTCCGAGTCGACCAAACAAGCAAGCAACTTCGGCTCCTCCTACGACCCATCCAACCCATACGCTCGCTCAGCACGACCTGAGTACTCCGACTCGCTTGCTGGCTTTGTCGGCCAGTTGCCCAATCCTCTCATGTTCCGCCTCGTAAACCCTGCGAACGGCAACACCGTCTATGCTGGCATACGCGAGTTCTCGGCCGAGCAGGGCGACGTTGCCTTGAGTCCGTATTTACTCGACGCTTTGGATATAAAGGATTCAAGCCTACAAGATGGTCAGCATGAGGATGCGCCAATAGATCTGACCAGCGGAAGGGATACGACAGCAAGACCGCAGATAAGAGTGGATGCCAAAATGTTACCCAAAGGCACATACGTACGATTAAGACCTCTCGAGGCTGGTTATAACCCAGATGACTGGAAAGCTCTCTTGGAGCGACATATGCGCGGCGCATTCACTACTTTGACTAAAGACGCTGTCCTGTCCGTACGAGGGGTGAAGGGAGAAACCTTCCAATTTTTGGTCGATAAATTTGAACCTGAAGGAGACGGTATCTGTGTTGTGGATACTGATCTTCAAGTCGACATCGAAGCCCTCAATGAAGAGCAAGCACGAGAGACGGTGCGGCAGATCATGGCAAAGGCGCAACGGGCGCCTGGTACGGCTGATGGAAGTTCTGTGGGTGGTGCGATCGATATATGGAAGCCTGTCGAGGGACGCGTGCTTGAGGGTGACTATGTCGACTACGAACTTGGTTCTTGGGATAGGAGCCGTGATTTGGAAATCGAGTTGAGTGGAATACAGGATGGTGAGGAAGTCGATTTGTTCGTTAGTCCACAATCTGCTCGATCGCGCGTCCCTCCGCGAGACTCGGAACATGTCTTTGGCGACTTCTCAACGCCAGTTCAAGGATCTAAAAAAATGATTCTATCTGCGCGGAATGCTGAGCTCGACGGAGCAGAAGGGTTGAGGATATCGGTACATGGGTGGTCTGCAGCCAATGAGCCCTCTCCCAAATCACGACCGCGAACTTTTATGCTGCGAGCCAGAGCTGCCTCAAACGAACCAGTACCAGGTGGTCCAGAAGAGGTGACGGAACACTCAGCCGAGGATGACCAGTGCAAGAACTGCCTGCAATGGATACCGAAGCGCACTATGATGCTTCACGAAAACTTCTGTTTGCGGAACAACATAGTGTGTCCACATTGTCAAAATGTCTTTCAGAAACGATCTTTGGAATGGCAAAATCACTGGCATTGCGACTTTGGCGATGGCTTCGGCAGCAGCGCCGAAAGCAAAGCCAAACACGACGCAATTTTCCATACACCACACGCCTGTTCCAACTGCGGCCCCGAACAAACCTTTCCCTCACTCCCCCTTCTCGCCCGCCACCGCACAACCGTATGCCCCTCAAAACTTATCCTCTGTCAATTTTGTCACCTCGAAGTCCCGCAAGAAGGCGACCCAACGGACCCCGCTTCCGAAGCAGAGACCGCAATCTCCGGTCTCACGCCCCACGAGCGTGTCGACGGCACTCGAACGACAGACTGCCACCTTTGCGGTAAGATCATCCGCCTCCGCGACATGCCCGCTCACATGGGAAACCACGAAATGGACAAGAAGTACCGCGCACCGCCGAGCATCTGCCGCGACAAACTCTGCGGTCGCACGCTGGACGGCGTAGGCCCGCGCGGACAGATTGGCGCGGGCACACGGATGGGCCAGGGCCCTGGTAACGATCTTGGACTGTGCTCGATCTGCTTCTCGCCGTTGTACGCATCGATGCACGACCCCGAGGGGAAAGCGCTGCGCAGACGTATTGAGCGTCGATATTTGACGCAGCTGATGACTGGATGTGGAAAGGCCTGGTGTGCGAATGAGTGGTGTAAGACGGGGCGGAAGAACTTGGGGCTGGAGCCCAAAGGTACGGCTGCTGCAGGACTGATGGCCGAAGTCAAGCCGCTTGTCGCAGACGTGGATGATCGCAGCAAGCCGATGCAGTTTTGCGTTGACGAAGGCGGGCAGAAGCGGCGGTTGGTCGCTGAGGTGCTGGCCTCTGAGGGAATATGGGATTTGGAGTGGTGCATTGCTGCTGCTGAATCTGAGGGGCCAAACATGGACAAGGCGAGGGAATGGCTGAGGAATTGGGCGCCGGCGAAGGGCGGTGCAATATGAACATCGCGAGACTTAAGAGCATAGATGGCTTCCATACTTCTAGGAGCAAGGGCTAGACTTGATCAAACATCATCACATGTTTTAGGACGCTTTAATTATATTCGATTGTTATATAGAATCCCCAGATCTATTCGACAGTAGCGACTGAGACTATCCTAATACTCCAAGTCTCTCCTTCTATCCTTTCCACCCCTTAGTCGACTACCGCGGGTACCTAAGCACGCAGCGTTCATGTTCCCATCCCATAACCATGGAGTTCATGTTTACTGCTTATCTTTCTATTTTCGAGACTGTCAGCGCGATTCCTCTCACAAAGCTTCATAACCGTCTAAACAGGCCTTGACATACGCAGCATGAACAGGTAGGACCGCAGTTCGTGCAGGTGCAGGTCTTGCAGCTACATTCAGCAGGCATCTTGAGTGACTAATATAAGCCTTTTTTAGACGAAGTAATTGAGTTTAGTAGAAAAAAACGTAAGACTGTTGGATAGTGGCGGAGACTGAGTTTACACAAGCTGTTACCGTGGAAATTAACAGAGCCGCACAGAGCCTCCTTATACCTTCTGTACCAAGCGGACCTTTAGCAGCATCGATCGCTTTCAAGCACTTCAGCTCGATCTACGGCCCACGGAAGTCGGTAAACGAGATCTCTGATGCGGACTGAAACAACCCGGATATCAGCTTGAGTGGACGGGCTAGTTTAGCGGTGCCAAGACTGGATCGAGTGATGCGTATAGTTACGCAGCGGTCCTTGATGAAAGGTTGGGTTTAGTCTAGCTCGTTCAACATTGATCTACGATACTTTGTCTTGTTTCCATGGTATATGGACCTCGTTGTGCACGGAATGGTCGTGTTGGCAATATATGTTGGGTCACCTCCTGGGCATCGTGATACGTGACACTATGTATTGCACGCTCATCTTTATGTGGAACATTATGTAGTACCTCATTGTCAACATTTTCTCATAATGGATAGTAGGTAATTGCCACTCGATGACATAGATTTCATGCTGTATATGGGTCCGGTTAATGCCACGGGGCATGGGACCATCATCCTGAGGTCCATCCACTGAAGCACTCCATGCGCATTTCTCTATGCCGTTGAACAAGGCCCTCCAATCATTCCTCGTGGGACAAATCCTTACCACACGCCGGAAACAGAACGGCATTTTTTTTTTCGTGCCCTTTCCTTATTCATATCAGGATTGCCAGAATCAGAACCCCCAAGTATGCTCCGCATTTGGACGGCTTTGGTCTAGTCTGCCATCCCTCGCTGCTAGGCGTTGGATTAGTGCTGGAGGTTTGCGTAGCGTCATTGGATAATAAGGGGCTAGTGTTGCTGACTGTTGGAGTTGAACTACTGCTGGAGGTCGACGTAGAGCTGCTGGCAGGACTTTCTGTAGTGACGTCCTCGTCATTGCTCAAGCAAGTAAAGTTGCCATGGACCTGACCTCCGCCTCCTTGTGAAACCGGCGCGAGGCGTTGCAAGCCGGCACAATATTCCGTGATATTGTAAGTACTAGCAACAAACATATTGCCTCCGACATTGTCCATGTCGGGGAAGAAGACTCTGTCGAAGAAAACGAGCGTTTAGTACAGCGTACGAAAGGCCATCAGATTCCCGTTTGACTTACTCGGTGAAGTTACCACGAAGCTCTATGTCGTTGCCTACGGATTCAATTTTAAAACCGGCAAAAATTGACAATTGGCTATTATCGGTGACGAGCAACGACCCCTCCACGGAGCTAAGCTGTTGGAGGAGGAAGCTCTCGAGCGAAGGGTTGTTGACGATCGAAAGGTCACCACCGCATGATTGCAAGAACGGAGCTGAGAATGTGGTAAAGTAATTTGTATCAAATTTCGCGGTGCTTTGGATTTTTTGAAGCGACGGAAGTTTGATTTGTGCGACGCTGCTGATGAACAGCTCATTGACGGTACTCAGGTCCGGCATATTCAATTCCATCGCTTCGCCATTTTCAGCGAACATGAGGACTCCGGATGAATTGATGAGCGGCAGATTGACTGTGTTAAGTCTTTCGTTCTGAGTAAGGTTCAAGTGGACGATCTCAGTAAAAGCGAGACCATCCAGAGAGGCGAGGGAGGTGTCTACAATGTCGACCTGCTTGACAGACGTGACTCCGCTGTCAAATCCGAACTCATAAAGATCGGGAACAAAATTCATCTGAATTTCACCAATCATTGTGAGATTTCTGAGTGCGAGAGTCGACAGAGTAGTGGCATTGTTGATTGCGAGTGTACCGAAAATGGCTGCTATGGAGTCGCTCGACAGGGACAGCGTATTGACGTTTTCCAGCCGTAGGTCACCGACGATATTCACGGGCCCAGACAAATTAATTGAGGACTCGGCGTCTGGGCCAATTTGGACATCTCCATATATGGTCGTGCATTGGGATAGAGAAGTGGCATCTGCTGCCGAGTTGACCGTTAAGGTTGCCGCGGAGCAGGAAGCCTCCGATCCGGCGGCTGTGATGATTAGAAGTGAGTCTGGGTTCCAAGAGAGATGCTTACAAGCTGAAGAATTTCAAGTTCCTTAGGAAGAAGACAGGTATAAAGTATTGTGGGTAATGTACTCACCTAAGCATGAAGAAAGTGCTGCAAGAAACACTATTAGCGTTGGCAACATTTTGAGATTGGAAGTAGGCATTGCTCATTCACGGAAATCCTAAAAGAGTACTATTGTACTGGAAGAGTCTGATGAAGATTGCGACAAGAGGATGATATGGGAGCTTGTATTTGTATTTTTGTATTTTGGATGCCTGATCCTCTATGGTATGTATGCTCTGCTGTTGTTGTTGGACTGCAGTCAGCACGGTAGCCTTGCGCGTCGCTGTGCCTGACCATGTGATTTAAGCTTGATATTTTCAGTTAATCCGGCCTTCCTATATAAGAAGAATACTACCGTGAGAGCTGTAGATATCTAATAGTATACTGCAGCTAAGAGGTCTGTGAGGGATGGTGCTAGCCTTTTTGATCGTGTATGCTCACCTCTCTCCAAGTTAAGTGCTGTTGCCTAGACCAGACAGGTCACAGAAAACCTGATTGCTAAACTTGAAGGAGTATACAGGATTAGCTAGCAATTGATGCTAGAGTTCGGATCGCACAGAGTTCGAGAAGTCGCGTTCTTTCAAGGAAACGGCGCTGTTACAAATTTAATGGGAGCATTCAAATAATTAGTACCTTAGTACTGTAGACTGTAAACATCCATATCAATTACATGTAATCTGCATGTGCTTTGAGATGACAGGGATGGCAATCCAAGTTATCAACAAGGTTCGCCGAAAACAAGCCGAAGCTGTCCGAGGACCTCAAAAGTTGTCCATCATCCGACTACATTTGCAACTGCACAACTTCGCTCACAATGGCCCCCAGACGGTCAAAACCGGCACCTCCACCACCGCCTTCCCGTACGCTTGTGCTTGACAACGGTGCCCACACCCTCAAAGCGGGCTTCGTGACGGCCGAGAGTATCGACGAGCCCCGCGTCATACCCAACTGCATTGCCCGTGACCGCACGAGAAAGACGTACGTCGCATCGGATTTGTCAAAATGCAAAGACTTTGGCGAGGTTGCTTACCGGCGGCCAGTCGACAAGGGATACATTGTCAACTGGGAGGCACAGAAAGAGGTCTGGGACCATGAATTCTTCAACCGCGACGCGCCACAGAAATGCGACCCGGCCGAGACGCGCCTGGTCTTGACGGAGCAGCCGAATGCGCTGCCCGCGCTACAGACGAATTGTGATCAGATGGTCTTCGAAGAGTTCGGTTTTGCGAGTTACTACCGAGGACTGGGTATGTCTTCACACCCGTCGCCTGGACGAATGACTTTGGTATTGAATGCTAACGATATGCCAGTGCCTACCTTCAGTGCCTACGACGATATCCAGCCAACCTTCCGAACCCCTGGCCACGATGCATCATCTGCACAACTACCTGTCGAACTCATGCTCCTGATCGATTGCGGCTACTCGTTCACCACAATAACGCCCATTTTCCAAGGTCGCCCGCTGCAGTCCGCCATTCGCAGACTCGATGTCGGCGGCAAGTTTATGACCAACTACCTCACACGGCTGCTCTCCTTGCGACACTACGACATGCGAAACGACACACATATTGTCAACGAAATCAAGGAGAAGACTTGCTATGTCTCCCTTGACTTCAAGGGCGATCTGGAGAAAACGTGGAAGGGTACCCGCGGCGAGAAGAGGGAATCGTACAGGACGGGGGCTGGGATAGCAAAGGATTACGTTCTTCCGGATTTCCACAACCGCGCCGAGGGAATTGTGCGTGAATTCGACGCCACTTCTACCGCGAAACAACGTAAACTTGCGGCGGCAGCCTCGAACGAGGATATTCTCACTCTACGCAATGAGCGCTTCGTCGTTCCCGAGATCCTATTCAATCCATCCGATGTTGGCATGAATGCACCAGGTCTTGCTGACCTGGTCCACCAGTCCCTGCAGGCGCTGCCCGTTGGGTTGTGGCCGGGTTTGCTGGCGAATATCTTAGTGGTCGGTGGCAGCACACAATTTGACGGGTTCATACAACGGCTTCAAAAGGAGATTGTCTTGCGCGTACCAGATGAGTGTATGGTCAGGGTTGCTAGACCCGAGAATTCCATTTGCGCTACATGGCGCGGTGCGGCAAACTTTGCAAGGCATGAGCATATCGATAAGCTGGCTGTCACGAAGCAGGAATACGAGGAGAACGGCGCCGCATGGGTTGCGAGGAAGTTTGCTACTGGCCTAGGAGCAGATTGAGGGCAAGGGCTGCTCTTTCGCCCGATCTCGACGAGGAGACAACACAAGGGGAACTTCAGCTACGAAACGGCATGTTTCTGTCCAACGCCGGCGGTAAACCCGCGTGGGGAGCACTGTTCTATGAAGCGAGTTGGTCACATTTCCAAATGCTTTGTCGAGCCTTTATTCTTGTATCGCTGCAAGGTCTGACGTGGTTGCGAACAACAAGGAGCGTCTTCGTCAGCGACCAATAGCACGGCACCTAGACACTGTTGTAGCTGTTAAGGGCATAGGATCAGCTTTCCAGGCAACTAAGCCTGGAACGTATGTTCACCTGGACATGACGCTGATTGTGAGAAGATTGCCATTGTCCTCCAGAACAAAAGGCATTTCACTGAGCACACAAAGTGGCATGCTTGGGGTTGTCAGGGACAGCTATTGAAATGATACAAAGCTATTGTTTCCTTGATGGAAGCCCTCACACCTGAACCAAAGGCGACTGTGTATAAAGCTCGACACCAATCCTAATAATCTTCTCACACCACGCTGAAACCTGATCCTCTGCAGACACCACTTACACTGAGAAGAACTTAAGAATAGCCTGAATCCTGCAGCGCAGATCAGCAAGTTCTTCCTGTGCAGAGTCAAATTGCCAACTGGTTTTGGCAGACCCTTCCTGGGTAAGTGGTGGTCGTGGTCCAAGTGCTCGTTACTCATTTCCGAAGAACAAGACAAGTCAGGTCGGTAGTCGTTCAACGACAGCATGGCCAGACGTGAGGGACAGGTCATGGAGGTTCTCTTCGATGCCGACCAATGGCTCTCACCAGCAGATTGGGCCGACCCAACACTTGAGCCATCACACCTCATCCCTCCTCACCTTACCCTCTCCCTCCCCTTTCCGCGCCGTTGCAGCACCTCATCTACAATTTCCTGTGCCTCTCCCATCCAACTTTCACCGACTCTTTCCATGTCCCCAACCGCCAGCGCTTGGGAACTTGCCCGCAAGACAAGTCCACGCCCTACAAGCTCCTTTCTCCCGTGCTCCCGTGGCCTTCATGCCGCCTCCCTCTTCCTGGCTGGTGTCCCGGGGGCCGAGGATGCTGTGCGGAATGCCCGTAACTTGGCTATCCAGCAAACCGCGCGGGAGCTGAAGCTTGTCAAGAAATTGGCACCGAGGACGAACGTCCCGAACGTCGTGGCTACAGTAGAGTGGATGGGAAAGTCAGCGGAGATGACGCAGACATTACAGATTCATAGGCTGAGGGAGGAGATTGAGAAGGCTGAGAAGAGCACGCAGACTAGGACTTCGAGAGGCATCAGAAGGCGTTTTGCCTAGGATGCACGCCAATATCTTTTGCTTAGGTGAAGCCAATAGGTGAGTTTGTTCCCCAAATGTGTAGCCAAAAATTCGGTGAACCGCAAGTAGGTACGATACGACGTACGCATATATAGGAAGCATGCAACGCCTTGATCCGTCCTGCTAGAATATCATCCTGTTCCTTGAATTCTTCCTAGATGTACCTACCCATGGCTTTGTCAGAGTTCGCGAGCAATGTCGGCATTTTCCTAATTCTAGCATGACAGAGTGGGGCATCGCGTGTGAAATTTTGCACTGATTTATCTTCTCAATCTTAAGCATTGGTATTACCTCGTCTTTTGCGCTTGCTATGGGGTCTCAGGAACCTGCAGCAGGCTGTTTCTCTGCGTATTAGCCGTTGTTGAGTCAATTACCTAACCTTCCTACGTGTAGGGTGCTTCGGAACTTGGGTTTTTGAACCACTTGAAATACTATATCGGACGCGCAGTATACATGACATATTATTGATTTATAGGGATGTGTATTAAGTGTAGGAAAAAACTCTGACGAAACGACAGTGTCGGACTCTAGCCAACATTGAGGTTCTGGCCAAAATTCGAAGCCAACCTTGAGTCCATTCCGATGAATTCCGATGATAGAGCATAACTGATAGAACCTAATAGAACCTATCGACAGTGTTCTAATTTAAGTATTCTGTACAGAGGTTGACGTCATACACTTTTTTATCATCAAGCGCCCATTTTAGGACGCCTCTGTTTTGGATTGGCGAGCTGTACGGAATTTGTCCGGATCGTTTTATACGGTCTGACTCAGTGGTCCCCAGTTGGTAGAAGGATCTGTGAATCATTTGATACCTCCACATAAAAACTTGGAAGCTCATTTGTAAACCAGACTAAGATGACAGATTTTCATACGGGAGGCTGCAGAACAAATTGGGAACTCAGCAGGAAATCCGTGAATTGCACGAGGCTGGTTTCCTGCTTCCTGACTACCTAAATTCCCCTAGGTACCCTCGATATCATTCAAGGAATTTGGCTGCCAATAGAGTTGCTCCTTACTTATAATAGACAACCTCACGGCTGTGAGGCATTTCCACTCTTTTTATGCCTAATATGGAACTCGACGACGACCCTTCTCCCTTAAATTTAGAGCAGCTATTGTCTTCACCTTCCGAAGACGATGCTTCGCAAGATATACCGCGACACGAGGACGTAAATGAGGATTGCATTCCCATAAAGTTGGTGGAACTTCTTGCTGCTGTGCCCGAAGATGACCCTTTCATGAGGAAGATACAGCAGAAGCCTTGTCTCCCAAGGCTGGGAGGTAAGTATAAGTAGCTACGAATCAACATCAACACTGCCGCGGCCGTTTTAACGCATTGCACACAGGTGAGCCATTCACAGTACAATCAATTCCAGGCAAAGGCATGGGCGTCATTGCCAGCCGCCGCATTCCACGAGGTAGCATCATTCTCAATGACCCATTCGTCATCTCGATCCAGGAACCGACAGAGGATCCGTTCCCAAAATACGATACCAATGGATTACTGAGTCAGGTATTATTTCAAGTCTTGAACCAGTATGTCCAATTACCTATGGACACGCGAGAGCAATATGCAAGCCTGCACCCGCACGTAGAACCCGGATCGCGAGAGTGGTTCCAAGAGCAGCTTCGACACGCCGGTGTCGAGTTGACTGAAGACGAGTTGTACTTTGCCGTCAGACTTTACTACACGTTCAACACCAACGAATTCTCCAAATTGGAGCCCGGTCGAGGCAGGTTATGGACTGTCCGGCGATTGTTCCTCCTCACGGCTCGGATTAACCACTCCTGCTGTCCAAATGCACGGTCTAGGCAGACTACTGACGGCTATAAAGTCATCACCGCAATTCGAAATATTGAGGAAGGGGAGGAAGTTACGCTCAAATATCTCGACCATACTCGATTTAGTCGAGAAGGCTGGCGAGCCACAACACAACACACATGGGGCTTTGTATGTGCTTGCGAAGGGTGCAGGGTCAAGTCGGAGGAATACAGCAATTGACTGATAATGGGACTGAGGTGCAACTGTTCGTTGGTTAAGGATACCGCCTTTTTTTTTTTTTTTTTTTTTTTTTTTTTTTGGTTGGGGGAGTCGAGGTTTTAGAAAGGTTCTCAATTGCGCTTTTTGGATATAAATTCTAGATCTAGAGACTCGAGATATATTGATACAGGTCTTCTTGGGCTAGACACAGACATAGAAATGATAGACATACACTAATGTAAATGTTCATCTCGGAATGATACAAACCCTGTATTTTGTCTGCTCAGTAAATATACCTGAATCCCTCAACGCCTTCGATGATGCCCTTCCCAGCCCTTGCTCGTCGATTCGCCCTCCAGAAGAGCAAGAACCCGAGCACGACAATTACTATAATCAGGATATGAGACCCGATGCTGACCCATATTGCTGTGGGATACCACGGCGCTTCATTCGCTCTAAAGATATAGGATCCCGCAATGCCGCCCAGCGCATTGCAACCACTCACTGTTGCAGCCACTGTCGCCCGCTTCCACTGACCGGTGACATTGTTCATTTGCCATGCATTCATAGCCGCCCAATTCGAGACGTAGGCACCGGTGGCAAAGAGCACGCCAGTATAGCGCACGCCAACATTGGTTGGAAACCCAAGCATCGCCATGCCCGCAATGAGACAGAGTGCGTTGAAGACAATGACAGGTCCGCGGAGGGAAAAGCGGTCCGCAAGGATAGAGGTGAGAATGACGGGGATGACGGCGTAGTAGTAAGGCGGCGCGTAGAGCAGAATCGAATCGGCAGAGGTGAAGCCCATGCCAACGAGGATGGTGGGTATGAAGTAGGAGAGAGCTGTAGATACGACGTTTTGGAGGAAAAAGAGTAGGCTAAAAGCATAAAGCTTAATGTCCAGGAAAGGCGTGAGGATGGCGGATGTGGTAAATGGTTCCGGTGGTCCAGCATCTTTGCGATCTTGGTTGATAGTATCCAGGACCTGATCTATATCGTCGCTTGTGAGGAACCAGAGTGTCTTTGTGGCATTTTCTGGAAAGTCGGGAATCCAGAAGAAGGTCAGGACGCCGAGAAACATGGTGATAGCCCCTTGCACGACGAACATCCATTGCCATCCACGAAGCCCGTGAGACTGGTCGAGAAGATCTAGACCATAATTAACGATGCTTCCAGTGGCGACAACGATCACTTGTCCAGACTGCAAATAGGCAAAGCGGAGCTGCTGCTGCTTGCGTGTGTACCTGGAGACCTGTTAGTGGGACTGGGAACATGTTTTCAATGGAATAGGTGAACATTGGTATCGCTTACCAAGTTGAGATGAGATATGCCAAGCCAGGATATATGCCTGACATTGCCAGTCCCATCAGGAATCTCAAACCAATCATCTGCCTCCAATCCGTCACATAAGCCATGCACAGCGTGATGAGGCCGAACAAGATGGTGGTGCAAGTGAAGAAGATGGGAGGGCCGATAAAGCGCATAGCAATCGTAGCTGGAAGTTTAAAGACAACTTGCGCCAATGTGACAATCCAGATAGCCGTTGAATATCGGTCCCCCACAAGGCCCAGATCCGCCGGCATAGAGGTTGCAGAGGCCGAGCTCATGATGCCGGAATCGATGAGATCCAACGCACACAGAAGACCTGCGATGGTACAGAGTCGCAAGTCAATCTGACGGACAATGCGCCTGTCCAGTTCAATATTGGGGCTGTCATCCATGAGGTTGTCATCGTCGGTCACAGCGCTGGCCGGGCCGGAGTCAACATCGCCGTCTTCCCTGTCTGTTGCCACTGCGAGGGTCCCGGGGTCCCCTTTGAGGCCCATATTGAGTGCAGTATGGGACTTCAGATATCAAGGGTCTGTATGACGTGTTACGTTTTTGTGCAGAGTACTTGCCGGGAAAGGGAAGAAGGAGACGGAACCTTGAGTATCATCAATCCAGCTTTATCAGTGTCATCGACAAGAATGTGTGGAGGATGACTCAGCACAAGGAACCTTCCGTGCATGCGGACTCGGGGTTGGTAATCGAGGTCCGGGAATGGAGAAAATATAGATGGATAATGCTCCGGAACGGGGGATGGCGCCATTCGGCTATTAGGCAGTCAGGTAGGAGGGTATGGGGCAAATTTCTCTATCGACTGCAGCAGGGCGGCTAATTCCTGCAAGAGCTTCTCCGAGGTTAGATTCGGAGGCATGTTCGGCGAGGTCTGAGACACATCCCGCAAGATGCAGCCAGCCGACAGTTCTATATTTTCTGTGCGACGGTCATCGTTGAGTGGTGCCCGGGGGGGGGGGAGCAAGAAATACATGATCTTGACAGCCTGACCAGCTGTTTCGTCCCCCCTCCCCTGCTCCCAAATCAGGAACAATAAAAAGAATAAAAGGCAAAGGTACTACGACGATAAGTACCTAGGTACCTACTAAGCGGGCAACGCAAGGCGCTACATTCGAAGAAAAGGCTTGTGCATTGTCACCATATCCAAGGAAAGAAAGAAAGCAAACAAATCGAAACTTGAGATTGCAATCGTTGGCGATGAGAATACTCTGCCATAGGTACTCTAGGTAAATATGTTGTTTATGGGTCCGCCGCTGTTGAAAGTAGGGGGTTTACTCCGTGCGTATCTCTGATTGCCCAGGTGAGCTGAGTAACAAGCAGTCCGATATCCTTGTCGGTTCCCATTCACCGCCCCACTAAAACGCGTCTCCAAAGGTTACTAGACGCGTTTGCTGTCCCCCTTCAATTCATGTGTATCACTGTATGGCGAGTATATTGCATTAGTCATTTTTTTCGGGCATTGCTGCTGAAGTTTGTCAAGTCCTGGATGATCGATCATGATTACTCAAACAAAAACACCACCTTCGTCATCACCGACGCAATTCGCTCTCGAATGTCCAGCAGTCGCGCTCAAAGCTACCTCCAACAAACGCAAGGGTGACGAGCTCGATGTCAATACCCAACCGGCGAAGAAACGACATGTTACCCCAGGTCAAAGGCATTCGGAAGGAAACAAGACCGACTATGTCAGCATCCGGCACGATGATCAAGTCGCACAAAATGGCGCTCAGGCCGGCATTGAACAGCTCCCTTCGCCTGGTCCGTCCTTCCCAGGACATGGCCAGCAGCAACAGACAGACCTTACTATTCCTCGAACCAAGGGAAATCGAACCAAGGGAAAAGCTGCTGCCAAGTCTCTCTCGAAAGCGGCTATAGGCAAATCGCCCGGAACTACAATGTCTGCAGACCAAGGTCAAGCAGTGTTCCAACCTCCTCCTGATCTCGCTAAGCCTCCGCCTCCGTGGTCTTCCACCCAGGAGCAAGGTCATTGGTCCTATACAGTTTCAAATGAGGGTATTTTAACCTGTCAACAAAGTCCATGGCTCGACCAAAATGCAGCGAAGGCTGCCAGCATGACCAGTCCGAACCACGCTATGCCTCAGCCTCCGCAGTATCCAACGCAGAATCAAGATCATTGGTACTATGCAGCTCCAGATGCGGGCACCCTCAACTATCCACAACCTTCATATATCGACCAAACTACGATGAATGTTGCCAGCATGAGCAGTCCATATCATGCTCTGCCTCAGCCTCAGGGTCAGCGAATGACTGACTACGGCCCCTCCCAACCACAAACCAACTTTCCTGGAAATTACCCGTCTTATCATCTAGAGACCACAATAACCATTCCGATTAATTTGGATGAAGCAAGGCAAACCATGACCAACACTTCGTACGCTCCTCATGGGCCCCCGCCACAGTTCTACCCAGCCTATTCTATAGATCCCATACCTTTCTCTGGAACTCTTGACGGAGGCCAAGTAGGTGTCAAGTCAATTTCGACATCAATAAAGAAAGCGCCACACCCTAGCGCCAGCGGCTCGCCCCGTGTTGCGCCTTACTTCACCGAAACAGTTGACCATACATCGAATGTGGGGCTTGCTTCTGTCCTCAAGCCGTACGATCACTTAAGTTCACAGCCCAGGACGTCTCCTGCCACGCCAGGTCCCGCGCCAGGTCGCGAGGATAAGCGACGGGGAGGCCGAGCTGGTACCCAGGCCTCAGAGAAATCTCGTATGACGAGCATCACTTCGACCATTAATAGACTCATTGAACTCACAGGGACAGTACCTGCTAAGACACCCAAGGCACGAAGACCCAAGGCACCACTTTTGACGGACGAGCCGTCGTTGTGCCCCGAGCAAACCGTTCTAGTCGACCTCATCATGCAGGGGCATAATGTTTTCTACACTGGGAGTGCTGGTTGCGGAAAGTCTACTGTTCTGAAGGCCTTCGTAAAGAAGTTCGAGGACATGGGGAAAATTGTGCGCATCGTGGCGCCCACAGGGCGGGCAGCGCTCAATGTCGGAGGAATGACGACTTGGTCCTTTGCTGGCTGGACACCAAACTCTCACAAGAAAGAGCTAGCACAACTGAGGAAAGAAGCTATGTGGAGTTCCAAAGTCAACAAACGGCTCAAGGAAACCGATGTGCTGGTAATCGATGAGATCTCCATGGTCGAGAACCTTCATTTTGAGAGACTGAACGAGATCATGAAAGCCGTGCACCAAAGACGTAATAGCCACAACACGGCATTTGGTGGGTGCCAAATTATTGTCACCGGTGACTTTTGTCAGCTGCCACCTGTGAAGCCATTCTTGCATTGTATGCAATGCGGAAAGGAGCTTACAAGACGGGTCGAGCAAGGAGACAAGCCATCGTACCACTGCAGGCATCATGGCAGTTTTGCAGATGAGGACAAATGGGCCTTCAAAAGCAAAGCATGGGAGGAGTGTGATTTCAAGAACGTGCATCTGAAGACCATTCACCGGCAGAATGACGAGCCGTTCATTCGCATGCTCCAAAAGTGCCGCCTAGGGAGCCGCCTTACAGAGCAAGAGATTCATCTTCTAATGCACCACAAGAACCGCACCTCACAGGCCATGGAACTCTATCCCACGCGCAAGGAAGCCGATGATGTCAATCGGGTGAAATTCAACAAGATTGTTGGCGAAACACACACATATTGGGCGCATGACAGTTTCTTCTGGCACAGAGAGAAACATCCCAATCTCCAGTGGAAAGGCACACCGTCGGAGTGGCGAAACGTTGACAGGCTTTCGCCGCCGCAGAGTAAGCGACCTTTGAAAGCCCTTGAAGACCACCGGTACAACGAATGTGTCCAGCTCAAAAGAGGCGGACTCGTCGTCCTGCTCACCAACCTCGATCTGAAGCTTGGTCTTTGTAACGGCAGCCAAGGTGTCATCTGTGGCTTCGAGGATTATGATCCGACCATGACACCCACGTGGCAAGATAGCCGGGACGAGCTCAGCTGGGGCAAGAGCAGGAACACTGAGAAAAAGCCAGAGCCCAAGCCAGGTCAACGTGTCCTGCGAGGCGAGCATGCTGGTATCCAAGAGCGAGAGATCAAGAATTTCATCATGAGCGACTGCGCGCCAATCAAAAAGTGGCCCATCGTCCGCTTCCACAACGGCCAAAAATGCACGATTTATGCCGAGTGCAGCGTTACGCAGCTCGGTGACGACGAGCCCTACAGCCTGCTCTCTCGCACGCAGCTGCCACTGGCTCCCGCATGGGCTATGACCATTCACAAGAGCCAGAGCTTAACGCTCGATCGGGTGATTGTGAACCTCGACCGTGCATTTGAGGAGGGCCAGGTGTACGTTGCGCTGTCGAGGGCGACGGGTCTGTACGGCTTGAAGATCGATGGTAATGGTCTCTTTTTACGGGAGAAGATGCTAGTGAACTCGGAAGTGGCAGCATTCTTGAAGGACAAGTTCGCGGATCTTTATGATAACATGGATGTGCCTGAGGTTGAATGTCTTGGATCTGCGGAGGCATCTTGATTTACTACGTTCGATCTCTATATGAGCGAGTGTAAGATTCTACTGGTCATTTACTGATTAGCGTAGGAGAGCACTATGATTGTGAAAGTCTTGGGAGCTGGCGTCTGTGTTGTATTGATTTTTAAAATCCAATTTGTAGGCCAGTCGGGTCTAGGTGAAAACGTAGTAGATGCGCCTAGAGCACATTGAAGTTGGATGTACTACATCACTATAGTATCACTTCACGAGTGACATGGGATACATCACTATAGTATCACTTCACGAGTGACATGGGATACCGTGGGGGGACATGCTCATGGACCTTTGAAAGAAGGAAGTGCCTCTCTGTTCCTGAGCTAGAGCCACGAGACAAGGCAAAATCTATACATCTCTGCGTCTAGATGATACTCCACATTATTGGCTAAACCTGATGCGGACGTGGTGATAGAATAATGAAAGTGTAAAACAATTGATCTATGCGCTTGTCTAAATGTCTATGCATGTCTAATGTTCAAGAGTCCGATGCTTAAAACACTCAAGCATCCCCTTCGCTCGACTCGGCACCCGAGTCTCCTTTGTTTTCTTGGTGCACAGCCTTGCTCTTGATGTCGGTTCGGAAATGCTGCTCCTCTTCCTGCAATTGAGCCTTCAATGTCGCGTTCGCCCTCCAGATGGGCTTGATTTCGAACAAGCGTTCCATCTTCTCCAATGGAACACCACTGGTCTCTGGGATGAGGAAGAAGGCGTAGAAGAAGGCGAGGAAGGACAGCGACGCAAAGAAGAAGTATACGCCGTATCCCCAAGCCTCGAACATCTGCTCCGTAAATCGCGAGACGAGGAAGTTGAACAACCAATTACTGCTCGTAGTCGCCGCTTGTGCCAGGGAGCGGAAGTTGGGATCGAAGAATTCCTGTTGAGGTATTTATTAGTGCAAGTTCAATTCATTGTTACACAGATATGAGCACTTACAGAGTTGATAACCCACGGAGTACCATTCCATGTAGGAGTGTAGACGGCGGTCCAGAGGTAAAAGAAGAAGATCGCAGCAATGCCACTATTTTGCAGATGGTCCGTTGGGTTGTCTGCGGGATCGACCACGTAAATGTATGCACCAATGACCCACATGCATATCGATCCAGTGATGGCACCGATGAGCAGCAGCTTCCTTCGTCCCAGCTGATCGACCAAGAACAGGAGCCAGACGAATGTCATGATCGCTTTCACGACACCAAAGAGACCGGTCAAGAGGTTGACGGTGTTGGTTTGGACACCAAGACTCTACAAATTAAGTCAGTACATGAGCAAGTTGAAAGGCTTCGTAACAAAATGGAACGCTAAAAGCACTAAGAAGAAGAAAGTGACGTACCGAGAAAATTGTGGGAGAGTAGTAGTTGATGGCATTAATACCAGATCCGTTCTGCCAGAAGAAGAGCATGCAACCCAAGAACAGGCGCCATTGCATACTTGGGCGCTTTGCGAGAGCTTGGAAGGGTTGCCACAATCCGGTACCAACTGTAGCCGCTTGCGATTCAACGGCAGCGTCGATGGCTGATAGTTCCTCCACGATGTAGATATCGTCAGCCTCAAGCTGGCGGATCCAGCAGAGGTTCTCCAGAGCTTTCCTGCGACGATCGTGAAAGAACAGCCAGCGCGGAGATTCGCGGATCCACAGGCTGCCAATAAACAACAACCCGGACGGGATCAACTGAATAGCATATGGAATGAGCCATTGCTTGTGACTAGGGCCCATATGCGCTTCGACACCGTACTGTTTAACCATGTCAGTTTTTTTTTGCTAATCTGACCAAAGTGCCTGGGTCCACTTCTGAGAGGAGCCAGAAGACATGATGTGACTCACGTTAATCCAGAAGCCCAACAAGCCACCAATTTGCCATCCAAGCTCATAGAGACCGACAAGACGGCCTCGAATTGCAGGCGGTGCCAATTCCGAGAGGTAGATGGGAATAATGTTCGATGCCACACCTGTACCGAGTCCAGACAATACACGACCAGCGTACAGGATACCCAACCCGGTAGATGAGCTTGCGCCACATTGCAAAGCGGCGCCTATAGTGAAAGTGGCCGATGCAATTGCCAAACAGTACTTGCGTCCAATCCAATGGCTCAGCACGTACGTGAGAAGAGCGCCAAAGAAGGCGCCGGCGATGAAGAGCGACACGATATTCTCGCTGATCAAGTTTGTGTCTGCCGTGCTCATCGATGATAATCCAAATTCGTCTCGGAAGGATGTCAAAGTGAGAGTAGTACCAATAAAGGCACTTGTGTAACCGATCATGTTAGAGCCACATGATGCAATAGCAGCGAGCAGATAGATTCGCCAGTTGTAGACGGAAGGAGGCGTTGGCCGGTCCTCGACAAGCGTGAGGAGACCCATGGCTGCTGGTTCGCACAGCTGAACGTGATAGAGGGCGAAGTGTCGAGATGGAAGGCAAACTTTTTTTCCTCGAGGTGCGGATAACAAGATCGAAAAACTCGAGGTGTTGAAGACGGGACTCGGAGCCCCTAAAAGCAATGTGTTTTTTCGCTCACAAATCAGCCAGTGTGGGTCTCGCACAAACGGGATCTGGTCTCAACGAGCCACCCCCACAAGCCCATTACGGTTGTCTTTCAAAACCCCAGAATCTGGATCCGGGGACAACATGGAGTTGCGAGGCTGCGAGATTAACATACATGACGATGCTGATCCACAGGGCCGGAAATGTTGTCCGGGGTAGTGTTCTTCCCCAGACTCCCCCAGAGTCCTTGCGAGATGTCCCTGTGGAAACATTCAGCCGGGGCGAGCGAATAAGCACCAGTATATATCTAAGTCACATTCCGCTTCCCTGATCCAGTTTATTTCGAGCCGGAATTTGCGGCAGGGAGATCCTTCGCACTGCCTCGGTCTGGTGAACGCATGCGTGTCTGCATAAGTCTCTCACAATTTGTTGGCATAATCCATCCGCGGCAGCTGGGGACACCGGGTTTTGAGGATTGTGTTCTATTGTTTAGCCGTCGCCCCTCCAGTGATCGCCCACCTATATCCTGCATGGACATGTAAGAACGTCGTAACGTGACCAAGCGTGGATAAGTTGGCTTCACATGACGCCGCAACTTGGTGAACGAATATCCAGTCATGACTTGTCCCAGCTCCGGAGTTGCAGTGGTATTCGTTTCCCAGCTGGAGGGTCTCTGTGAACGTTTTGAGGGTGCACGGGGCACGTCATTGCTCTGAATGTTGGGGGTAAAATTCTTAGCCAGAGTGGAGCCGGAAGATCTCCGAGGTCGGCATACAGTAGCACCGCATAGACAATTGAGCTTAAGCCAAACTTAGGACGACCCCTGGGCCCCTGATTAAGAAAAGACGACTTGCCAGAATCCGGGTCAATAAGCCAGGAGGAATTGTTGTCCGACCAATTTGTGCAGCACAAAGTCAGATGACCCACAGCGTTACCTTTCTAGCAATGCTGCCATCCGATATGATGCCCAGGTGGAGAATGTCTGCCAATGCTCTATGAATAGGTACACAGGTATCTACCTAAGTAGTGTCTCAGAGTCCAGGAATAACTTCTCTTGTCTTCATCAATATTGTGTACTGGCGTTTCCGGCCGACGAAAATATAAATGGGATTTGTTGTTCAGCCGAGATCAGCCCCCAAGCTTCTTGGCATCAGAGCTAAGACAAGGCTGGGGACGAGGCTGCCAGGCTGCCAGGCTGCCCAAGCTTGAATGACATTCTATGCGTCTGGCCTGTCACCGAGACCTAATTTTCAAGGAACAAGACGAATTGGAGGGTAAGAAGAGCTAAGAACTTTAGTGAGTAATATGTATAAGGTCAAGCCAGACCATCGAAACAATAGAAGCGTCTTTACAGCTGCGGCCTGTCCATGGTCTGACGCATATCATGGTAACTCACTAGTGATCAGCTGAAGCAAGTTACCAAGCTAATCCGATACTTCGGGGTTTTCTTGATCGAGGCAGACATGAAATTACATTAATATTTAGCAAAACACCAATCTATGTACCCAAGTGCAGCCCGAGTCGTGACTCAAGCACACCTGGGCATAATGACAGCATTCACTCTCTTACTTATTACTATGTGGTACAATCATCTTCTGCGAAGAGATTGAAAAGGTCCTCTGGATCGAAATGAACATGCCATTTCGAGAATCTTCACTTTCGTGCATAATCCTTCCCTCAAATCCCTGCCCTTGGCTCGACCTGATACTTTCACTATCCAGTGGCGATGTGCTGGCATCAGTAAGGCTGTTTACTGTAGTTGGCACGCTCGCCGATCTGTCGCCTTTGACCACGACGGAGTTCATACGCAGTGGGTTGTCAAAAAATGATTTGAAGCTGTCTGCCGTGGTCAACCTTGGTCTTTTGGAAGAGGCAAGGGATGGCGTCGATGCGAAAAGTAGATCGGTCCTCGTCGAAGCATAGAGAACAATGATAAGAATCTCGAACCCCATGCCTGTAACGTAGTATGTTGGCTTTGACAATATGGTTTCGGACTTTTTGGTATTGGCTGTCCTCCATATGTAAAAGCTGGACGCCAGGCGCACCACCAGAGTGAGGGTTAATAAGGCGGCGCCCGTAAAAAACACGACGGTTTTGGCCGCTAGACGAGGAGTGTCATGATTTTCCGCCGACATCCTGATGAGCAGGACTGCTCCAATTAAAGCGACGCTGAGAACGAGATTGAGTCCTGCACTGGCCTGAACAAGGCTGACAGCCGCTGATGTGCCATTGCGGCCCGAAGACTGGAACACGAAAAGCGCTACGCCGACCGTATTCAATAGAAAGACGGTGGCAAGATAAACAATGACGCTGGTTTTGGAAATGGAGTCGAGGACTTTCCTCGCCCATAATGAAATTCGCATGTTAAAAAATCCGATCATCCGTTTCGTCAGACAGAAATTCAAAAAGAAGAGAAAGGCAGTCCTAGAAAGCGGAAAATGTTAGCGTCGAAATAAGACCCTCTCCAACCAAAGACACATAGTACAAGACTCACCCTGCATTGTCAGAAATCAGCGCCAGAAAAATGGCTCCAGTTGACGTGGTGGAAACGGCCCAAATATCACGCAGTACGCAAGATAGAACGCGTGCCAGACAAAAAAGTCCGGCCAGCCCAGACACTGCATCCTTTCTTGTCCGTCGTGAGAGGCCAGACTTCGACCGATAAATGACTGCATTGATTATTGCGCCCAGCAAGAAGGACATCAGGAACACGCTTGTCCACACAATGTCGGGGCTCTTCTCTGGAACACCTCCGAAGTAGGGTCCTTGAAAGATATCAACCGCCACCGATGGCGTCGGTGAGGCAGAAGGTATTAAGGGGTTGGGCGCGGATGTTGTCTGGAAAGAGAGGCTCGATGTCGTCGTGAACGGGGCGGGTGATGTTGTCGCGGAGGTAGCTGTCGTGATTACGACGGTGGATCTCGTCGGGGGCAGCAGTGTCGGCAGCAGTGTCGGACCAGTCGTTGGTAATGTCGTAATGAAACTCGGGTTCTGTCTCTCCTTCACAATACCGGCATTCGCCATAGCAGCAAAGCCAGCCATCGCAAGTATCACCTGCCGTCGTGGGAAAGAAATGGACTGCATGATGATTCCGAATTTCGCTGGCGCGAGTGCCCAGACCAGACGCGACGGGAAGAGGCTGAATTACAACCTTGATCAGTTTTGCGACGCGCAAAAAGATTGAGAGTCAATAGCATCACGCTCTTGACATGATCCGAACGATTGCATTCTGTACTGAGTCAGAGAATTGTCTACGATACGTTACCAGCAACAGCCTTGCTCTGGGAGCGTCAAGCCGAGTTGTGTTGCATTCAAAACCTTATCGTGCCTGTGGCCCGGTAACTTGCCATCGCTAATTTGATACCTAGATCGTGGGAATTCACCACAACGGGTGACGTCCCAGATGAGCTTGGCGACCTCAGGAGCAGCAGGGTCCAATGAGTGTTGAGTCTGAATGCCGATACAACCAGAGCGGCAAGGAACCGTTGTCTCGACGGCCAAGGGCACTCTGCTCTATCTTCCGAAGTTCCTAGCATGAAACGTCACTGACTGGCTGGTGCCGAATAGTAGGATCGCCGGGCCATATACATGCCTAGGTAGTACGAGTTGTCTGAGGCAGACCGGGTCGATCGTCCATGCAAGAGCGGCGTGGAGACAGTCAGTGCGTCAACTATTGCTGAGTCCGAAAAATGAGTATCGCAAGGTTTGGGCTGCACCGTGCATTTGATGACAGCTTGCCAGCTGCGATCACGCATGTTGACGGGTGATCATCAAATCTAAAATGAATGCAACTAGATCCTGAACAGTCTTGTCAGGCCACCTTGAAGCGTGGCATTCTCTAAGCTACCGAATGAAAGTATAATTTATGTTTCCAGATTTCTTCTTTGACCAGCACAATGTACAAATGGGCGTGTGAACCAATCGTGACACTTGAGGTGAAGCAACGGGAGTATCTACGAAGGACAGTCTGTCGCACGGGCTTCAAGATCTGCACTACACACCATCGCGTTGGCCGGGATTCACCAAACATCTGAACAAAGCCATACAAAGCGTTGAAGCGCTGCATATGAGTGTGTGGTACCCAAGGTACTGTACTATCTCGGACGCGTCTACCTGAAACTCTGACAGCTTCTGAACGGGCCGCGGCCAGCGAAGCACAACCAGGGTGAGAATACGCTACCGTAAATGTATCACTGATTTGCATTGTATTACACGGTAAACGCCGCCTTTCCCCTCATATTATATGATGTAAACGCGCGGTCCTGACAATTAGGTGTAGATCTGGCTGGGCGTCCACTCGGATGGCTCAAATTGGTCCCGAGCCGGAGGGCCCAGCCAAAACCGTACCAAGGAAATGTAAATCCGAGTTGCATTTGCTATTATACAATACTCTATACTGGAATCGAATACGTCCGTAGTAGTATACCTGATCATTAATACGTGCAGTATACTACCTAGTAAGTATGCTATGGTACTAAGTAGGACTTTCGGGACGACCAGGCCAGTCTATCGTATTATGTAATTAAGGGGCCAATTCGTGGCAAACACAGCTAGAGAATGCTGTGTCCCTGAGGCCTGAGCAGACAACTACTATTGGGGCTGCGGACCCCACCTACCTAGGTAGATATCAGAAAGTAACGTGCTTTTTGCAGGATAGAGGTCGTGCTGCTCTCAGAGGAGACTTGATTATCAGCACACATTAGTTGGACTAGGTATGCATATATGTATGTACATGGGTCCGTGGACGCAGGGACGATCAAGACGACATAGGAACGGCGCGTCACTCTATGGTCGGCAGGACAGTCAACCTGGCAGTTCCATAGGAGGTTTCCACGCATCACCGGGGACTTCTGCTCTTCTCTCCGGCCCAGGCAGCTCTGCCGCGGATTCCGAGCCAGCTGCTTCGAGTGTCACCCTAGCTTGTTTGTACCCAATATCATGTGCGCCAGAATTTGGGGCACGCTTTCCGGAACTCCGTCGCCTCCTCAAGAGGAAAAACCCCAACAAGCTCGCCATAACAATGACGAGTGCCCCAAGTCCTACCCCGATACCTGCAGCTGCCGCGGTAGAAAGCCCACTGTGAGACGAGGACGATGAAGACTGGGCTGAGGGTGTGTTGGTGCTGGTTGCATCGGAAGGTGTCGCTGTCAACGCACCGCCGGCTGGTGGTTGACTTGTAGATGGAGGCAACTTGAACAGGGTTAGTATCGCCGACGACCATTACGCATATGTAGCACAGAACAAGTAATACTTGCATTTAGAGTCGAGTACTGATTATTACCGATGGCACTTATGCTTGAGAAAGAATATTGCTGTCCAGCTTGCTCAGTGCTAATGTTTGAATCCACTACCAACAGGGCTGAGTCTTGCGTGTTCAAGCGCCAGTTTGTGCCGTTTGCCAAGTTGGAAAGGTAGTATGTGCCATCGGTCCACGGCTCAACTTGCCAGAACATCGAGTCGTCCGATACACTCGCGTTTGCGAGGATGGGGACGGTGTCTCCCGTCACGTTCTGCGCATGGTCCGAGGAGTTTCCAGTGCCTTTAGCAGCGTTGAGGTACGCATTCGGTCCACCATCTTCGCAACGGAGAACATAGACGGACGAGTTGTAAGGATAGAACTGCCAACGCTGGCCCGGCTTGGTAGTGTTCGTCTTGGTGAAGAACAGCGAGCCCGTGAGACCGTCACGGAAGAGTGATGTGCCTATGAGCGAGAAGCCGGGGAATTTTGTCACGCTGATCTGGTACCATGCGTCGGTATTCAGGTTCAAAGACATCGCGAGGCATTCCGGCACGGCCAGCTCATGTGATGGAGAGGTTGAAGAAGACTGCGTTCGTGCAAAGAGGCGAGAACGTGAGAACAGTCGCGCTGACGGCGTGCCAATCCAGAGCTGGGTAGCCGCCTATATGTACGGCTGGCAGGATTCTACGCGCTCTGTTGCCATGCAAGGGAGGACCTGAATCTTGGCATACATGCTGACGGGGCTCTCGATTGATCAAGAGCTGTGCGTTCATGACTGCCACCCCCCAAGCTCCATCCTACATGGAGAGACACCTACATCAGACATCAATATTGCAGTGAATTGCCGTTATTGGCTACGTTTGGTCGAAGGCTCACTTTGTGTAACTTCAATTTAGGTGGCTTCAAGGGTACGCGGACAGGATTGGGGGAGTTGGCGGCCGCCCCCAAGGTGAGATCGATATTGTTGTCAGAGTCGTACCCAGGTAGCCGTGGGGGCGCTTGCAGGTGTTGTTCTAGAACACTTGTTCGCTGTGCCATGCCAGTCTGCTCACTGGTCTGCCATCAACAGCTGCCTTTTACTTAACTAGGTATGAAGACCAGGCGACAACAATGCTGGGGATTGTAGTTGTTGCCGAAAGAGTCGCATTGGTCAATCAAGTAAGCCTCTAATAAATCTCACTTGCGCCGCCATAGGAATGTGTCGCAGCATTGCAATTCTCATCTCATTTTTAGTACGCTTGGGTTTGCGTCTCTGACATTTCACCTCCAGGCTCCCCATATTCTTCTCTTTTGTTCAGCTTTTGGATTCAAGTAATCTTTTCTTCTGATCGCATAAGTGTCATTCTTCAGCTTAGGGGGAGATCATAAAGCCGTCCGCGCCTGGAATTGGCTGAGATTCTCTTTCCATGAGCTCTTGTATATACACTTTGTGGCCCTAAAATCTGATCCATGTTCTTCTGACTTGTCAGAACCGTTTTTGCTCAGTTTCTTTTCGTCCTAGTGTGATTAACTTCTCCAATCGCGTGGGTCCGTGGGACCTGGACGACGATGCTTGGGTACGAACCTATCATCACCACACACTGGAAGCTTTCTCTATATTGAAATCAATTTCGAAACGTCGACACGATGTAAAGACTCCATTGAAAATTTACACAAAGCCAGACTGACATTGAGAACTGATGTAGCTTGTCATGTCTCCGCGCAGGCCTTGAAAGTCAGCACGATGGCCTATGGGCTCCAATCAGGTACCCTACCAGCCCTCAAAAGTTTAAACCAGGAGGAGGCAATACAAAAAAAATGAGGGTACCACATGAGATAGTAATTGTTTCTTTTTTGTGAACAATACCTCAAAATATCTATAGAGCCATCCACGACTGCAGTGTCCATGTTAGTCAAACGGCCCAAACCCCGCATCTCAACTCGGCATGATGCCCACAAGCCCGTTGATAGTCTCGGGTGAGCTCAGTCCGTCCCAGTATTTCCATATTATTTGTAGGTACCGAGACAACTTGCTGGACAAGATTCAGCATACTTCTTTATCAACAAACAGATTCTCACGATTACCCATTATGCCCTCCCAAAAGAAGACGATCCTCATCACCGGAGCGGCAGGGTTCATAGGCCAACGCTTGACTGCAGCACTTCTTAGCAAACACCCTGAGTATCGGCTCGTCATTAGTGATGTGGTCACTCCTTCAGTCCCCGCTGGCATTCCAAATGCAGACAGTGCGGATCCTATCCAAGCTGATCTCAGCGACCCAGCCTCTCTGTCCAGCCTAGTCGCAGCATCGCAGCCGCTCGCGGCTGTTTTCGTATTCCATGGAATCATGTCATCCGGCTCGGAGGCCAACCCGGACCTGAGTCTAAAGGTCAATCTTGACGCCACGCGAGCTCTTCTGCTCAAGCTCTCAGAAACAAACAAGGGCGTCCGGGTTATATTTGCTTCCAGCCAGGCCGTATACGGAGCACCATTTCCTGACGTGATCACCGACGCTGTCACACCTACACCAGCGGGGGTGTATGGCACACACAAGCTGATGATGGAGACCTTCATCAACGATCTGCACCGTCGAGGGGAGATCGATGCATTCTCTCTGCGTTTTCCCACAGTCTCTGTGAGGGCTGGAAAACCGACCCAAGCAGCTAGCTCATTCCTCTCGGGTATCATTCGCGAGCCGATGAATAGCGAGAAATGTGTTGTTCCTATCCAAAACAGGGGATATCGTGCGGTACTTTCTGGACCTGGAACGCTGATCGAGAACCTGTTGCGGGTACTCCATCTGCCGAGTGATGCGCTGCCGCAGCACATCCGCTGGATGAATTTTCCCGGTATCTCAGTCACGGTGCAGGATCTATTAGATGCGCTGGTGAGGGTGGGCGGTGAAGACCGGCTTCAATACATTGAAGAGGAGACAGATCCTGTCATGGAACGGATTCTGAGGACCTGGCCTCGGAAGGTAGATGACTCGACTGCAATGAAATTGGGTATGAAGCGCGATGAGAGCGCTGAGAGTCTTGTGAGAGAATTCAAAGAGAGTATGGGCAAATGACGAAGTGCACATGTAATTAAGAGGTACTCAGGACGCGCGATGTTCTCGGGCTCAGGCCTGGACGGTAAATTGTTTGCGAGATATTTACACCCCTCAAATACTATAGAACCTTCACTTCAATACATCTCACAAGCACTGAGAATAATAAGAGTTGGCAGCCGTGCAGCTTCCAGAAGCACAGCAAGTGGCACCAGTCCACCCTTGACCACCACACTGTCCATACAGAGCAGCGCATGCCCCGGAGCTGGGAGCGGTTGATGTAGACGCAGGAGCAGACGCGGTCGTCGTGCCAGTGGTCGAGCCACTGAGCTTAGTCTTGACGAAAGCGAGCGCCGCGGCGCCGTACTCAGCTCCGTATCCTTGGTGGGTGTTTGCGTCACTGCCATTACAGCAGTAAGGGTCTGCAGCGTCGCAGTATGATTGAATTTTGGAGGCGGATGGGCACACAAAGCTCGCCGAGCGGGCGTCGAACTACACGCAGATGTCAGTGAACAACAGATACCATCAGTAAAGGTGTAAAAGGAGGAAACATACGCCTCCGGCCCGGCATGTTCCGACATCGTAAGAAAGCCCATACACGTATGTCGGCGTCCCCTGCAAGATCACAGCCTTGATCTGGTTGATGGCACCCGCAGAAATGGGTATGGCAGTACTGGTGAGCCCTTGGTTAGGGTCGCCACCGCCACAGAAAGCATTGTCAAAGATCTCCGCGCCCTGCGCCTTGAGTCAGCATCTCGGAGTAATCCTGGTAATCAACACGTTGCTGACCTGGGAGTATCCGACGAGAACAAGCTGTGTGCTCGGGCACTGCGTGTAGTAGTTGTTCACGGCTGTCGCCGCCGCCGCTGTGCCCTGCTGGACGGAGCTCGAATAGCTCACACCGCCGCACGATGACTGTCCACCGCATGCTGGGTAGCTGATCGCTTCAGCTGTTGAACCAGGGTAGGCACTCAAGATCTCGTTCCTACGTCACACCTTGGGTGTCAGCGAATTTGTGACACGATCAAGAAGTTGAACCGTTGCTGCTATCAAGTACGTACACAACCGTGATAGAAGAGCCATATCCCGCACTAGCTGTTGTCTCTCTGGCGCCGAATATATGAATGCTTGGGCAGGACTGTCGTGTCTCATGCACTTCGCCATCTATGGGCGAGGCACTACCAAGCAGGCCAAAAAGGGAGAGGGCGAGAAACGCAACCTTCGGACTTGGCCACATCTTGATTCTTGATTGAATATTGCAAAGCGATGCTATATTCATATGAAGTTCGAAGTGAACCAAGGTTCTCTGGTTTCAAGTAGCAAACTCGATCTGCACAATTGCCTGCAGAACCGGTCGTTATATAGTATATTGACAGGATGTCACCAGATCCCTTAGTTGCCATTCTGGGCGGTTCACCTGACAATGGATCTATTGTCAATGCGCCGACGCCATCTCGTTACGGCCGAGGCTGTTACATTGGAGAGCAACACATCGGGACCATGCTTCCGGACATCGAACGCAGGCACTGAACTTTCCAAAAGAAAAAAAAAAGAAAAAAATGCCCTATGCTCTCCTATCCTTTGGACCGAGATGAGATGGAGGCAAGCAGCTCTGGTTCACGCTAGCGAACGCAGCGTATATACACATTCAGCAGGCTCGAACAAGCAATGTGAAGCCTCGTCGCCCGCCGAAACCCGATGTTTAGGTATGAAAGGCCCTACCGAAATGACACTTCTGCAATGACTCGACAACTATTGTGTTCGTACCGGGTCCAGACTGTCCACTGCCATTTGCGGCGCAAGGCGGTATTTAGCCTCAATGCACCTAGCCTGCGGGATCCTATTCCGAGTGCCAAATCCAGATGGTCCGCGCTGCCATCCCAACCGCACAATTAATCCGTACCAAACTTTGAATCTCAAGGAACGTACCCTTCATTTCCATTTTGGAGTTTTGAGTGACCATAGTTACCCGGTAGAGACCTCGGTGCAATGCATAGATAATTATCAGATGCGCCATATGAGGTGCATAATGATACGCAGTCTGGGTTTCCTTTATGTAGGACGTGGCCAATCGTAGTATATATGGCTAAGGTTACCCTATGGTAGCTTCCTGAGCGACTTGCAACCGAGATCTAGTGCCAATTTCGAATGACTAGGCCGCAAAGGTCATATAATTCTCCTTTTGGGCGAGGAGTCCCTCACTAAATACCAATACTGTCTTACGAAAGCCTCCCTGCATGCTAATTACGTTGCGTGTCAACCGATAGGGACGGAAATATATATTGTTCTAGGCGGTTGGGCAGCTTACCTAGGTACTGGACACACCATACGCTCAACACATTTTCATCAATCTCCGATTAGAAAGCACGGCTTTCTTCTCCTAAAAGTGACCAAAATTTCAAGGCCCAGCATTCATCAAGGCCAGGAGACATATCCGTCATAAAAAAGAGCACCTGCGCCTCAGGCAACAAAAAACACATCAACTTAAGAACGTGTCTGCCCCATGAATCGAACATGGGTTTCCACGGCCACAACGTGGTGTACTTACCACTATACTAGGCAGACGACGAAAATGTGCGAAGACCTTCACTTCATGAGAAGTGGTGGAATGTGTGTTTGTGGGTGGCTGACTCATTGTGGCCAGGGCTCCGTTATGTGGGCCAGCCAGGGCCAGACGTCGCTGTCTGTGGAGGCTTCCTGTGACCTGTGTATCAATACTACTTGCAAATTTGTAATGTGAAGCAGGTCTTTGGCTGAGAAACTGTTGACACAATATGCGGATACTCAGGGAGAGCTGGTAGACTGATATTCGACAGACCGTAGTGCTCGGAAACGCTCCCATGCTTGTCAGAAACCATGAATTTCGGAACCAAAGGGCTGGATCTTGGTCTCAACTTCAAACCTGGACAGCTCTTCCCAAAGGTAGCATCCAATCTTCGGAAATTATGTCGATGTCAAATAGTTTAGAGTTACAGTTTGAGAAGTCCGGATGTCTTGCAACGTCGGCATATGAAGTGTTTGTAGCACTCAACTCAGTGCCTCCATTTCTTCACCATGCCCAATCAACGCGACTGCTTTCTTTCTACCCTGATTGGAGCCCTGGAGAGTGACTTAAAATAAGCTCCACCTAATTCAGGTGGTGTACAGATGCTTGGATTCCCGGCTTTCTCATTCGGACCTTCTGTCGTGTGGTCTATACACCCTGGCTTCCTCTGTGGGCAGAGGTGGAAGCTCTGGAATGGTATTCACTTCGAGCTTGGTAGCATCGTGGCCAAATAGCCAGGCTCTCCTTTCCAAGCTACCCCAAAAGAATGGATTTTCCGAACCATTAGAGTTGCACAAAACCTCTCGCCTCTGCGTTTCTTCACCGTCGTACAGATGGAGCCAGTGTTGCAGGACCCTCGTGTTCCTCGCCACATACGCCGCCCTGGGAAGACGCTGGTCCTGATAAGCTTGAAGAGCTCTTGGAATATCGTCACCAAACTCTCGTAAAGCGGCCGCCAGAGTTGCAGCATCTTCTGTAGCTTGAGCGGCGCCCTATTGATCCTCTTCGTTAATCAAACGGTGCATTTCAAACACTGTAATGGAAATCATGATGGGGTACAAGACCTCGGGGTTTTGTCGGTGTCCTGAATAATGACGGTCTCTTTCATCCTCAGATGCTTGAGAAAAGAGGAAAAAGGACCATCTGAAAAGAAGGAAGGGGAGGACTGACCTGGGCCATATAAGGCATCATAGGATGGCAAGAGTCGCCCAAAAGCACCGCCCTGCCAGCAGGATGTACCCAGCGATCCAACTGATCGAAGTCTGCCAATTTCCACTTCAAGTACGTTCCGGTAAGAGCACATAATTTCCGAACGGGAGAACACCAATCCTTGAATCTCTCGATGAGGTGGGCATTGTCCGCTTCAGATCGCCACTCGTCCAGCCCGATTGGCTTCCCTAGATCTGTCTGGTGGGTTACGTCGATGATAATGTTATAGAGCTCGCCTCCTCTAAGAGGGTAACCGACTGCGTGAGCTTCTGGTCCCATCCAGTGGACGGCCCATGGTCTCGTCACATACTCTCGCATCTCGACATCTTCCAGTAATGGCTTAGCAGGTACAAGGATTCTGTAAGCCACGTCCCCTGTGTCAACGGGCTCGATAGGCCTTCCGTTGATCTCATTGCGTGCGGAAGACTTGATGCCATCCGCGCATACAAGAAGGTCGCCTTGCAGCCAGGTACCATCACAGTTGATTTTTGGCGTAGCGAAATCGTACTCTGTCACAGCAGATCCCATTCGCAAGTCTATCAAATCATTCTTCGAAGCAGCTGTGACAAGAGCTTTGATGAGGTCGGCACGGTGCACGAAGTAGTATGGCGCTCCGAATTGCTCTTGAACGTCAGAGAAATCACAGTCTAGCAGTTTTCTCCCATGCCAGTCAACAAAGCGATTACCCAAGCTGGTTTCTTTCTTGATAGAATCCAGATCAACGCCCCATGACTGGGTGAGGCGTGTGGAGTTCGGTGGCACCCTGATTCCGGCGCCAACCTACGCTGGGTCAGACGATTAGTTCACTTAATAACAAGAAGACTTGGTGATATTACCTCCAAGAACTCGCCAGTACTCTCACACACCGTCACTCGATGGCCGTCCTTAGCTAAAGCCAGCGCCGCCTGCAGGCCTCCGATTCCAGCACCGACGATCAAGACATGCAAGTCTGTCATCCTTGCTGCTTACTTTGAAAGCAGAGTCTTCTCATACCAATGAAAGCTAAGCACTTGCGAAAGTCTCCGTCGATGGTGCAGATAACCTTGACTTTATACAGTTGAACACCCATGACGTGACGCGTCTGAATCGTTGGGGACGTTGTGAGGGGCACTCTTAGATTCCGAAGCTAGTCGATCGACGACGGCATCCATGGGTGTCTTCCGAACTCGCTAAAGGTACGGCAAATATTTCATGGTATCATTGCAAAGTATCTAGGTACCTACCTAGGTAGGTAGTTAATTAGGCGTTAATCTGATATTTGGGTATCCTTCTGACACAAAGCAAGCATTTATTATGGTCCGACCAAGTCTGACTGATCATACGTAGCTCTTTCTGAGGTTCTGTTGCCCTAATGACCAAGAGTTCCATCTTTACTCGCCTCACTACCTACCTAAGTACCTAAGTAGGTATGAAGGGCAAATAACTAATAAATACTTGAGTGCTATGGCACAGGGAAGAAAAAAGAAAGGAAAATTCAACTTCTGCCCCTTTTCTTTGCGCATAAACCCTATTGTTGCATGTGTCCCATAAATGGCAGGGCTTCCAGATTTGCCACTCAAACGCTCCAAAGATATTATCCTCTTTCCAATGGATCCAAGTCAACAAATTTATACGACCAATATGAACACCATACAAAGACAATTCCGCCAAAACAACCTGATACTATGTAAAGAATCGCGGCCTTATTATTGGAAGGGAAAATTTAGTGATTTCGTTCAATGAGGTATCGCCGTTGTCAACAATGGCCGAGTGGTAGGACTTACTTTTGAGTCCCCGTCAAAGTCCCGACCGTCGTAAAGGGGTGTCAACACAAATATTGACAGCCCCAATAGAAAAAATATAGAAGAATATGACATGAGCATCACCGGCGCTTGCCATGTAAATACCATGTTCCACCGCACGTTAACGTGTAATAAATCTGGCTCGATCTCGGGCTGAGTTGCTGATGTCAGACTTTCCAGTCTACTTATCCCGGGGGTGTCCGTAGAATTTGCTGGTTCTCGCAGGCTATGCAACCTATGCTCTGTCATATTCTGTTCTTTCAGATGCAAGACCATAGATATCCCTTCCTTCCAACCCAATTCCTGTGGTGAGTTCTGGATGGTTGTGAAGATGAATGCCTCAGACGATGCCAATAGCACCGAGAATAACGACATAACAAGGCTTGTGTACCAACATGCTGGACCCAACCAAAGAATCGTGTCTGGAACCGGCCAGGAGAAACAGCCAATGACTGCTGCAGCCAGCAGAGTGCCCTAACAAAGTCTGTCAGCATTGATGATAATAGCTAGTGGAGTTGTCACGAATTCGAAAGCGCTTGCATACCGCTGTTGCTACAAGCTTGAACTCGTCCAACTTGCGAGCATGCCAGTAGCGCAGACGCTCTGATATTGACTCTTCATTGTGCTTCTGCTCTACGAGTCTTGCAAGGGCCAAGATCGGCAGCAGCGTATTTTGCCTGTAGAAACGGTAATACGGGAGGGTGATGGCGTTTGCAATGGTCGGCAACAACCATTTCACACAGATTGCTAGAAAAGCCAGGGTCTGCAACACGAGTGAGTAATGCTGCGTTGGTAAGCATAGACTCATATGCAACCTCACCTGTCCAGCTCGACGTGCAATAACGTCGAGAAATACCATCTCGTAGTCCAGAACATTGGGAAGAGCTCACTTGAGAGGCAAGAGCCGCTGACGCAATCGGATTACTTGAAGGTCCACCTGGGGTAAGCTGAAAGTAGAGCCGCGCTGGCTGCAGATAAGCAGGGCGTGTCGAGTTGACTGCTTTGGCCTGAGGCAACCTTGCTGCGAAATCGTGCTACGTACTTAGGTACCTACCTAGGTACTTTTAGGTAATGATTGCAGTCTAGGAGCATTATTATATGCCGCTGCTATACTTCAAAACGAACTGATTTGAAAAATAACTGATTCAATTTTCGAAAAAAAGCATTAATCCAGACTCAAAAACGTGTATATTTAAGGTGAAAGTTCTTGCTGGACACCCCCCCTCAAAAAAAGCCCATATTATTAACCCACTCTCGGCTAATTGTGTTTATATTAAGTCTTGCAATGGTCTCGTCAGTATAGCCGTGCGTCGTTCGCAAATGCTGGAAAAAGGAATCGCGATAATGCCAAGTCTCGTCGGGATCCAGGTGACAGCCTTCAGCCGGGCAGATGAAGAATCTCCCAAGCGCAAATCTTTCCCACCGCGAGTCATCAGTCGTTCTGGCTCTTCGAATCTTTACAAGACTTTTTGCAGCCTTTTTAACAAGAGCGACGTTTTCCGGATTGACTGCCCAGTCTTTGAAAGCTTGCTCCATGGTTTGGATGGTCAGCAAACCAGACTTTCGTGGCTTCCAGTCGTCCATCCCGACATCCATCGTGCCATTAGCGTCATTCAACCTGTAATATTCAAACTCGGACTCTGCTCTTCTTTGAATATCTTGCATCTCTTGGTGTACTCGCTCCGGGTCTCCTAGTTTTGCTACAGCCCCCCTCAACAGCGCTCTTAGAGTGGAAGTATCATTTGATGGCGGGATCCTGGCAGTGCCAATGCTGACCAAGTTGGCAATCTTCTTAGGGCCATTACCGAGGATGGTTTCCAGCTCTCTCCAGACTACCGAGGACGGATTATTGTCTGGAGAAAAGCCTGCGTCACTAAGTCGCGCGATTATTCTTTCCCTCTTTTGCCTCTTCCCGGTTGATCTGGGGCTTCCGTCTGACATGAGGGTATGGATGGTGGTCTTCCTTCTGCTGATAATGACCTCTCCGTCATCTAGAGCGATTTCCAGTGGCTTGAAGAACAACGGTGCAGCTGATGCAGCTCTCGCAACCTTCCAAGCTGCGAACTTGGTCCCACGGCCTGGGTTGAGCGGTCCTCTGTTACCCGCATTACCGTTCTGCCGAGGAAAATTATCGTACGAACGGAATAGCCACGGCGCGGTCAGCACATGGGGACTTGTCCGGGTCAAGACGTCCCGATGAGCGAGTACAATGCTGGGAATCATATGTTAGTCCAGGACGAATGTGCGAATGCAAGGGAAAATCCTTCTCAGGGTACCTACGCTCTACATAGGCCTTTCGGCGTTCTGAACAACATCGCATCATCGTGGTCGTGGGCCACTTCGCCTCTTCTTCGCATCACGTCCTTTATTGCATACTCAAGACTGGTGCTAGCATATTTGTTCTTCCGAACAAGGACCCCAAGCTCTCCAGCATGATGAAACAGCCTTGGATGACCGAAGATGGAACCTGCAAAGGTTTTGTACTCTTCAAGACAGTCTTGAACTGACATACGAAGGGTTGCAAGCATGATGGTAATCAATCTTGTATCACACAGTAAGTCTCAACTTCTTAGAAACATCTTGTAGAATCGATCTTACCCTCCGGTTGAAGTGCCTCCGATGTAGTCAAAATAATGGCATGGCAAAAAATGAGCCTCTAGTGACGTAGCGTAGGATGAATCTTTCAGCTCTTGACAAGGGCTGAAGCTAGATAGAGGGTTTGACCTCGAGCCATCGTTTCTGTGGGACGATTCGATCCTTTCGATCTCTTCTTCTTCAATTCTGATGTATTTCATCAAGAATTGAAGATGTAACAGGCTGTAGTAGCCCCGAATTCCGCCTCCGTCTATGCAGCCTGTCAGCATGATTTCTCTGAAGGACTATCAGGTCCTTGTACACCGGCCATACCGAATGAAAGGACGTTCTGCTGTGCCCAATGATTAACATCTCCGTCATGCCTTCGATGATTGGACTCTTGGTTGCTGGGTCCAGTGTGATTGACCGCGCGGGACACTGGTTCTTGGGCGTCATCGAGCTCAGTGGCTCCCGATTGCTGCAGGTGACTCGTGGACGCCATGGACCACTCGCTTGCAATACTACAAGTGGTATCCCTTTGGAATTAGGTCACAGGTATCGATTCGCTTCTGCAGAGGAACTGAACTACATGCCGAAAAATCACAGTCCTTCCTTGATTCAAAACCAGAAGTGCGGTAGCTGCGGGATACAATCTATATTTAGGGGGATGATGAACTACTTAGTCTCACGCAACTGCGCAGACTTTATTGTGATCATATATTCTAACCACAACTACTGTTTCTAGGGCTGAAAGGCGCGGCGCGAATATGCTACGCAGCGATTCCGAAGAAGTTCATACGAACGCAGAGCCGCATCTGCCTCCATCTCCAGCTGTACGGCTCAAGCAGTACCCTTCTAGGTACATTCAAAGTAGACAAATTTCTCACGTTGTACTGCATTGAAGATGGTGTTGGGTTACGCAGAGAATTGCCAATTTCCTCCACAGTCCGACTGGTGGGGGGGTACTTTATCCATGCACTTCAGCGTGGCGCCCGACGAGCTGCTTACCGAAACGAGCGAGAGTGTGCCGCCATGGATTGAGCCCTCTGAAGAAGGATTGTGTAGTTTCGAAGGCTTCATCTGGAGGGGCAGGTCAATCGCTGAGGACTCGAGGCCGGCAGGTTACCGGCGGCCGGCCATGATGGACCTCGAAAACTTCGAGGCACCGGTCAGATGAGCTTGGCTTTTCATCGAGGCTTTCGTGGGCTGAAGACTATGTATCAGGTGGCCTGGCTATAGCCAATCAATCAGAGGGTTTGTGATCACGAAAACTATCGCTGAGCCCGTGATGATCGCACCAAACACAATTAATTGGCATTTTCATGCTCGTGGCTGCTTATCACACTCGAGCTGATTACAGTTGCTCCTGCGGCGTGCGGCGGCGGTGCCTTCAACGGGAACAAAGTGGGCGGTGGCGCAAGGGTGGATGGGGGCTAGTAGGAGGTAGTGAACTGCCTCATGTTGTCCATGTTCGCAGTAAAGACTATATTCCATAAACAGAGTTATCAAACGTAAGCACTATTACTCCTCATAGTCCTATTCATTTCTTATGGACGACTGCACGTAAATGCCCGTAGGGCTGAGTTCCAAAAGAACCAATTATAAGCAGGTATTAGTCGAGTCCGCCTAAATAGGCGTATTTAGCAGACGCCCAAATAATAGCTCAATTGCCCTTTCGCGAAGACATCTTTCTCATTGGTAATGGCATAAGCAGTGCTGCTATTGCGTGGAACCTCCCGAGACCAGACGCCCAGACACAATACATAGTGACACAAGATATGGTGATACAATACATAATGGCACAACACAAAGTTATATAGCCCATAGGTGCCAGCACTGCCCCGTCAAACCCGTGTTTAATATGCAGAAAAGGTGCCACACTGCACCAGTGAACGCATCGGCGAATCAGTTATTCGTGGGCTTTGTGGCTGAGCCCAGCCCTTGGCGTTCTCCTGAGACATGCAGACAAGCCAGGCCGCCATACCGCAAGGCTGAAAGTAGAGTATGTGCGGAGTAAATGCGCATACCCAGCCAGCTCGCCAACCAAGCAGATAAGATACAACGCTGGAAGTGATTGCCCAGGTGTATACCCAAGTGGTGTCGCGACCCTGCAGTGTGGCTTGAGAGCTGATTGAAGATCATCTGCAGGATGCAGAAATGCATGTCACGCGCTCCAATACTGCAGTCAGGAATCTCAGGCTGCCTCTTTCAGGGTCTTTCAGGCTCCCACCATGAAAGTGAGTCGTCTACGGTCCGTAGGACTCGCCACGTCCATCCAAAGTCGCGAGCGGGTCGTCGCCTTGAGGTAGCTACGCTACTTGATGTACACGCGTATGGCTGCAGCTAGGTGGTTCCTCCGAAGATGACATTCAGTGTCAGAAGCCGAGCGCCATAATGTAAGTTATTCACCAATTTTCAAGTACCACAAGTCGACGTGGTTCTCTATTTCTTTACATCATCCACACTGAGCGCCAAGCAGTTGGGGAGTTCCGATGCGATATCATGTGGAATGTGAAGGAATGTATATTCGCATTCCAATGAGCTGGCTCTGATGTCTTATGTACCTTCCACATTTGTACCCAACGGTACTCATCTTGATATAGCCTTAGCCACGACGCCCGAGGTATGTGTGGTACCTGTGAGAAGCATATTTAAGCTTGGTAAGTCCCCGTCAGGTTTCTATTTTACTGCATTTGCACCATCGCACCCCTTTTAGACCAAATATCAGATTCTGCATATATATAATCCTGCCACTTGATCTCCCAAAGATCAACAAATATTATCATTATAACATACATCCACTTCTTCCGTTGATAAGACACATAGTCCTCCATGGCTAACGCACCTTACGTCCTGATTCTCGACCTCGAGAGTAGATCCGCCAACACTAAGAAAGACAGCAGAGATCAACTACAATACCAAAGAAACGGTCCGTACGAAGTATTCACTAGTCAACGCAACAGCTCACTGATGTTGTTTCCCTTCACCGCAGAGACCTGGCCCTTCGAGATTCCCGACGTCCCTGGCCGAGGGCAAGACTGTTGGGATCTGTTCATGAACACAGATGGATCCTCCGTCCGTGCTGTCAGCCCATCAGAGCCATCTCAGAAAGGACAATTCATTGGCAGACTCGACTTGCAAAAGCTTGGTTTCTGGGATAGGCAGAAACGAAAGAATGGCAAACTTGTGCACGCATACATATTGAAAACGACATGAACATGGCCACGGGCTATGAGACAACATATCATGGTAATAAATTACGAATTCTCTTTTTTCTTTCGTCCCATTTCTGCATGTTCCATATAGTAACTAGGTAAGTATCTCCGCAGATGCCAATGCTGTCCGCGCTTTTAACAGCGCGTGCAAAAGTGGCTAGCCAAAATTGCGCCCGTTTCGCAGTGGACCCATTGTCTTTCGCGACTTTCAATTATAGAACTCATGACACAGCACCCAGCTGCGTCCAATGTGCGATTATCTCCGAATATCACTAAATTCTCGAACTTATCACTTACCTTTACTTACGACGTCTTTATTGGCAGGAACAGCATAGGTATCAAGGCTTCCACTGGGCATAGACCTTGACCGGGCCCGCTCTACGACAGCTCTTGTCAGACTCCCGGGAGCTCACTGAACAATCTTTATGGTCCTTAATACAGGAAAGGATCGAACAGCTTATAGAAACCTCGTTTTAGAGAGCCCAACTCAGGCCCTCTGAGATCGAAAAGCAGGGCACCCCTCGACTTGCGCTATCCGCCTAAGTCACGAAATTTCATCTAGATAGTTTGTTCACCGCTGAGACGATGAAGAAGCCCAACATACAGCTTCCCAAACCCGTGTATTTTCCGAATTCTGGCGACGTAATGAGATCTCAAATCAATGCACTCGCTGGCCTCTACCAGTACGTCGCTTACGAGCAGCCATCATTCATTGCCTTATTGCATCATCATTTGGGTCAATCGCCAAGGTTTCGGGCATGTGTTTCTGTCTGGAGATTCAGAAGCATTGCGAGGTCGGGCTGAGGTGTGTTCGTATGGGTCTACACCGCTTGTGAGCATTATCAGGAGTAAGGACTTGCTTTCCTCTATTTTGGATCTGCAGGATTATGGGTTCGGCTGCAGTCTTGTCATCATGGCCCGGTTGTTCAAGTATTTGTCTAGATGTTTGTCTTATCGTTGATTTTCGTGTTGCAAAGTGTTATAATGGTATGTTCATGTTGAATTTCATCTCCTTTCTGATTAATATGTAGTTGAAAACATTAAGCTACATGTTCAAAATCATATTGATTTTATGAAATGATCTTGATAACTTTAGCTCCGAGAACAGAACATTGAAGGTTAGTACTAAGAGACTAGCGTGTACATAGATTCGTAAGGGGTAATCAGAATGAAACTTTCGAACTTTACATTAATCGAGTACATTACTGAATCACTGTAGGGAATATGTGGTCTTGCACATTCAAAGAATTACTTTCGTTTTGCAACTAGTCATTGAATGAACAAAAGCACTGGAACCCCCTATATATAGCCGTAAATGCATAAATATGCCACGTATTGTAATCTCCCAGAAACTATACTACCACGGATTTGGTTACTTACAACACTAGTATCATGCCTTACAACAGACTGGGAAGACCACGGCAATCTATTATCTGAGGGAGCTAACAGGTAACAATTTTTGGATAGACTTCAAAAGCGAAATCGTCTGTCACATGTATTATATACCGACTGTGTGTCTGTACAACATCTCTGTGTTGTCCCTACAGATTCTGTCTGTACGGGTCAACCGGGCATACCGTCAGAATATTGGAAGATATATATGGTGTCAATATAGCAGTTGAGATTGATTGAGCTGCTTCATTCTACCCCAGCTACATTATCTCACTTCATATGTCCAGACCGTGCTGAACAACTAGGTACAAGCTGGCCTCACAAGTATAACTTTCAATAGTATGAGCTGCTCTTACGATATGAGTCATTTATATTGGGAAACAGTCCCCAGAAGTAAGCTGTGTTAGAAGGGCAGCTATGCATACGATGGGAACTACGCTAGGCGGTAGCTAAGCCTGTCCATCCTCCTTCGGTATAACCACTCCCCCCTCACACTTTGGCTGCTCTTTTAAGATAGTCTTCTCGATACATGTAACCTACTTACGCACTCGTGGTGTTTTGTAGGGGTACTTTTGTCGATATAGCTTTCCAAATTACAGATCCAGGTGCTTTTATCCTCGAATGCCGTGAGGTTATCTCGCCGTACCTTCCACCTTCCACGTTCAACCTGCCATGAAGTATCTTGACTGCTTAGAGCCATTCAGCTGTTCATACGCAGCTCCAGCTTAGAGCACCTTCCACAAATGTCAAAGACTTATCACGAACATACTGTACTGTTCAACTTTTCGTGCTACTAAATAGGGTAGTCAACCCACGCGTAGCCAGCTCAATAGAGATAGAGAGCTAAAATTCGGGCTTCATATGGGCAATTCTCGCCCTTTGGAAATGAATCTAGAATTATGCTATGGCCTTCTAAGATGTTCCTGGAACCCGGCGCCGATAATTTTTTCCAACCTTCCAAACCCCGAGATGGGTAAATTATTGGCTTCATCATGCTTCTGTCTAATAGCGTTTGTATGCTTTCTGTGCTTGCAGTTTCGGCTGGTGTAATGTCGCATGGGCTTTTGACGGCAGCTTCGAGGTTGATGACGACGTGTGTGACCTGAATAGGAAAGTCTTGTCAGATATATCGTGACCACACAACATCGGCCAAACATATCAGCTACCAACCCCGCTGCCGATCAATTGAAACTCTGCATCTGAAAACCTGAAATGTTCCTGGAAAGCAGGAAAAGATGGTCAGTCGGGATGGCATAGGTACTCCTGCAACGTCAATGCTACCCAGCTGTCAGATACTGAGCGATTACGCCTCGGTTCCTATGAGACCATACTTAAGTACACCGGCCCTGTAGATTCGGAGAGCTTAGATGTACCTCTGTCCAATGTTGGAAATTGCTCAAACACTGAACATTCACTCATAGATCTGGAGTGTCGTTAATTTGCACATGTAACAAACTTTAAGAGTCAGAGGTGACTAGGATGTTTTAGCAGGTATGTCGGGCGGGATTTCTTTCTGTGGGTGACAACCTGGAACTAATGACTTCATTACAAGTCCTGTTCGGGCAGCTAATACGCCTGTACGCGTCTTGTGCATACTAAACAAGAGTACTTGAAGACAGTGATTGGAGATATCGTGAATGATGGTGTTGTCCGTATGCCCGAGTCGTGCAATGCCCGGAAAAATATATTTCGACTCCGCTAATTACCTCCTGCTCATTTCATACAAGCTTTCTTAGGCTTAGATCCACGACCTTCCCCATGTAGCCGCACATCTATAAACCCCTTATCGCCCAATACGATTTTGTCAACCAGCAAAGACAAAAAGCTTGCGTACTTCAAGCTTTTGGGAATAAGCGACTCTACTATTTTACCAACATTGGCATTTATCAATCAAGATGCAGTTATCCTTAGCAATAGCCTATGGCTTTCCACTTGTCAGCCTGGGTGCAAACATCCCGAACAAGCATCCAAGAACGCCGTCCAGTATTCCATTGTTCACGAACAGCGATGTCTCAATTTCGGAAGCCCCGAAGGAAGCGCTCATAGAGCTTTCGCAGAACCCAAATCCGGATTACTTCAACAGCCCGGTGCTTGCACGTAGAGCCGGGCAAGAGAAAGCGAAGAGAGGGGAAACCGCCTACGAATCCGTCAATACCCTTTTCAGCGGCATCTACCCAATGATAAACCTCACATGGGGGAATACAGATGGGTGAGAACATTCCGTACCTTGGGAGCCCTACGTAATATTCTGGGAGCTTCCCACTTCTGGATAATATATGCTAACATGCGTAATTCTCAAGTACTTCCGGACAACAATTCATTAGCTTCATTGATACTGGGAGCGCGGATACCTGGGTCGTGTCGAGTGACCTAGAATGTGTCGACATCGACACCCAAGTTCCATTAGCCCAGGATGCATGTGCATTTGGCCCATTATACGACACTTCCATCGGATCATTCACAAACATCACGGATGAGTCCTTCTCTATCTACTACTTCCCCGAGGGTGTGGCACTGAGGGGTTCCATGGGATATGCGCCCATCACACTTGGAGGCCTGACCGTCTCGCAGCAGCAAGCCGCTTTGGTCGACTACGCCGCCTGGATAGGTGATGGGTATAGTAGCGGTTTGCTCGGCCTCGGATACCCGGCAATCACCTCGGCGACGAACACGACATCCAACAGTCGCGCTGTATACAACCCCTTGTTTACGAACATGATCGAACAGGGCCTTGTGTCGGATGGAATCTTTACTCTTGTCATTGATCGCGTGCCGCAAGGGACCTCGCCCTTGGCCGCTGCTGGTCTGATGGCTCTCGGTGGACTGGTACCGTCATCATACTATGAACGGCCATTCACAAGTGTACCCATCTTGCAAAGCACGGCAGGTACTTACACGTGGTACCAAACCGAAGTGACCTTCAAGTACGGCACCAATGGCTCCGCTAATTATACCACTACGGCTTCATTCGAGCCCATTGTCGACAGTGGCACAGCCCCGAACTTCATCCCCACAGACGCAGCAAAGGGGTTGAATGCCCTTTTCGACCCACCTGCTGTATACAACTCAACCCTTGACTACTACACTGTGGACTGCAATGCCACAGCCCCATACGCAGCGTACGTTATTGGGGGAGTCGAAATGCCAATGGACCCTCAAGACATGATTGATCGCAGCCTGAATGGCCTCCCGGGATACGAGAATGTCTGCTTTAGTGCATTCGCCGACGGTGGTGAGAACGTCCCAGGGACCACCTTCATTATCGGTGCTGTATGGCAGAGAGGCTATGTTGTGGCGTATGACCAAACGAGAAGCATGTTACACTTTGCAGCAAGGACACCTTACTGAGGTCGGCTGTAGCGGTGAATGAACTCATAGGGGGTGACAGTTAGTGACTTTCAAGATTGATGTAAATAATTGACATACCTTCACTGATGAAAGGCTTGGCATGCTGAGCCACAACAATCTCATGAGAAGCAGGGGGACCCTAGGTGGATCAATGTTGTTAATTTGTTCTATTCATGTGTTTTCTTTATACTTTCAGCGACTTTAATGAGGAATTGGGCGAATACGCCCGGCTTCGTCGAAACAATACCTGACTCAGACAAGTACTGTCGCCCTGTACGGAATCGCCGATACCGAAATTGATCCAGAACGCGCTAGAGTCAACTTTGAACAGTTTCCAGCTTGCTAGGTATATCAGAAGTCACTAGGAAGAGTATATCCCTCTTCTAGTTCTTCTCTCCTGTGATGGTATCAGCCAAACGGGATGTCAGCATGGCACCCAGGACAGTTGACTTACAGAAAGACACCAAATTCGGAAACGTAAGCCAGCCAATGTTTGACGAGCTCGTCGAGGACTTTAGGGTGTTCGTCCGCCAGGTCGTGAATTTCCGCCATATCTTCCTCCAGGTTATATAGCTGCCATTTTTCAGGTCCCTTAGGCTTTGGTATGAAAACTGCCTTCCATCTGCCCTTGCGAATAGCCTGGTGGAAGAAGAGCTCCCACCCGATCACGGTGTCCTCGTCATGAACATGCTCACCATCACCGCGGAGGAGTGGTGCCCACGACTTTCCCTTGACGGACACGACGTCTCTTCCTCGGAACTGCGGCCCGGGTAATGTAATATTTGCAAGATCGAGGATAGTGGGCATGATATCCATGACCGTAGCAAAAGCGTTAGTGATCCTGCCGTTTCCTCCAGCTGCCTTTTGCTGGCCCATCGCTGGATAGTGAACCACAGCAGGACATCTTATGCCACCTTCCGTTACATACCCCTTGTGCATACGGCTGGGCGCTGTTGCCGCCTGGGCCCACCGCGGGCCGTACCATATGAAGGAATCTTTGTTGCCCAAATTGTCCAGCTCGTTATTGTACTCCTTGTCAATTGTCTTCTTGATCACTTCACCAGTCATCGGCAAAGCCTCGAGCACCGATCCTTCAGCACCATTGTCGCTCATGAACAGCACAAAAGTGTTGTCCCACTCACCGGACGCCTTGATCTGCTCGAGCACCCTGCCAATATTCTCGTCCATTCTATCAACCATGCCCGCATACACCTCCATCGTTCGTGCAGACCACGCTTTTTCCTCTGCGTTCATGTCATCCCATTCTTTTGTATCCGTAACGACAGGATGCGCTTCGATTCCTTCCGGCAGTAATCCCAATTCCTTCTGTCTTCTCAGCCTCACCTCCCTTAACCGATCTGGACCCTCGTCGTAGATGCCTCTATATCTTTCGATGTTCTCCCTAGGTGCCTGTAGCGGCCAATGTGGCGCCGTGAAGGGCAAATACGCAAAGAACGGTTTCTCCTTCTTGCTCTCGTCGTCGTCCCGCTCTTGCAGGAATTGCACCATCTTGGTTGCGTAGTAATCACTGCTATAATACCCCTCGGGCAGATCTGTGTCTGAATTCACCCTTTTGTCATCCTCTACGTACAAGCTCGCCCAGTGCTTAAAAACCAACGTTCCATCCTCCCGTCGCGGATCATGTGCATAGTGACTTGCGCCGCCTGGTAACAGCGCAAAGCTCCGCTCGAAGCCGCGAGCCCACGGGCTCAGCTCAGTCTTCAGCCCCAGATGCTTCAAAGGTTTCGTGGTCAGCAGTTTCCAATTTTGCGTTTAGGGGACGTCTTGCAAGGTTGTCTTTTCCAAGACACCTATGGAGGTCCCTTGAAGAAACGAGGACAACCATGGACATACATACCCACTTTCCACTCATGCACGTGTAGTATCCCGCATCGTGCAGCACCTCCGGTAGCGCAGCGACCTTGAAGTTTAGGTATCCCTCGTAGCCCGGGCGCGAGCTCCATGGCACGGGCGGGTCGCGGCCGCGGCCCCAGAATTCCATCTGGCCTAGGCCGGCGATATGGTTGTCGGTTCCCGAGAGGAGCATGCTGCGTGTGGGCGAACACATGGACGCAGTATGGAAGTTCGTCAGGCGCACGCCGGATGGGGAGGTGGCGAGGGAGTCGATGTTTGGGGTGCGGATTTCCGAACCGAAGCAGCCCGGGTCGGAGAAGCCCAGGTCGTCCGCGACGATGATGAGAAAATTAGGACGTTTACTTTGGGATGGTGTGGACGCCATGGTTGAGGGGATGAACGAGCAGACAGTGACGCGGTGCGGGAACGGGACAAATTAGCACAAGCTCAAGTTGCCGAGAGGAACGATGTCGTTCGTGAGTGTAAGTATAATGAGGTAACGCGATACGAATTGGTGCTCTGAGTTATTGCTTTACTGCAGTGACAGACAAAGTAGGGATCTCTCACTGTTGTCCCGCAGCATCTCCGCTTCTTGCATATGATACCATCGGTTATCAGCATGGTGCATGCTGCCGACTCACAGATAGACCAACATTTGTCCCCCACCGAACCTCTAATTTTGGCTTGCGGAAGAATCATCCTCCCACTCATTTTACCTATACCTTGGACTTGAAAACGTTTGGCTGTGGATACCATCGGGCGACAGAGCATCCCAATGCTCCCATCACCCTGTGGCATGCAGGTGAGCTATTTGGTGGGCTGCTAAAAGATTATTCTGCTCAGTAATCTAAGTATCCATGCTTTGGGAGGTTACCTCTCTGCCTACAGAAGGCCCGAAGGTGCTAAGCAGGCGTATATACAAATGTGTTTATTCCGGCCTCTCAGGAGGTCACATATTCACGCCGATGAGCTTTGTGTACTCTTTCACCACGACCGTGTCAGGCTTTAATCTAGCCGCCTCACGGGCAGCAGCCTTGGCCTCACGCAGGAGCGGACTGTTCAAAGTGTTCGGCACAAGCCAGAACGACACCTCAGTTCCACAATCACGGAGGACGTCGATACGACTCTGAAGCTCCTCCCACAAATCTCGATTGGCGATCTTCTTGCCGAGACGCATCTTTCCCTCCTTGGTCCAGGAAGGCGCGGCGCGCCAACTGCGCTTGGCCCATAGGGCGATCCACTGGGTCGCGCCGAGAGCGATGTATTCGAGATTGGTGACGACTACAACTCTTTTCCAGCCCTCAGCATGCCAAGGGCGGAAGCATAGAGCTGCGATTACAGCACGCAATTTGGCGCGGTTGGATGTGAGCTTTTGGACGTCGCCGTGGGGACCCTGCGCCTCGAGACGCAGTCCAATTTTCCCAGCGGACTCAGGTATCGCCATACGCCTTTGACATCCGCTACCCGTAGATCCTCTGATGAAATTGGTCTGATTGATGATTTGAAACGGAAGTGTGGGGGCGGACCGCACATCCGCATCACCAGAAGTGGGACTGTAAATGAAGCTGGCGCCTGCGCTGGGCTCGCACTCAGAGGGCTTTCTTCGGCCCTCGATAGAGCCGGTGGATGTACAGCTTCCTTCGGTCACGAGCATGATTTCCTGATCAGCCCATCGGTTAACATAACGTAGGCTAGACGACATGCCGTCATGGATGGCGCGCACTTCGAAAACTTCCTCTGGCGTGTAGGCACCTTGATCAAACATAGTAGCGAGGCGGATCTGGCATTTGCGGGTCAGGCGGCGAGCCTTTGTCTCGCGGAAGGAAACTGGAATCACCACGATACTGGGCGACTGATCATCCTCGTGGGACACAGACTCCTCGTGGAAGCCAGGCCGCTGGGCGTCCGATGGGGTGGACAAAGTCTTGGGCGTACAGACCGCAGAGGATAGCGAACTAGTACCAGGGGTGGAATTGCAATTGTCGCTGTTGGCGTGATTCTCGTAGGGTTCTTGGTACGACGTATCCGCGTCGGACTGGACCTCTTCATCACGAGAAGCCAAGTCATTCTCGAAAACCTCGATGGACCAGTCAGAGAAGACGCTGGGTGAGCCAGCCCTGGAAGAAACAGGCTCAACGAATACATATTGATCATCTGAGTGACCGTCGGTGTCCAGGAGGTCGAGGTGTTGCACCGCTTCAACGTGTGCTTCACTCATCGGCGAGCTCTTGTTGTGGTGGCTGCTTGAGTTGGCAATAGCCTCGAAGGCGCCAGCCTGGACTTTGGGTTGATCCATATTATGTAGTTACAGCCACAGGTATAGATAGAGCTTTGATCTGTCCTGCAATCTGTTGTCCAGGAACAATCCGGAGAGGTGATTGTTTCAGCTCGGTTTGAATCTCAATGCCACCTCTCCCAGTATCACGCCCTTATAGAAGCAAAGGTCTTGATGACTCGACAGATATTTGACGTTCTGTTGTGACTCGTGATAGTTGGCAGGAATGAGGGGAATCTGAGATCTCTAAGCCGCTCAGGGCCAGTTTCGTCAAACGGTCAAGTGCACTTGGCCGCATCAACGTTAGCTTGTTATCGTTAGTAGTGAGAACACATGCGCGATCATTATCTGTGCCATTCATCGCTGCTAAATCGACAGCGTCAGAATTCCCACAACCTGCGTGAGTAAGTAGGGAGAGCCATGTCGGCCGGTTTGAACCGTCATTAAATCTATCATAATTCTGTATTCCTGGCAAAACGTGTCTGTATGTGCTGGCCCATGATTGACCAGAACAGCAGCTTGCTTCTTGGAGGCTGATATTGCGAAGGGATTCGAGATGGAGGACCACATAACTCCTGTGAACATGTGAACGACGTCCTTGCTCAGGTGTGTTCGGGAGCCGGCCAAGGATTCGGAGACGTGGGGCCGGGCCGGTTATAGCGCCGAAGCCCCGCTGTGCTCCATCGCGGGGCTCGGCTTCCCTCGGGCCTTGTCCCACCTTGTGTAGTTTTGATATACAACATGGGCTGGAGTGAACACCACGCATTGCTTTAGGTACTCATCTCACCACGAAGAGTCTATTCACGCTGGCTGCTCTCTGTTGATTTGGCTACCTACCCAGGTATATTCTAATCAAAGTGAATATGACAACGTTAAAGACTTGGGTGCCTGGCGTAGAGCAGGACAGCGACTTCTCGCTGGCCAATATTCCCTTTGGCATCGTGACCACACCGGACGACAACACTCGTCACGCCGCCACCGCCATTGGCAGCCATGTCCTCGACTTGAAGGTCCTCTCGCAACAGCCCGAGTTTGGCACAATATTCCCCACCCTCAAAGACAACAGCCATGTCTTCGCCGTCCCTTCGCTCAACGCTTTCGCCGCCTTAGGCCGGCCCGTTCACAGAGAAGTCCGGGCTGCACTCCAGGACCTCCTATCAGAAGCTACAAAGTACCCAGCCTTCCTCAAAGATAATCCCCAACTGCGAGAGAAGGCACTGGTACCACTGGATAAGGCCAAAACCCACCTCCCCCTGGAAATAGGCGACTATACAGACTTCTACGCCGGCTACCATCACGCCTTTGGGGTTGGCTCCATGTGGCGGGGGCCCTCCAACGCTCTGCAGCCCAACTATCTTCACCTCCCCGTCGGATACCACGGGCGCGCTTCTAGCATCGTGGTTTCGGGCACCCCCATCGTGCGCCCTAGGGGTCAGATCAGGCCGGACCCTGCGGCAGCACCCGTTGTTGCGCCCTGCAGACGACTTGACATTGAACTGGAGCTGGGCTGCTTTGTTGCCAGGGGAAACGACATGGGCACCAGTATCAATGTGGACAAAGCCGAGGAGGAGCATATTTTCGGATATGTGCTGGTCAACGATTGGAGCGCGAGGGATATCCAGAACTGGGAATATGTTCCTCTGGGTCCGTTTAATGGGAAGAATTTCGCGACGACGATCAGTCCATGGGTGGTCACGCCTGATGCGCTGGAATCTTTCAAGTCAACGGGCATTGAAGTGGAGGGTAGACCGGAGGTCCAGGACTATCTGCGAGAGAAGAAAGAAAGCGTTTTTGACATCAAGTGCGAGGTTGACTTGACGAGTGAGTGCATCCTCTAAAACAAAGCACCCTACGTTTCGTGCCTTATTCTGACGGCCAAAATCAGCCCCGGAAGGTGATACGACCACCATCTCGCGCGTGTCGACAAAGAATCTCATCTGGTCATTCCCGCAGATGCTTGCCCATCATACGCTAGGGGGATGTCCTATGCGCACAGGCGACATGATTGCATCTGGCACAATCAGCGGCACTAACTCATCGGAGTACGGTAGTCTGCTAGAAATGAGTGAGGGTGGTAAGAAGGATGTCCTGCTCTATGGTATGGATGCTCGCAAGTTCCTGAAGGATGGCGATACCATCACCTTACGGGCGTCTTGTGGTGCCAAAGGCCTAAAAGTAGGGTTCGGTAAATGCAGTGGGAGAGTGTTTAGTGCTCTGAACGGATGAAAATAAATCCAGTACGCAGGCATAAAAAGCGTTTGGCAGAGGAACTACACATATGCTTTCCGCTTCGTCCGATACGATCCAGACTGCAGAACCTTCTGCAAGGCGACCTCTTGTCCAACTTACCAAGCTCTTGTCGTTCTTGCAGCACCGGGACGAGCCGCTACATTAGCTTTCCCGACAAGATAAGCTTCTAGGTCCATCGTGGAAGGCCCACTCTCGGATTCGTCTGTAGCCGGATTGGCGCGGGGAAACAAACACGGATGGCACGGTGAACCAATATGCGGTCCGTGTCTGAAGACTGAAACCTGGTGCGCCCAGTGGTGCGGAGGCTGATGGAGGGGCAGATGCTTTTCACAATTTCCTTTGACTTCACCTGTTATGCTTATGATGTCTATACGAATCAGACCAAATAGGAAGTCTGCTGGCCACGCTCCATTAAATTAATTAAGAATTCGGTGAGGTCACCACTTGGGCCGGTCCTTATTCCTCTTCTTGACCATTATCATTCCGTGGTTATCCTCATGATGAGGCCGGATATTCGATTTGATACCTAATCCTTTAATTATACCAATAACAAAAGATGGATGTGAAGGATAGTTCCGAATCACTTCTCCCCTCATCGTCCAGTACGGCGAGCAAAGATGGGTGCCTAAGGGCAGCGAAGGGGCCGACTGAAGCCCGCCTATACATGACCCTCGCCAAAGCCGTCGTTGCCATCAACACCTTACTCATTCTCATCAATGTTTCCGCACGATGGGGGCTCTGGGACATCGCAAATGCCCAAGCACCCAAGATTTCTGGGCTTCAACATTATAGCATTGACAGCAGTTTCTCGTATCCACAACTTCGGCACGGCCCACGCAAGATGGAGCACTGGGCTCAGATGACAAGGAGACAAGCACCTCCAGCAGGCAACGCCAGTATGCTGCCTGTACAGACCTTCTCAGTGGATGTGCCGCTTCTGGGTCCGGGTGGAAAAGTCGTAGGTGCGGGGACACCGGATGGGTTTGCGGGCATCGAGACTACTGTCAATAGTACTGCCGTGGGCTGCCAGGTCACCTTGGCTGTGAACGTGTTTGAGAATTCCTTTGGTACGCCATTCGTGGGAAACTATACGCCGCCAGATTGCGTGGGAGACAGCAACACGGTGGTGATGAACTTGACAGTCCAGTCGAAAGGGAGGCAGTTTGATCGGTTAGGCATTGTGTGAGTGCTTTTCTGACAATATATGCAGAAATTCCAAGAATTCAGGGCTAATAAAAGACCACGACAGATATCTAGGGGACTATGAGATCCTACGGACCTCAACAGAAGAGCCCAAGACACAGGGAATTTCGTACACTTACGAAAAGGACGTGTCCCAATACATGCCTCTGTGGAGACAACCGCAGAAAGTCATCTTCGACCTCCCAAACATCATTGACCCTAACAATGTCCCTCCAGCGAGTGCTTTCCCAGGATCCCTAATTGACTTAATGACTGTTCTAACGTGCCTCACAGATAACTGGTGCTTACAACACCACACTCACCGCCAGCTTTTTCAACGCACCCCAAGCGCTCACCCCGGCAGATACCATTATCCCCATCTCTGCGCGCCAGTCCAACAACGACTCACAACCCTCTGTCTTTACCATACCCAACGAAAATAACAGCACTGCCTCTAACATCCTCACCGACTTCCCGCGCAACGCTGCCCGCGCCATCTTCACTGTCTCTGCCACCGGGCAGGCCAACGAAGAGTTTTGGTGGACCAACGTGCTGGAGTCTGATGTGCAGACCTACAAAGCCGCTGCTAATGCCACGCTCTTCGGCTTCTCACCCTTTCGAGAGGTGCAGGTTCTCATAGACGGCCAGCTTGCCGGGGTACAGTGGCCTTTCCCTGTGATTTTCACCGGCGGCGTGGTCCCTTCGCTGTGGACGCCCATGGTGGGCATCGACGCGTTCGATCTGAAGGAAGGCGAGATCGACATCTCGCCTTGGTTAGGTGTGCTATGCGATGGGAAACCGCACAATTTCTCTATGAACGTTGTTGGCCTGAACGACAATGGCGGTACCACCGCAGTGTTGTCTAGCGGCGTGGACTCGAACTGGCAGCTCACGGGAAAGATCTACGTCTGGCTTGATAGCGACCCCAACGCCGTCACTACCGGCCCCGCGCCCACAATCAGTGGACTGCAGCCCACTATCGCGGTGACCCAGGCCGTGACCCAGAACGCTACCGGCTTCAACGACACGCTGGCCTACACAACGTCAGTCAAGCGCACTTTCAGCGTCAGCAGCAGCATCACCACGAGTTCTGGCACAAAGGCCCTCACCTGGACGCAGGGTCTTACTCATAACGACAACGGAGTGCTTTCAAATGCCGGTGCAAACCAGTCGAATAATATCACCACCGACGGCACAGACACCAGTTCCTTCCCCGACGCGGGCTTCACCAACACATACTCATACCCGCTCTCCGCCAACGTCACAACCGAGTCCCTCTCTAACGGCACGACACGCGTAGCCGCCGTGTTATCACGAACCAAGAGCATCAGTCGGTCTGTAGGGTCTAGCGGAAATGGCTTTGTCTCGCCAAGTGGACTGCAATTGTTCGCCGCGCTGCCAGCAACGGAAAACCTCGTCGGCGGCATGACAGCAACGTCGTTCACCACCACGCAAAGCGGTACGGCTGTCCTGTTGATTCCTCCGAATGGAACCACGTTCGGTTTCGGAGACTCGCAGCAGAGAATGCGATTTGGAGGCGGGAACGGACAGGCTTTAGGCGACGAGGCGGATCAGGAGTTGTATTTGCGTGATGTTAGTGTCGATAGCTCGGGTAAAGTGTTACAAGATACGGAGACGTTGGTCGGAAGCGATATCGCGACGAAGAGACCACTTGCTACGGGTCCTGGGGGTAGTGGTCCGGGTTGATGGGGGTAATTGTCGCATGTGAAAGGAAGATGAATCCGGAGGCTTCATGGGTCTAGACGCCCGAGACAAATGTTTCTTGGGCGACTTTTCTTGAAGGAAAGTGCCACGTCTGCTCTCCTGGTCATTCAGCTTTTCCTTACGTAGATGAGTTGGGGAATGTTTCATTCGCTAAAGCTATTTACCTGGCTAGTGGTTCTTTAATGAAAACCAACGTCAGCCAAACATTGCAATACCCCGCTTGATCTTCCATATTTGTTCTACAGGTGCTTGAAAGGTAAATTGCCCGGTCAAACAACCAGAATGCATGAACGTTTGCGTCCGTGGGGACCCCGTGCCTATATGTCGCCCAAGACACTTGAATCATACGCATTTCTGTGTCAGGCGTTGTGAGTATTTTCTTTCATCATTTCAGGTAGCTGGAGCGTTCCATCTATGGCTTGCACGAGGCTGTATCTTTCCCGATTTGGATGCACCAGTGAAAGGAGCTTTCAGCCTCGCCGCAATTGTGCTTGGCAAGTCTTGGAATTCCCATTGACAACTTGGGTCGGTACCTAAATACTAATTACTACCAAGACAATGGACTAAGATTTGTCGTGGTAGCAAGTTCGACGGACGATGCCTCAAGGCGCAGAACTGAACGCATAACACATGGTGTATTCAGACTGTAACGACCTTCCAAGGTTGTGTGCGGCTCTGCAAGGAGCACCACTGATGTGTGAAGTGGAGTTTCATCGGAACTTTGGAGCCAGGACACACTTGGCACACTGCGACCGATCGCATGTTTGGAGGTTGCAGCTGCTACTAATGGGATGACACAAGTCAGCGCTGTCAGTCATCCTGCGGTTCAATGAGGCGGGGCCTGAATCCTGGCAATGTGAATTGCATACCCTGGCATAGACGGGCTGAACGAAACCAGGTACGAAGAAATATCTGATCTTGAGATGTGCGTGACGATCATTACAGATTGAATAAAGGTTAGGATACTCGCGCGCTCTCAAGAGCAGTTGGTTATAGGAGTGTTTTAGGTGATTGTCGTTGATCGACATTCGTTACCACAAACGTCGTGAGGGACCAACTACATCCAGGCATGACTAGGACCATCCTCGCTGGTTGGTGAGGCCCACTTTGCTGCAACACACAATATTAGACACCCTTGAGCTGCATCCCCTCTTCTTGACACACTTCTTTGAAAGCATTTTTATGTTGAAAGTCTGACATGCACCCATAAGATTTTACTTGAGGTTGTATTCATTTTCCCCCTGGTTTTGAAGTGATCTCGAACTGTCATAAGCCAGAGATGCCATCTGCTACTAGGTACCACGAAGTCCCTGCGGAGGGCGACTCAGAGAAAGGCGAGACGGGTTATTTCCTTACAGAAACTCAGCAGACTACAGAGAGCCATCAGAACCATCAGCAGCTATATCGCCGTAATAGTCGCAGCTTTCCTGCCCTTGGCTTCATCGCGGCGTTCTGCCTTGGATCCCTATCTACAGCGACAATCGGGTACTTTCAGTCGGGTATACAGACATCAACTTTTGGGCTTTACGAGAAAGGGTGGATAGAGGAAAAATTGAGTAAGTTGAACAGGCAGCTTTATTGGGCTCGCGATCAGCTACAAAGAGAACGGATAGGACTAACAGAAGGTTGCGCAACACGTAGTACCTCCGGAATCTATTCAAATCGAACAAGTACGATTCAAATCACCTGTTGACTTCGAGATGGATGGCCACGAATTCTTGGTAGTCGAGCCTGACGAGAAGATATATGTTGGCGATTCGTGGGATGAGATAGACCGCAATTGGGAAGAATTGCTTTGGGGAAGGTATTTTTCAATATCCGAGGACGAAGCCAAGAGTCTCTGGCCGGATAAGTATCTCGAATATGTGGACCCAATCAAGTCCGGTTGGACTGGAGGGTAAGAGTTTTGACGTCTCGTTTTCCGCCAAGGTATGGCAAATGCTTACTGCTTGCATCTAGGTTCGACGTCTTCCACCAATTACACTGCCTTAACCAAATCAGGCAGGCCCTCCACCGCGATATATATCCAGAAGTACCAATTCACGGCGCGGTTCATACAGGTATAGTATATCCAATTCAACTTCCGTTGCTACCTTGCTTCGGGTGGTCGAGACACCTTGGCTGACTGACACTTACTGAGTAGAGCATTGCATAAATCACCTGCGCCAAGCGATCATGTGTTGGGGAACTACGACAGTCATACCCACTAAATATTTCCCTGGATACCGCAGCACTTATGTTGTGACTGATGCCGTACACACTTGTCGAGCATTTGATCCGATTCGGGAACTTACGAAAGAGAGATTCAATGGAAGCCTCTCCGTGGCTAGGCCCAGTGGCTGGGTCGATACTGAGGAGAATGCCTTTTGAAGAGAGCGCTGGTGATGATTATAGATACAAAATATCATCACAGGGGAGCCAGGAGTTGCTTCATCGACCTATCGTCTTATTGCACCAATTTTCAATCCAAAGCGAAAATTGGATTAACTATATACAATACTTGTCCGGGCAGTCGAACTTTTTCAGCGCCAGAATATGTTCAGTAAATATGTAAGTGCATCGAATGTAAAGAAGTGATGGTCAGGCCAAACTCCCGTTGGGTACCCCAGGGTCGATATATGAGACCCGCCATGTCAGATGACTGGCTCAGATCTTTCCGATACCTGCGCTGGAGGGCACGCTTGATGAAACAGTATCAGCAGACTCGGCAGCGGCGATGCTGCTTCCACTGGAGAACTTGGAGAGCACATCACTGCTAGTGCCGCTCAAGCTACCCGAGCCAGAAGAGTAACCATTTGCCTGGCAAGTGCGACCCAGGGCCGACTCACAGCTCGAGTCAGAGGAGCTGACAGCGTAGAGGGATCCTGTAAGGCTCGAAGTCTCCACAGGGTTGGGGGAGTTGTAGAAGTAGTTGCCCTCTGCCAGCACGTACGCGCCATCACCAATCTCGAAGTTGTGGCCACCGGAGGAGGTGGGTCCGAAGTAGTTGTTGACAGCATGGAGAGTCGTCGTGCCCTCACCACCGACCTTGGGGCCTCTGCCTGAAGTGTGGTGAATGTAATTGCCCTTCAATGTGATGCTGTCGGACGCTCCCGTGAAGTACATGCCCCAGTACTGGTCGCCATTGCAAGTCGCAGAGTAGTTGCCTTGTCCGTCGAGCTCGTTGTTGGAGATAGTAACCTTGCCAGAAGACTCGGTACCTAGCACAATGTGCTGGCGGCCGATGAGGGAGGTCTTGCAGTGGTCAATCCAGATGAGATCGGCACCATCGATTGTGATACCATCGCCACCCCAGACGTATTGGGGGTTGATATCTGTGACGTGGATGTTCTGGATAATGATGTTGGAAACACCGTTGGCCATGCGCAGACTATGGAGGATGATATAGTTAGCAAAGTCATGTCCATCGTGAGCAAAATATTGTTCAAGAGAGCCCTTTCAACGTACCCTTTACCCTTGATAACACCGCTTGTACCTTGTCCAATAATGGTCTTGTCTGACGCAACGGTGATACCCTCAACACCTGCAGCATTGTAGGTGATGCTGCTGACTGTAGGTGCATCAGGCTCATAGTTCTCGCACCACGAGTTCGCATCGATCGCAATCTGGCAGCCCGCTGCCGTGCCCCATGGCGAACAGCCAGAGGATGTCTTTGTGCCCTCGGAATCGGTGTAGTCGAAAGTCTGGGTCAAAACGATGACACGAGCCTGGTCGTCGCCAAGATAGCTCGTGAGTTCGGCGATGCTGGTAGGGGTGACAGCAGCGGCATCACCACCTCCAGTAACGGACGAGGCAAATCCTGCGGGAGTTCCGGACACAAGGGAACTCAAGGTGCCATTGCTTCGGCGAACATTGGAGCGCTGCTCTAGCTTCACCTGAGGCAGAGGTTGAGGGGCAGCCAGGACGGTGCCGGCTAGGGCGAGGAGGAGGAACTTCATCGTGTAAAAGAGTGAACTAGCCACAAAATTTCATAAAAGAATGGAATGAATAGAATGAATGCGAATGATTTGGTTTGGTCTGGAAGAACCCGAAGTAGTGCAACATCGAGCTTTATTATATTCATCACTGCTCCGTGGCCTGCCTACCTAATACCGGCCTCCATGCCTCGAAGTATATCCACAGAACAATCTTCTTTACTCCTTTGGGCGTTGTCGACCTTGCAGAAACATGATCTATCCGTGTCGCGTTGTCCACTTTACTCGTTTCGTTGAAACACGACAGGGCTGCAAGGAGATATACCAGATATGGCCAGGCTCGTGGAGTCGTGGAACGGCTCCAGTACAGTTTCCTGATGACAAAATAGCCGCTTCTCGATCGTATTCTCTGATGGTCAGGGATAGATCCCTTAATATCATCATATCACACCATTTACATAAATTCCCCCTGCTACGGCTGAGCGGGCTAGCAAACTTGCAGCTATGCAAGCGGCAAGGCACGAGAAATTTTGGTGTTGGCTTTGACGATCTTCACTAGATAAATCTCCGATAGGTCGTTCGCACCACTACGTAAGCGTTTTTCGTCGCAGCATTGCAGCTTGCAGGGAATTATCAGATGGATTCGGCGTTACAATAAACATTGCACAACTTCCCAATAACGAGATTGTCCGTCTGCCGCTCGGCCCAAATATGCTCGAAAACTGCGGGCCTGCATCTAGGAACACACCTGTTCCAGTAACTATCGGCAGTCGGTCACCCCGTTTTCCAGGTTTTGCCGCAAAGTAGCCTGGGACAGGTCGGCCAGGAACCTTACACTCGGTTGCATTGTGGAGCTGTTCACTGGCGTATGTTGTAATTAGGGGATGCTAACATCTTCCCCACCAACTTGCGTTTTCAAACCCACATATCGAAGTTTCATCATGAATAAGTCTAATGTTCGGCTCCGAGCTTTAAGTGGAATTTTGGGTCTCTACGGCATTGAGCCTTGCCAGCACTGCAAAGCACCGGCCGCCACAATGCAACTCCTTTTCAGTCCACTGCCGACAACACTTACTTGAGTAAAGATTTTGCCCGAGTGGCGCTGAGTACGTATGCTCAGTCGCGAGTTTCAAACTTTGTGAACGAATTGAATAGACCTTGGACAGCATCTAATATGAAACATTCAATAGCGAGTCGCTATACGCACGACATCCGTTTAGCTATCTAGGTAGGTAGTAATATATCCGCCAATCAGCGCCGTTGCCGGTGCTCCTTACATACTATGTAATGATTGAGCAACAGGGCAAGTAGCGATAGCTGCTATCCTATACTCTGCCGCAAAAAAAGCTTAATGGATTAGGCGGAACCCCACATCCCGGGTGTGAAAAACGTCATAATCTATCTATCTGTTGATCCGTTTGCAAAGATGGGTTGTAGAACATATTCGTTCGTGAATAGTGAAGTCCTCTACCAAATGATAACTGACTTAGCTCTCACCCATCCTGTAGCGAGGACGACTGCCAGACAAACGAAGAATACAATCGTTGAGCAGCGACCATATGGCGTATCTGTTATGAAACGGAGTGATCATCATGACTAGATGTCGAGGAGATGATGCTATATATTCAGGTGATCGCCGTCCTCGAACTCCACTGCAGGCATGACCCTTCCCGAGCTCCATGCTTCATTCCTTTCAGGTGAGCCTCGAGATGGCCCTCTTTTAAGTAGTATATCCACACGGCCCACCAACGGTGAGGCTGCGGGCGATCTGGTCTGGAAGTTTAGTTGGGCAGAGGAGGGATGCCAAAACCATCAACTCTAATTGAAATATTTGGTGCTTATTGCAAAGAGTCTGTTGTGCGATGATCATCTTGGATCATTCGCACGCGTATGGTTGATAGCATTCGTGAAGTCGTAAACAACGTGCTGTAGTGCTCAAGTCTGATAGTTGCAGTATGAACCGTCAACGTCAGTGTTCTGCGGCTTTCAACGAGACTTCAGGTATTAATCTATTAGATATTAAAACAAAAAAAGCTAATTTACTTTAAGTGGCGTAGGTGGTATCAGTTCATTTGAGTTGAATCGCAAACGAGATACGGGCTATACGAGCACTTCAAAAGCAGGATATGTGCCGTCGAGGATTGCGCTGGAATACTACTGGGCAGACCTCGACGGCACGTACCCTTCTTCGAAATCCGACTTCCCGTCTCTCACAGCTTCCTGTCTACGATTTGATTGCTATACCAACAGGATACGACCGGCACTTGCTATAATGGAAGACCCTTTCTTTAGCCCTACCTCCAGCTCCCTTGTTTCCCTACCTATTCAGAAGCCACTCGATTGCCCCAGAGTAACAGAGCCAGAGGAAGAAGACGAAGGTCCTTTGTTGCCAGGCTGGCTGCTCTGTTCTCTTCCCGGTTCAGCGTAATGCCATCGATCTCACAGTCGCCCTGAGATATCCCCTCATGCACGCAAACTGCCCTGTGATGAGCAATACTCCTGCGACCAGATCAGATTCCCCCTCCCTTCAATGATACATATATCAGAGCAAGGTTACTATAGGACCGTTCGCAGACCAAGCGCATCCACAGTCCACAGACGCAACGTGACTTTGGTGATTAGCGTTGCGCAAAACAGACTACCGAAATGGTCAATCGGCATTCTTCTAGTAGTAAAGAGGATTCCGAGGGCGAGAAGATCAACGAGAGCCTGGTCGAAGGCATCCTGTGCTAGAACGCGTGCCAAAATAGAAACTACCCTTCCGCTGCCGTACAACGCCTAGATGAAGCGTGCTCAACTTATTTGTTCCCGTTGTACTAGGCGGTGGCCATGTAGTTTGAAGTGCAGTATATTTCGGCAATGGCAGTATCTGCGTGGTGGCCGACATGCACATGCGAATGCGTGAGCAGTTGTCAGGCCGCTTTTCCTTAAAGGCTGATCTCGTGAGTTCAAATTCCATTACACCAGGACTTGCGCCAGGGGTTTCAACGTCTGCAAGGGCGCGGCTGGGCCCGGTAGATTGGATGGGTACCTGCATTAGTGGGCAATAACAAAAGGCGTCAATAGGTGCATCATAGACGACTTGAGGATACACAAAGTGAGGGGGTGCACACCATGATCTTTTACTTCTGCTGCCATGATGTGGTCCCCCGTATCATATGTCTGTATACGAGAAGATCTTGCAGACGCTATTGGTAGCTGGCATCCAGCTATGAACATGAAAGTCCTAGAGTCTTTGATGATATACTTATCTAGGTACAGTGGCCTGCCAGCCTCGCGGCCTGGCTCAAGATTGCTATAGTTTTGAACGCAGGCATCACCACTTATGTACGATGGATGCATCGAATGCTACCTTATCTGGATATATATGCATTCATGGACTTACAAGTACTGTAGTACGTAGGTCCGTACCTGCGTTAGTTAATGGGCACACAGACCTTTGCCACGCGTACTTGGGTAGTAGTCGTTCTCCATCGAATTCGTGTAGGTCAGCAGCGTTGCTGCGTGCTTCATGCCGGGACTACCGAAATGCTGTGCCGTCTGGCCATGTACTGTACCAATCTTCGTACTTGTGTCCGGTAGGGTCAATGCATGCAGGCGCGATCAGAAACGGCCTTGGAAAATTCACAACGCGCATATTCGCTCTTCCAGTCCGGACATATACCTATTTAATGAACAAGATTGGTAGAAGAAGCGTGGCTATATCACGGCAAGATCCGCCGCGTCAGTGGAGCTCCCGGGCTCCCTGGCGGAGACGTCACCCATCAAGCGGTGCCCGTGGAAGCGGGACCAGATAAGCAACACTATGTCCGAGCGACCACGAATTCCAGTCAGGCCGTCCAGTAAATGAAAGGGGCCAGGTCTCACAGCAGGTTTGCTGTGCCAAGATGGCTTGCAGGACTTGACTGAGAGGTCTGACGCCATGTTGTAATCACTATTTTGTCGCATCTCAAGAGAATAAGTCGAGGTCTGGTCAGGCGGTTCACGGTCAATCGAGCAACGTGGAACTCCGCCCTCTTTTATCTTGACCATTGCGAATTACAAAACAGACAGAGGCGTACTGCCTGATACGGCCACCTTCCAAATCTGTGCAAAGATCCGGCTAATCATGAGCAAAGTACCTACCTAGGTGACATTTGGCACCACCTCCGCATCTGCGCAGCTGCATTGACCGAATTTCGAATGGCCGTGACTTGACCCAAAACAACTGGAAATGATGAATGTCCGCACAGATCGGCAATGGCAGTACCGCTTCTAGCTTAACCTGGGAACGAGGATTGAAGATCCCCCCCAGGCTAGCGAGGACGCACCACGTTTAAACGGGAAGAAATGTCAGGCCAGGACTCACGTTACCCAGCCGGGCCAGCTTTGGCAATTCATACATGCATAGTATGTGCTACCAACCAGGGTCCAGCGCCATTTTAATTACAAGCCGTGCTACCCGGCCGTCCGGCAAGACATCCAATGGATGAGAATGATGCCATGACCCATCATGATGGACTTTGGGAAAGATAAAAGGCCCGTGGAGCCCTCGCGTCCTGTTTGTGGTGCCATAGCCCGGAGTCTGGTCTTTACGAGTCACCTATTCCGGCCCTCTGCTGCATAACCTCCAGCATCATGAAAGGCGCCATCACTCTCCTCGCAACGGGCTTCCTCGCCTGCTCCGCTTATGGCAGGGCAGTCCAGCAACGGTCTGCCTTCGCGGTGAAGGACTCCCACCACGTGCCAAAACGATGGACGCATGTGGGATACCCAGAGCCTGATCACACGATCGCGCTGCGCATTGGACTCAAGCAAGGGTCATTTTCTGAGCTCGAACGCCATCTCTGTAAGACTTCGGCCCTACGTTTCCGAATATATTATTACATGTCACCAGAAGTACTAGCAACGTGTTGCTAATTCATATACTAGACGAGGTGTCGGATCCCGATCACAGCCGTTATGGTCAACATCTCAAGGCTCATGAGGTCCACAAACTTGTGGAGCCGGAGGACGACACAATTGATCTTGTTCAGGAGTGGTTGTCAGATAATGGCGTAGATGTGTCTGACCTGAACTACAGTCCGGCAAAGGATTGGATCACAGTCACTTTGCCTGTGGAGGATATTGAGCAAATGCTCTCAACCAAATATTCCATCTACCGACACGAAGATGGCTCTGAACTGGTTCGCACGCCCAAATGGTCGCTTCCTGTGCATCTTCACGACCACATCGACACTATTCAGCCTACCAACTCTTGGTTTCGCGCGAAGCCTCAGGCAACTGGTATCAAGGTAAAACAGTTCTTCGATGAACAGCCAGTCATGAAGTACTACAATAACGCTTCCGTTTCGGACGTGTGCGTTGCGGATGCTGTCACGCCCACGTGCATTCGCACATTGTATGGAACAATCGACTACCAAGTACAATCCAAAGAGACGAACTTGATGGGACTTTGCGACTACTTGAACGAGACCAACAACCGCAACGATACGTACACTATGCTTGCCAAGTACCGTCCCGAGGCTAAGGAGGGTGCCTACGAATTCAAGTTCGACTCAATTGCGAATGGTACTACCGCACAGGTCTACACTGCGGAATCTATAGAGGAGGAGACGGGCGTGGAGGGTAATCTCGATGTACAGAACATGCTCAGTGTCGCCTGGCCTACCAAACTGATCGCATACACTGTTGGCGGGAGCCCACCATATACCCCAGACGCAGGCACCACATCTGACACCAACGAGCCCTACCTTACTTGGTTGAACAGCGTGCTCTCTGAGCCTGACGATAAAATTGCCAAGGTGATTAGCACTTCCTACGATGACGACGAACAGACGGTGCCTCTGTCTTACGCCAATCGCGTGTGCAAAGATCTCGCGCAACTAGGCGCCCGAGGTGTCAGTCTGTTCTATTCCTCTGGCGATGACGGCGTCGGTCCCAGCGGCTACTGCGTTTCCAACGACGGCAAGAATACCAGCACGTTTCTGCCCGAATTCCCTTCGAGTTGCCCCTACATCACAGCTGTCGGAGCAACAGGAAACTTCACCCCCGAAGTCGTTGCATACGTTGCGGATGAGGACTATGCCAGCGGCGGTGGCTTCTCAAACTACTTTGCACGCCCGGCATATCAGGATGCTGTCGTCGAGCAGTACATTGCATCTCTCGACGGCAAGTACGCAGCCTACTACAACAGCTCGGGTCGCGCCTATCCCGATGTCGCTGCTCAAGGCCTTGCGGATGTGATCGTGTGGGACAATAGTTTCGGTACTGTGGGTGGCACGTCTGCCGCCTCGCCAACTTTTGCAGCAGTCATGGCTCTCGTCAACGATGCTCTACTTGCCTCTGGCAAGAGCACCCTCGGCTTCATCAATCCGTGGCTGTACAAGAAGGGCCACAAGGCCTTCACTGACATTACGATTGGGAGTGCTGTGGGATGTTCCGAGTTCTCTGATGGTCTTGGGTTCCCAGCACAAAAGGGCTGGGACCCAGTCAGTGGCTGGGGTACTCCGCTATTCAAGAGCATTCTCGAGTCCCTTGGTGTCAGTAATGCTACATACAGCGGTAGGCAACAAGGCTGGAGTATATCCGAGTATTAAGCTAGGGCCAGGTGTACATAACGCTCTCGTGCAAGTAATGAAAGACTCTTCCATTTTCAGCGCTTTGTAATCTTTTACTCGACCATTATGGCCGTTTATCACTCCGGGGTATCGCATTAACAGTGCTCCCGGCTTGCATCAGTGGATAAGCATTGCATACTGCGCAGTACCAAACTGCCACTCCTGAGCTTGCAGACGGTGTCCTCATAATATCACATGGCCTGAATCATTGCCAAGGATTTTTTGTGCATGCAATGATTTAGTAGCAGTCTTCACGAATCATGAGAATTCTTCAGGTTGGATCAAAGCCCGATACTCAAATAGGCATGTAATGTGATTTACGCTGCGGGAGTAATGAAAGATTTTAATCTCAACTGTAGGTACCCATGGTGGGCCAACATATGTAGAACAGTATCCGCGGACCGCTTTTCCATATGGATCTTTCCTAAAGCATATTTACATGCAACCTTCGGGTTGAGTTTATCGGCGACAGCAGACTTTACATCCTATTCCTACCTGACATGTCTCTGCAGTACATAGTTACGATATCCCTTTTTCAATATACTACTACAGTCTTTTCAAGGCCTCACTACTGCCAAATTTTGAAGACTTCTGAAATAGACTGAATCAAACTGAATAGTTTTGTTCCTTTCTTTGGTAAACCACAACAAGAAGGCCATGGCTTACGTTGTCACGCCTATTGATGAATGTTCCACAGGCCGCGTTCCACAATGGTAACCATTGCAACCAATACCTACCTTGGTGGATGAGCTCGTTCGGAGATGCTCAAGTACATCAGCAACAATTGTTCTCATCGTCCTAAGAGCGCATCGTGTTTCATTTTAACCATGATCCAGTACCATGATGTTTACGTGAGAGTTATGTTTGCATACAGCGTATCAATACCCAGATAAGGAGACCGTAAGTCAGATATGGGTCTTGAAATGATCTTTAGCTACCTACATAGGGCGAACCGAAGAGACATATTCTAGATCAAAGCTTTTAGTCTGATTTAAGATTTGATCGACCCATGCGCGTGAAGTGGTCCAAATATGACTGACTATAAGCCATTGGAAGCGTTGGAAAATAGACTTTGCCTGTGGCGCCGAAGCCAGTCTGGTCATTCTCTATACTGATACCTGCCCAGATGGATTAGATTTTGTTTGTGACCTGTTCATACTTAGTAATGAAGTCTCTATCCTTTGCAAGTCCACAGGTGTTTTTGTAATGGAGGCATGACGGTGCACCTTTCTTCAATTTGGTGATATTGATTTCGTATGTGTAAAAAGGAGATATATTTGCCTACCTACCCAATTAATTACGAAAGGAAGTGACTGCTGAGAACCAACAGTCTGAGTGGCAGCCGTCAAGTAGTCATTTTACTACGTGACCCCCTCTAGTCCGTTCCGTATTTTTGGCAGCGCTATCATGGAAAAGAACAAATGTTCCTCTGGTCTTCTATACCGTAATATCGCAATGGTTTTACACACATGACACGATTGCCCTTGCTTTGCATGGAGCCACACCAACTTCCAGGTTTGTAAAACTCACAAAGGGTTTTCATCAGTAAAACGCAGGAAATAAAAGTCCTAGAGCTCAATATTTTGACAATGTACAAGTGTCTCATCAATGCCTAGCTGAGGAAAGTAAATAAGCCACCCTTCTCGTTTAGTCTTTGTCGCCGGTTTCATGCTCGTCAGGCCACACTTGCCACATATAAACAATAAGCGAACAATTTGAACTGAACCCAGATACTCCATCTCCCGTGCTCGAGCAAAATCCCAGAGCGGTGTATATAACGAATTGAGTGAAGCCTCTTTGTGAAGCGGCTGCTAGAATCCTATATAAAATGTCTTCCAGTTTCAACATGTTGGCTCCGTTGCCAGACAACGCCAATCCTTTGTAGAGAGGCAACTTCTCACGGTCGCAATGTTTACAATCGCATTACCCTGATACCAGGCAGTCAAGTGACTGGAAAGAGGTTACCTTGTCTTCTCTGCATCTGCCTCGCAACTCAGGAGGTCAAGTACTAGACGCGCACATTCCTAGCGTACACAAAACCGAAGCTCGCATCCTGTGTGCTATGGTGCAGAATCCATCAATCTTTCCATTTCTTCCACGCACACCCGATGAGGCGACCCCGGAGACCTGAAAGACCCTCCTCTCCATCACCACAGTCAAAGATGGGTCCTCAAAACGAAGACATGGACGCAGAGTAAGCTGGACTCGCCACTGCCATCTCACCCTGATGAACCAGCTCAGAGCTGACAAGTTTCGACAGCCGTCTCGCTTCCATCACAGCCGACGCAGTCTCCAACGTCCTCTTCTTCCATACCAAGCACATCACGTACGTCCCGCCACACCCCAATCTTGACAGCCAGGCCAGGCCCATAGCAGCACTAACAACAGCACACGCAAAAGACCACCAGCAGACATCCGCCGCGCTGGCATCGATAATGCCATCAACGCCGTCTTTCACCTACGCTCACAAGCCGCAGACATCGCCGTCGCACACCTCGAGATTGCCTGTGATGCAGCCCTCAACTATGCACACGAGTACAACGAGCTACACCCGGAGTGAGCTGATCTCCCTCCAGATCACCTCTTTTTTTGTTTCTCTCTCAACGCACACTGACATACTTTCAGCGATATCGTCATCCCCTACTGGATGTACATCTGCGTCCAAGCTCTCCTCAGCCCTCACCTCAGACCTGCCCTGCTGGAAGGTGGCAAAGTAGAGCGTCTCCTCGACTGGGTTGCTGAGCAGACGGGTGAGCTCGCTCAGGTACAACCCTCCGACCCCGGACTCGACGAGGGTCCGACTATGTCCTCCGTCGATCTGCCCACGAGCTCCAGCCAGCAGTCCTCGTACCTCGATGTGTCCATCACATCCGACGATGACGAGGTGTCATCCTGTGTGCGGTCCGTGAACGCGGGAGAGCCCTGCAAGGGTGGTCCTATGAGGCCGCTCCCGAAGATGCCGTGGACGGAGGCGGATATCTGCCAGTTGATTGAGTTACGGGCCCAGGGACTGACGCATATGGAGACTGCGGTATGTCTTTCTCTGTTTCTTTGTCGCTAATAAATGCTGCAGTCCCTCTGTCAATGTCCTTTTATCTCAGAACAACTTTCGAATGATTTTAGCTGACGATCAAGCTAGGCCCGCCTGGACCGTGGCCAAGGCGCCGTCGAGAACAAGTACGGCCGTGTGGTCAAGGAGGCGGCGTGGAAACCCTACGTGGCGGAGTGCGCGGCTCGCTTCATGAAGGTCCGTCGAGGCAAGCGCAAGCTCCGTTCGAAACTCGACCAGAAAGAAGTTGAGGAGAATGAGGAGGAAGACGAAGAGGAGGAGAGGCGGGCTGTGGTGAAGAAGAGGAAGAAGACGCTAGCTGCGGCGGCGGGGTTGGAGTAAAAGGCTGTTAGGCTGCTAGGCTGCCCGGCTGCTCAGTTGCGGCAGCTCGTTGGCAGCAATCGAATTTGTGGTTCGAGATTCGCGACGGAAGCTCTATTGTGGTCAAGCACAGGAGCAAAGAAGCAAAAAAGCTGTCAGGGGAGCAGACAAAATGCCTTGTCCTGCACTGGATAGAAGTGGCACTCCTTCCGACTATCGCATGCCGCACGGGACGAATTGAACCCGAAGAAGGAGCAGGCACGAGGCACGAGGCACTGCCTTCTCAACACGATATAGATGAGAGCCTCGACGATCATCTGACCGGAAGGCTGGGCGTTTGGGTGTGTGGAGTTTTGGCGAGACATTGATGCAAGGGTATACCTTCCTGTAGTCCTATGTTGGGATTTGCGTGAACGTTCTGAATCGAGCTGCTGTATTTGGTCATACAACTGTTGCCGAGAAAAGAAAGGGAAAAGCTTACCTAGGAAGAGTTATTATGATCCAGGAATACTTCACCGTGTAGAGCATTAATTGTTCGTCCAGCTGTGGCGCAGTCCAGTCCTTGTTCAACCACCATGAAGTGGAATGCATGCATTCGTAGTCTATCGTATTTCTACCCTTTTCTATCAAACAACTCTATCACCAACAAGTAAGACCTCGTGTCGTCTAGTCTATTCTATGAGATCTATTCCAACCAACCGGTTTTTGATGCACCGATAAAACGCCTTCATTGCAGTTTCTTGGATAGTGTCGTCATATTTTCCGCGACCCACACGCAAGGAAGACAAGAAGTAGTCCTCTAGTTCTCCTTAAGATTGGCCCAACGCATCGCGCCCGGAACGTTGGGGTCCTTCTCAACGTACTTGCACGTGGTGAAAACCTCCCACAGCTGGCCCAGGAAGGACCGGTCGTCGCGGTGATACAGGTTTCCGAGCTTGGGCTTGATGGCGTTGGTGGCCTCCTTTGCGCGGTAGAAAGGGATGCGGCTAGTCTGCATTAGCTTTTTGAAATAACGGGAATGTGATGCAGAAGTGAGAAGACTTACGGGAAGAGGTGGTGGACGACGTGGTCGTCGATGATGTTGTGGAAGAGCACACGGCCGACCCAACCAAAGTCGCGGTCAATGGTAGCGAGAGCGCCCTTGACGTAGGTCCAGGACTCAGGCTCGTAGTGGTGCACCTCGGGGTGGTTGTGGTGGAGGTAGGTGATGGCAACTGTTAGTTGTATTGTCAGTGTTCCCGTGCTTTAAAATGCTATTCCAGTGTTCACTATGACGTACCTAGCCAGTGGTGAACCCACATGTAGGGGACAATGTAGAGAAGAGCAACCGTCTGCCAGCCGACATAGGTAGAGCCCCAGTACAGAGCACCGCAGGTGAGAGCCAAGCCGAGGTCCGAGAGTGCGATGAAGACAGCCTCACCAGGGCGGAAGACGGACGAGGTCGGCTCAAAGTGGCTGACGCGCAGCCAGCTCTTGTTGTCACGCTGCAGACTCTTCTTTCCAGCCGTGGCGTTGATCAAGAGGTAGGTTTGCCATCCAGCCAACTGGTGGAAGATCAGCTTGACGAGCTGGACAATGGGCGCGTCCTCGACCATCTCGGGGTCCAAGTAGAAGTTGGCCAGACGGCTCTGGGAGCGCTCATCGATGGTCTTGGGGACGAAGGCCATGTCCTTCTCCATGTGGCCGGTGTAGTTGTGGTGGCGGTGGTGGCTGTACTTCCAGCTAAAGTAGGGCACGAGCAAGGACGAATGCATGATCCAACCCATCACGTCGTTGAACTTGCGGTGCATGGAGAAGGCACCATGGCCACATTCGTGGGCCAGAATCCAGATGCCGGTGCAGACGAGGCCCTGGACGTAGCCGTAGACCATCCAGGCGGCGGTGCGCAGCCAGTAGTCCTGGATCTCGGGGATGTAGGTCAAGGCAAGGTAGCCGAGACCAAACGCTTCAGCGTAGTCACGGACGACATAGCCCATGGAAATGAGCACTGAAGGCTCGAAGCAGTGCTGGGGGATCCAGCTCCTGATGGTCTTGACATCGGGAAATTGCTGCTCAGCAGTATCGAGCTGAACGGTGCCGACCTCGGGCGAGGTCTTTAAGATGAGCAGACGTGTCAGCAGTGTCTTTCGCGGTTTTGGGATTTTCAGGGTTTGTTTATGTTGAGAAAAAAAAAAAGTCTCACCTTAGCTGCCCTGCTCCTGGTCTGTACCGTGGAAGTGGTGGTAGACATATTTGCGTGTGTGCCAGCACCTGATATGTCCAAGTCAAGTGGTGGGTGTTGATAAGGAAAAAAGAGGGTTTGACGCCACGGCAGGAAAGAAAGAGGGTGGCTTTTTTGGGTCTCCGTCCTAAAAAAAAAAAAAAAGAGAGGTCTGGTTTCAAGAAGAGGGAGTGAGAGGACACTTTTACGATATCAACAAATTTTGGGCTGATTGACTGTTCCAGGCGATATCAACAAGAAGGATCCTTGCAGGGTGGAGTTTCGTAGGGCCCCCACGTCCGAGCTTAGTCCCCTGGAACCCTTTTCCATGAGCCCCTGACTCTCTCACTACTATGCTCTAGCCCGGGCTGTACCTACAGTAGCCCCGGCCTGCCCAGCGGTCAACGAGCATCCATGAACGGATGAAATAGCTAACCAGGTAGTGGTAAAATGCTCACTCAGTACAATGCTGTTCGTCTACTATGGTAGGTACTGTATTCCGTACATGGTACCACAAGTTGGCAGACTGGCAGGATACTTGGATGCCATGTGGGTGAAGAGAACACATCCTCCCTTGCTTAAAATAGCAGCTGAAAAGTTCCAGATGGCCGCTAACAATTTGCGGCTCGAAATCGAAGGTACCTAGGTACATAGTATAGGTAGGGTACCTAAGACAATATGCTCGTCCAATGTATTAGCCGAAGAACTCCGGATGCTGCCCTGACTCCCAAAAGCCCTCACTAAGCTGAAAAAGGTGTTTTGGCTTCACATGCCAAAACGCCAAGAGGGACGGGAAAGTCGCTACCCTAGCTTGGGCAATGACAAAAAGAACATTCAGCATTCAGGGTCTCCGTCAGGGTCCTGTGGGTCCGCCCTGGCCGTCCCACCTCTACCGTCTCCAGACCCCGCGAGACAAGGATGCTTCTTTCTAGAATCGTTGAGCCTCCCCTGCAGGCTTGCTCGGCTTGCTATTACAATTGCCGCGCTTTGGTGGACCCTCTTTTTTTTTTTTTTTGGCCTTAGCTTTTTTTCTTCCCTTTGTTTTGCCCCATGCCCTTCTCCTTTGCCCTTTGAGGCGAGCCTTTTTTTTCCCGTCTCGTACGAATCGCTCCGAAATCGCCAATGAATAGTCCCCCATTCGTCCACGTCCCTTTTTCTCCCCCCCATTTGCGGTGTGTTTTCCCCCTCCCCCTCCGAGTGCCAGGTGGATTGTGGAGGCCGACACGCCTTTGCTGACGACGGTGGAGTCATGCGTTGCCATCTCGTGTCCTCCTCTACGCCTGTCAAGCCTGTCTGGCCGGTCTGGCTTGCCCAAGCTCTTCGGCGATGATCCTAATCTCAAACACACCGCGATGAGACCAGGGAGTACCACACTCTCGAACTGGTTTTATTTCACATGCCAAAGCAAACAATCCTCTTCCTGGTCCCGATCACGGATAACCGCTTATCCAGGGCGACCTGCCGTATTGGGGTTTGTCCAAGATGAGATAACAACTCAATTCTAACACACCTTTCAGGTCCAAACCTTATGTGTCATGTGACAAGAGGGGAATTTTTCCACGACCCAGCAACATGTGTCTCTTGTGTACTACGTAGACAGAAGTTTGCGGATCGAAGACCAACAAAGCTCTGAAACAGTACTACTCACTCACCACTTTTTAGGTACCATTGTAGTCCCGCATGTGCCCAAGCACCTGCCACGGAATGTCCCGTAACGGCGTTCCCCGTGACGGAGTTCAGCCTTGTGCAGATCGCTTTGGCCGCCTTGCAGAAGCCTTGCAGAAGCCTTGCCGAAGCCACTTCCCCGGACTTTTGCCACCCCTGCTTGCCGTGTAGCCATCAGCCACAAACTTCACTGTTGAATTCCAACGATTCGCAAACTGAGACACACGGATTCGAACGACACTTCTGAATCAGGTAGACAGAGACCATGACTCCGCGGGGCGGGGCCGTGCACGAGTCTCGCCAGCATTCTGTGCATTCCAATTGATCTGGAAGTCCCTCCTCTCGGCTGAGCTTTGCGAAGCCTCAGGTACAAGATTCAGTGAACTTTCTTTTTTACTGGGGGGGGGGCAGCAGGGTTCTAACTTCGGCCCCTACCAAGCTTCGTTTTCATGCTAGTTGTGTGGTATAAACACTGCTACAATCTCAAGAATGGGTACGTGACATGAGACTAGCTACAAGTTGGAACCTACCTACCGACTAAGTGTAGCGGTGGTCGGTAGAAACACAGTAAAGACAGCAGAGTGATGGTCTAGGTTGTCATGCTTGAAGCATTCGAATTCAATACTATTCTTGCACACTGAGACTCTATTTTTGATCCTTTCATTAGGTACTATGGCAGACTTGCGAGCGTGATCATGCCCGGAACGGCCGATTCTTCCATTAGAAGAACAAAGACGTCTAGATGGTTTATTCCCAATCCCATCAGGACAAACCTTTGTCTTCATCCTCTGCCGGCGGAAAGATGGTGGTCATGCCTGAGGTCAATTGCTAAAAATGGCCGGCACTATGCAAAAGAACATGGGAGTACACCTAGAGACCTCGACTAAGCCACCAGAGAAAAACCGCCTCCTCCGCTCTTTCTCACAATGCTGCGAGATTCTTCTGAGCATAATTATACTCCCGTAACTTTATTGACAACCAGAGCTTCCAGGTATTCCATTGGATTCAACCATGTCCACCAAAAACATCAGAGACCGAGGAACAACAGGTCACGGCAGAGACAACACTGCCACGCCAGTACCTCCAGGCCGGGGGCGAGGCAGAGGACAGCCGCCAGCTCAGGATGAACCTGCCGGTCCGTCAGAACTCGGTGGCAATGCTCACTCCCACCTCCTTCCCCTTTCCCTCCTCCATGCTAGCAAACGGGCTCTCGCAGGTGCTCAACAACAGCAACAGACAGGCCCTCCTCCCACAAGAGGTGGCACCAGGACCATTTCCGCCCGAGGTGGTGGTGGTGGTGGCTGGGACAACTCCATAAGGCAAGGCGCTGGGGGCTTTGCACAAGGAAGTGCTCGCGGTGCCGCGGCAGCGTATGAGGCTTCGCGCCGCCAGCGTGCTGCCGAGGAAAAGGCTAGGATCCAGGCAGGGCGTCAGAGTGAGTTCCCAACCCAAAACCTTCAAGTTCATGAGTGACGCCTCGTGATCTCGCGCTCAGCTTTGCTAACTCGTGTTACTGCAGACCAGCAAACCCAAAAGCGAGAAGTTGCATCATCCTCTTCGGAGATACAACAGAATCGCGGTCTAATAGGGCCCAGTGTTGACGTTGGTGGCCCAGCAGCAGGGCATAGCACCAACACTCGCGGTACACAATTGCCCAAAGAAGACGGCAAAGCGCTCCCTCCGATCCCAAAAGATGGCGATAAAGATAAACATGGCGTTCCTCACTCGTCCACTGACCCCAGCAAGCATAACCAGCGCGCAGGCACCCCGCTTCCTGTCGACCTCCCCACCACATACTACGAAGCCGTCCGTCTCGCGGACGCACCCTCGACCTACATCGATTATCCAGCCCGCATCCACCATCTCAAGTACCCCACCGAGGTGTTCACCCCCTCGGTCGGCCACAAGTGGGAAGACATCCACCTACACCAAAAAGTCTCCTCGCCCCGCCTCCACACGCGCTGGACTCGCCCCGCCACCGCCACCGATACCGAGCGCAGTCGCGACTTTTTCGTACGTTTCCACGCCACCGGCTACGAGCCCTTCATGGGCTTCCGACCTTACACAGACATCCTCTTCCTCGATGGCCAGTACATGGCGGCGGCGGTCCTAGGAGGGCGCCGCAGTCGCCACCGTCGTCATGGAAGCGCACCGACGACGCCCGACGAGACCGACGCCGACAGCCTCGTGCCCTTCCTCACGGCTGCCGACCGCGTAAAAGTCCGCATCCTTGCCGTTGCAGCCAGCGCATTTGGTAGCACGAAGGAGGAGCGCGCCCAGGTGTGTGCCGCGCTAGTGAGGGCGTTTCCGGCCCTCGTGCGAGTGTTTCTCGTGTCGGTGGCGCCGGTGCCACGGCCGTCGAGCGCCGCGTGGGTTTTGGAGACTGAGTTTGCGCGGTGGATCAAAGTGTCCCACGCGACGCGGGCTCAGGCGCGCAAGACAGAGGAGGTGGTGGGCAGTGTGGGCGCGTACGGGGTCAAGCACGGGCTGGTTGAGGAGGAGGAGGAGAACGAGGAGGGCGGGTGCAGTGGCAATCCGCTGGCGGAGGAGATTGAAGCAGCGTTTGTGCTTGCCCGGGAGAGTGGGCGGCGGACGGCTGAGAATCGAGCACAGGCTGAGCAGGACTTGGAAAAAGAGAGAGAGCCTGTGGACTGGGACAAAGTTGACTATTCAAAAATGTTGGCCCCTCGTACCTCGACCAGTGATAGAAGCAGTGGAAGCAGCAGGAGCAGTGGCGTAACGAGGAAGATCAAGGTGGAGGCGTATATCATGCTGTATTTCCAGGACGCGTATGATCGTGCTGTTAGCAAAGGTTTGTCAGAAGAGTTTGATCGCATATCCGTGGACCATCTGGACTTGGCTATATTATAGCGTGGGACCTCGACACTGTACGATTAGTGAGACATGAAAAATACCCTTGCTTTCGCTTTGTTTCTTCCGCAGTCTCGTTTCATCAAATAAGCTACGCACCTTGAGAGCAATAGTATAGATTATGTTGGGCAAAGCAAATGTAATATATAGAGAACCAAAATATGCAAGCCGTGCAGTCTCAGTGCAATCGGCATAATGATGCTGTTCCAATTCCCCAGTTCAGAATAAATCCCTAAAACGAGGATACAGTTGCTCATCTTCTGCAGGCGTGCCAAAGTCTCCGCTGCCCGCAGAGTAATTACCGGCGTGACCTGGAAAGAAACCCTCAGTCCCACTTGAGAACTGTTCTCTGTGAGCGCCATTCGCGATCTCCTCAAAAATTCTCGTCATTTCGGTCTGCAGGCGCAGACCATTGTTGAGATCGTCGCTACGGGAAGACCGCTGCCTGCGAGCTTGAATGCCACCCACTGATCGCGGCGATGTCCTCCCACCATGAGGCGTCAGGCTTCCCATCCTACTCGAAGGCGGTTGCTGGTAGCCTCCATGTCCTGGTGTCAGACCTGGACTGGGCGACGGCTGTTGACTGCTCACGGAGTTCCGATGAGACCTGTGCTGGTTAGGTCCACTCCTTGCCAACCCGGCCATTGTAAGTGCCGCATTGTCCCTCTTACGCGGGTCATCGCCTTGCTGTAGACCTAGCTTTCCTTCGTAGGATTTGAGGTTTCTAACTGTTCGCCACAATCGCTGGCTCACCCAGCTCTTCGCAGATAGGTCTTTGACCAGCTCGAGAGCCATGTGAAACTCTTCCCGGCAGTCTGAGCTGAAAATATATGGCGCATGTGCGGAGGCGAGGAAAAGGACAGCGATTGCTGAGGTTAAGAAATGGTGGTAAAATACTTGAATGCGGCGATATATGACGCTCGAGCTGTTTAGGAGAGTGAGGTACTGGATGGTTTCCTTGGCGAGGCCGACAACCAGCCGGGCGTAATCTTCATTCTGCTTGATGCTCGAGAAAGTATGCAAGACTGGTGTGTAGAGCCAAATGCGGATCTGTGTATGCGTTTTAGTACGGTGTAGGAAGGGCATTGATAGGCATAGAATCGCTCACCTGATTTAGTCTCAGACGTGTCCATATCTGGAGACGCTCGACGTTATACGTGGGCGTGCCAGGGACTGGAATGTGGTTGCCCAGGTTGCTGATTCTGATGCTATCCGGGACTGTCTCGTACCACTCCTGGATATCGCGATCCAGTGACTCGAAATCTTCACGCTTGAGGTCTCGGATGAGCACTGAGTCGAAATAATCCACCAACCGCCAGACGTTGGAGCTGATTTTGGAGAATGCAATCATCGAAGTGAGATAAGGGTAATCCTCCTGTAAAATATCAGCACTTAAACACGCAAAGACATGATCAGAGGCTTGTAGCACTCACAGGATACGGCAGGCCCGGGTCAATCTTATCATCGTGAACCACAAACGGGAATCCGGTCCCGAAACTCCACCGCCGATCGAGGACATATGCAGACCAGAATGTGTTGACAGCGTTTCTGCGATCCTGTTCTCCCTCGATTCTAGCAATGCCATCTCTTCTATGGAGACCCATTTCCAGACACAAGCGAGTCACCTGGCCCATGACCCTCCACGCCAGAACCTCCTCATTAGCGAGGAAGCGGAAGCCGCCCACGAGGGCTAGAAAGGGTAGGTTCTTGACATCAGACGGATCGCTCATTAGCATCTTGTCGGCGATGGGCTGTATACTTTCCCATAGCCGGTTGGCCTTGGGACTGTTCCCATGTTCCTCTACCACGAGTGCGCAGCACATGATGATCTTGAGCTCCAGCGTCTTGATATTGTTGAGTCCTTCACCCTGAGCGCCGAAATGCTGCGTAACTAATCCGCCCCGCCTCGCTGCTTCGCGGAAATTGGACAGGCTCTTGGCATGGGCAATGACATCTTCGATGCTGACGACGGGATACATAACCCCAACTTCTTCTTCGTGGACTCTGCATAGTCGTATTATTTCTTCATTGTCAAAGTCCCATAAGGGATCCGCTGGTCGTCTAAGAGGCTCTAGGAAGGAAGCCGATGCGGGCGGAGACTGCACGCCCATGTCGTCTGCGATAATGCCAGTGTCGTCAGTTGCTTCGGAGTTCTTAAACATATTATGTAAAGTATTCCTGGCAACGTTGACATGCGACGAAGCACTGGTTGGCCCACGGAACTGCATGGGGGATCGAAAGGTCTGCATATCGGGCTTGTGTAGGGACGAAGTCGAGGTAGTCGGCGAGGGACCAGAATGGGCCGTGGCAGCTGGTAGCGGCAGGACGCGATCGTTCAGGGGAGCAAGGCGTAGTGTCTCTTGTTGCAGGGCGCTCATTTTCTGCTGCAGGGTTTCCATCTGCTCCTGAAGGAGGGACAGACTCTCGTTCATCTGCTTGAACTCGTCCGAGTCCCTGAAGTTGCTGGAGCAGCAGTTTGGTGCGTAGAGGCATTGCAGATTGAGGTTGCCACACCTGAAGCACGGTGTCTCGCCATTGCACTTGATCTTGCGACGCTTGCACTCGTTGCTGTGAGGAAGGAGAGGACAGAGGTCAGCTCGGTCTAGCTAGGACTATCGCAGGCCGGAAAGGAGATGGGTAGAATGTGTGTGTGGGACAGAGGGCGGTGGGCCTACCATGCAATCGAAATATACTATGGCGATTAAAGAATCAGTCAGCTTTTGCTATTCTAGGAAACCAGCGATGCTATACAGAGGTATCCTCTTACCCTGTTCCGCTTACTCCTCTGCTGCTTCTGCGCATTTTCATCGGCCGAAGCATCTGCCCTGCGTTTGGCCCCCGCGCCGGCGGGACCGGCTCCGGCAGATCCGGAGGGAGCTGGAGACGCACTCGAGCCTTGATTCCTGTTGAAGCTGTGCTGTGATTGACTCGCTTGGAAGAAGCTGGTGGCGGTGGGTGTTGCGATTGTTGACGATGGTGATGCGTGTGCGGAATTCGCTCCGTGCAGGGCGGAACTGGAGGCAGGCTGGGAAGCGCGGGCATAAGCTTGGCCCTGATTATGCTGCTGCTGCTGCTGTTGCTGGGCTCCATGCGCATGGCCTACTCGCCTGGAGCCTGGCACAGACACTGGCACAGGCACAGGCGCTGGCAAGGACGTCGCAGTGCCCGCCATTGGACCGAGAAGACCGCCTGGTGGGAGTGGCACGGGCGATGACAGTGTGCCTGGGAGAAAGGATCTCAGGTCGCTGACCTGCGTTTCCAGATGTTCCATCGTGCCTCGACAGACTCAGACCAAGGTGGCTTATGTGGCTGCTCATTGTTGTCATGGCTCGGCCGAGGTGGGAAGGGAGGAATGCACAGGCCGGCCCGCCCGAATGAAAGCGGAAGTGCGGGATGTTGCGAGAATGTGCCTGTCGTGCCTTTTAGGGGCACTTGCACGACTGCTTCTGGCGTCGAGGCCGCTCTCTCAGCCGTAAGCAGGATGAGGACTTCGCCGTGGTCACGCTGCAAGTGGAAAGCAAGAACGAGTGCACAGGAACCCTGCGCATTGCTCAGTACTTGTTCAAAGGTCTGTGTTGCTCGGGCTCGCACTACGGCCCCACTAACGGGTCAGAATTCAGACTTGTCTCGGCAGCCAGCTTGATCCCGAGATGGCTTCAACGCAGAAAGCCTACTCAGACTAGACCCGGCCGATCAATTGGCCCCCGCAAAGACGACCGTTACTCAATAATGACTTGCAAGCAATCAACTCCCATCTCTGACACGATACTTAGACACTGAATTTTATTTCTACCTCCTGAGTGCACATCCAGACACATCTGCCGGGGATAGTAGCCACCAAAGGTTGACTGACTATACGAGATGCCATCGTTGCCTCGCGGAATGGCAAGCTTGCCGCCAAACCCCCACTGATGGGACAGAACATTGTCTTGTTGCCATCGGGACGGGCCTCATCATCACCGCCTAACAAACTGAATGAGGTCGTACAGGATGCCATCGTTGCCCTGCGCACCGGGATTGTTTCACCGGAGCCCCAATCTCCCATCTCACCGTGCACGAATCTTGGCTCGACCGTATTCAGCAGCAGAGCACACAAGACGTGGGTGGGATAGCTATGACCACCGACCAGCCATACAGGATGCCATCGTTGCCCTGCGGACAAGTCAGACCTCTTCTCAACTTGACCCCCATATTTCAACCCCTTTGAAGCCTATAGTGGGAGCAATAACCTCATTAGATCTTGATCCCCTCCAGAATAGGCTTCGCCTCCTCACTCTTCCACCAGCTGACCCCATCCTCGCCAGGGAAGGTAAACCGGTCCATGCTCTCTGCCTTCATCTCCACACTGTAGCCCGCCTCCTGCGGCGTTTGGTAGTACCCATCCTTGATGACACTCGGGTGCAAGAAGTGCTCGTGCAAGTGATCCACGTACTCGAGCACACTCAACTTGCCGCTCACTACCACGTAGTCGATCGTGCTCAGGTGTTGCGTATACTCAGGCAGTCCAACACCACCCGAGTGCGGCACGATGGGGACGCCATACTTCTTCGCCATCAGCAATACCGCCAGCACCTCATTGACACCTCCCATCCGACACGCATCGATCTGACAAACATCAATCGCCCCGCTCATGAGCAGCTGCTTGAACACTACCCGGTTCTGGCACATCTCACCCGTAGCCACGCCGATGCCGTACGGCTTCAGCGCATCGCGGATCGCCTTGTGGCCGAGGATATCGTCCGGGCTTGTCGGCTCCTCAATGAACCACGGCTTGAATTCCTTGAGCTTCTCCATATACTCAATCGCCTCCGGCACACTCCACACCTGGTTCGCATCCACCATGAGCACGTTGCCCTGGTCGTAGCCGATAATCTCCCGTGCAATTCCCAGCCGCGTCCGGTCCTGCTCCACACTCCCGCCCACCTTGAGCTTGAAGTGCTTGTACCCCTTGGACAGCGTCTCGCGCAGCAACCCACGCATCTTGTCCTCGCCATAACCTAGCCAGCCCGCGGACGTCGTGTACGCCGGCACGGCACGGCTATTCTCTGCGTCCTTGATGCGCTGGGCCTTACCCGTCTCGCTCTCCTTGAGCAGCGCGACGGCCTCCTCAGGCGTAATCGCGTCCGTGATGTAGCGGAAATCGATACACGCAACGAACTCCTCGGGCGTCATCTCGGCCACAATCCGCCACACAGGCTTGCCCAACACCTTCGCCCAGAGGTCCCAGATGGCGTTGACCACAGCGCCAAGAGCGAGGTGGATCACACCCTTTTCGGGTCCGATCCAGCGCAACTGCGAGTCGTTGACCAGGTGCCGCCATGTCTTGCCCCAATTGGTGCCGACCAGATCGGACAGCTTGCGCCCCTTGATGCGGTCGGCCACATGGTCGATGGCTGCGCAGACGATGTCGTTGCCGCGACCGATTGTGAAGGTCATGCCATGGCCGGTTAAAGCTGAATCAGACGTGGACAAGATGCAGTAGGCGGACGAGTAGTCACCCGCAGCATTCATGGCATCGCTGCCGGTCTTGTCAAGGGAGGTGGGGAAGCGCACATCGCGTGTGGTCCACCCCGTGATAGTGAGGTCGGCGGAGGCCATGTCTACGTTGCGAACGGGTCTTATAAGAGGATGTGAGGTAAGGTGGGGAGAGGACAAGAACCAGACACCAACACGTGAGTTGCAGAGTAGACGAGGGTATATAGTAGGATACACCACTCTCACAGAGGGAACAGGAGGACATTTATATAAACACAAACTACCATCCGGTTAAGTGTCCCGGCCTACAGTCGCCCGCCAAGTTGCAGTATCCGACGCGTGTGCCGCAAACTGTCACCAATGCTTGTCCTCGCACGCCCTAACTTGCGCTTGTGTGAAGAGGGCATCGTCGTTGAATGGCGGGCTTCCTTGCAGGGAGCAGGCGATGAGGGGTCGTAGTGGGGGTGGCCTGCAAGGCGATCCTGGCTGATGATTGATGGAAAAATACCCGACGGAAGAATGCGCATCTCCAAAGAACATTCTTCCAGGTACGCCAATTCATTCATCGAAATCGCGCCGGTCGTTTTCCAATCTCGGTCACCTCGTGCCGGCAAGTTCATTTCTGCAGCTTCTGAACTCGTAGACCTTGGCCTGTACACATGCACTCTACCATCACGGCCTTGCTGCTAAAAGCCCAAGTAATTAGCAGCCAAGTACGTACAGACTCATAGGGAGTAGCTGGCGCAGACGTCCGTCCTCGTAATTGCGAGGGCATCCCTTCACCTAATGCGCCTATGCCTTGAGGTCGACCTAAAGGGGTCACTTTGGGTATGCTCTGAGCGGAAGCTTGACTAATAGAGCATTTATTATCCCTATCATCGCAATTCAACATTACCTAGGTACCTAGGTAGTCAGGTGAATGTGATGTATTGACAGGCTTGGGAAGACACCACTCTTGAATCTCTCAATTTTCCCGGTACTTATTGATTAGACGATCTATACACGGTATTACTTGCACGGGCATGTTCTCTATCTGCACATTGATGCAACTCGTCCACCGTTGAGGTCATTGCATTCTTACAGCCCTGGAATCTAAGTAGGTCGTACATATAGGTATACATTCAGAGCGTCGTCTGCATCCTATCATACAACAACACTATCCAATTTCCGAATTACCCTTTCCCCAAACTCCAGCTGGAGTCGAGCATCATAGTTCGCTTGATCATTTCGACCGTCGAAGCTATCAAAGCCAAAATCACCTGACAAGCAGCTAGCCACCGTCGCCATATAGACATCGCCGACGTCTGCCGCGAGACTCATCAGACACTCTTCGCTAAGCAGCCGTTTCTGTGTATCCTCAATCTCTGCGAGTCCGATTCCTGCCGTGATATCGATCCCCAGAATGACGTGCACGGGTTTCCACATCCCTATTTCGTATAATACAACACCCAGGCTGTAAATATCGTACAGCTTCGTGAAACCGTCCCGTCCCTCCCGCGGGAATTCGAACTGTGTTAACGGGTGACGGTATAGATCATGGTAGCGGTTGTCAGGTCTTTCGGTCACCTTTGCGGGACGTGTATAATCAAAGCCAGTAAGACATGGTGGAGCGGGAGGCTTGAACGGGAAGACAATATTTTCGCTCCTCAGACCTTTGTGAAGCCAATTTGAAGCGTGTAGATACCAGATGGAAGTGGCCACAGCTCGAGCAATTTGTAGTCTCGTCGTTAATGACGGTCTGGGCCGGGAGGACGACGCGATCATGTCAAGCAGACGAGGAGGCGGAAAGTTTCCTGCTCCTTGGAAGACAAAACCAAAGCGAATCCTGTCTGCCTCGTGTATATATCCCAGACAATTCGGGCTATTGAACTGTTCAGGCTTCTGCTTGTCTCTGAGAAGTGTAGCAAGCTTTGCTATTCGGTCTTCAACATAGGCAGGCGGTTTGTTTTGCTTTCCAATAGGCTCGTCTAATCTCAAGTCAGCTCGGTCCTTATGAAGTGGTCCATGAGCATCATGCGGAGCGAACAAGGACAGGACTCACAATATTTCCATTCTACCCATACTGGCACAGTTTCGTGTGTACCCCAGGTTCTTACAGGCTCGTATTCTGACAAGTTGTTTTCCTCCAAATCGATGTAGCCGCGTTCGTCAAGCCGTATCCGACTTGGGTATGTGCTAGGCGGGTCCCCAAGATAGTCTCTGATTTTGACTTCTGAGAAATCTCCCGCCTCTGTAATGGCAAGCTGGAATGCCTTGAAACGTGCAAGCTGAAGGAGTCGTTGCTCGTGCGCCGAGATGTGTCTATACAGGCTAGTCGCCTTGAGAGAGGCCATCACAGCAATCAGATCGTCAAGCTGATTATGCGCCTGTATCATCCCCATGAAAGCGTTCTCTTGCATTTGGAATTGAATTTCCTGCTGCCGCTGGTCAAAGAAATATGTCATGTTTTGGTTAAGAGCAGCAAGTTTTGCTAATAGCAACTCGAACGCTTTCTTCTCAAAGATCTTCCATCTGATTTTGGGGGGAAATATTCGTGTTCTTTCAGCAAAAGAGATTGCTTTCTTTTGGAGGTTAGAATTGAGTTTGAGAGGAGAGACTTTTGGAGAGTCGTGGAGACTTCGGTCTGCGTTGAGAGCATTCATCTGGCTAGTGTCATGCCACTCGGTCAATTTGGTCAGTTCAAGTAGCACCAGCCTAATTTCTTGAAGTGCGCCGTTTAATTTGTGTAAATTCAGCTGCAGACCGGAAGTAAGGGTTCTCTCATCCTCTGAAAGGTTTGCGAGGATGGCCCAGTCCACGAATTTATCTCGTTCCACCTGGAGGCGAAGACGAAGGTACAGACTGTTCTTTGGCATATGTTCCGCATCTATAAGCAGTTTGTATACTAAATTGTAATGTATCAATGAAAGAGACCAGCCATATATCCAGACATCTCTCCGTCCAACAAATCCACTACCCACTTGTATGGTTTCTCATGCAGGACCGCACTTGAAGACGCACCTTTGACGCATATTGCAAAGAGCTCGAAGCTCAAGGGAGTAGTATCCATCCTCAAAGAGAGTGATACTTTGTTTTGATCTCGGTCGCGAGGTTCAAACCAGTTGACGAAGAAATAATCTGTGTGACTGGACTCAGGCTGTGGCTTGAGGGTTCCTCACGAAACTCTACTCTCCAAAATACAAGAGTTCCAAGAAGCTACAGTCCGGGGACCACAGTGAATAATATGAAGATGCAGGTCATTGCAGGCCAGCCCGTCTTATGGCCCCCACCCCTCTCCTTCACCCGAGTGCGATGCAGCTGACGCCAAGCGGCCTCGACCAGGGCCAGGCCGTCTAAAATTGCATGGAAGCCCTTTACGGTAGCAAAGATACGTCTTGAGAAGACACTATCGATGCCAGAAAAGAAGCGCTGATTTAACTTTCGGGTCTTTCCATCTTGCGCTTATATCCTGAGACCTGACAGTTGAAGACGAGTATGGGGATCCGAAGCCAATGGGCTAGTCCTCGTCGCTTAATCCGCGCCATAAGTAGGTACCTATACATCAGCAGTATTTTCTTCAACAAGTATAACTTGAAGAGCTATTCTACTGTGCTTTTGGCACCTTGACAAGATTGTTTTCTCAAAGAAAACTCGGTTCTCAGGTTCTCGCTTCCGTCGGTCCCTTGCAACTGGGAGGCTTATCACAACCAAACGAAGTATCTCGAAAGTCCTTGAAATATGAGGTGATAACGATATCGGTGGCTGGTTTCTGAAAAAAAGCGACATCTCTCAAATCAAGGATTCATTCTTGCCAGAAACTGGAGTATTGTATGTGGCTCACCAGGGACTCGGTCTTTGTGGGGCCAACGGTCGTACCCATGCTCAGCACCAACAGGCTTATGACACCCGCGTTTAACAGGCCCACCCCAAAGCCACACTTGAACTCTCACAACTCCCTTGACATTTCCATCGTTGGTTGACAAGACGTTGTTCGACACAATCTCACCTCAGATTATCGGGTTTAACCTCGACATCAGATTCTCATTGTGGCTGATACTTCACGCAGCTGGCCGCGGCCAGCTCGGGCTGCTCAGCGTCGCCAGCCTTGAAACACCACCCCTTCCCTTCTCACTGACTCCATCTCACCAGAGCGAGAAAGGAGCTAAGCCCCCAACATGGCGTCTTGGATAGGATCACTCGCCCTGGTCATCATGGTGACTCTCCTTCTATACGGAAGCTTCTCACGCCTGACGCATGGGCGTTATACGCCTACGGTTCGTCCTCTCATTTACAAGAAGCTTTCTCTTCCCCCTCCCCGCTCGCCTCAACGGGCAAAAGAAAGACTAAAACAAGCCAAAACTTCTCACCGCCCCAAACTAACTTGCCAATTATTAGTTCTATGACTACCAACTAGATCGCGCCCCGGATAATGCTTCCACGCGTCTCATTCCCTTTGGCGACCTTGTCTTCGCTGCGGGGCTGATGTACCCGCCCACCCGCGCAGTTGCGGCCAGCTTGTGTGCACTGTTCATGTTTGGCGGAGTCTTACATCGAACTGTCGGGGAAGGTAAGAATGCGGCGTCTGATCTTGCGATGATGTTGACGGTGTTGATTATCTCATTGGACACTGTACTTGGAGTTGAGTGACGTAGCAACGAGAGGAGGCAAGTTGGCCACCGGGGGGGGGGGGCGGGACTTGTTCGGGCTAGTATGGCAGTATGTATTTTCCATTCCAAAATCAAAACCGCGCAAGAGTCAAATCACATATAGTAATCGGATGCAGCAGTGTACGGCACGGCAAGCTGTCACTGAGGCGTCATCGATTCTGGAATACCCGACCAAAAGCTTTGCGGTTGAGACGAGGAAGACTGCTTCAAATCAATCATCATGTGATGCGACAATGTAATGAACCCGAACAGTGTTCCATAAATTGTGCAGCATTATGATTGTTTATTTTATCGACATGTATAAGGATAGCAGTGCATGACTGCACTTGTATTCCGTCGAGATCATGGCCTCCCAATCTCCAAGTATGCCCACAAGACCTTTGCACAAGCATGGAAAGAGGCCTTCGATTTCGGGGCAAAATGAATACCCGTAAACCTGGGGGTCAAGTGAAGCCACTATCCAGCGAGTTTCGATGGTCATGGGACGCAAATGATTGGGACGTAAAAGATTGGGTTTTGGGAGCAATAATTCTCTTGCGTCCTGTCATCACGGTGTTGGAAAGTCAAATGCCTTCAGCCGATTGCATGACTTCATGGCTGTGTCTTCCAGATGCCTATATGTTTGCCCATTCATTCGTCCACAGCTCTTCATATATCCGTAGAACCTGGTTCCCTGGAAATGTGATCCTTTTCATTGGGATCGCTGGTACGATGAAGTCAGAAGGGATGTTTTGTTCTTCTTCCGTGATCAGTCTCCTAGGGCGACCTTGTTTGACCACCAGCAAGCATCCTCGGTGAGGCGCTTGAATCGTTGGATCATGCAGGCCTCGTTGACGGTTGCACAGACACATCTCTGTTCAACTTAGGATGGTCCACGTCCTGTAAACGCCCCTGTTCTCGAGGTGAACACAAGGCGTTCACACCCGATGTCTAGAACTCACTCCTCTGAAGTGATATGCCCAGACTTTGCCACTCGTAGTATCTCTTCCTCCATGCCACTCACGTGCTCGAATCTCACACCGGCCTTCTCCAGCGCATCCCGGCCGGTGTTTTCCTCCACGAACTTCTTGGGCTCCATGACACCCACGTACACCACATCGATGGTCCCGGCAAGACGCAAGATTCTCTCCGCACAGGGCTGATTCCCGCTCAATCGTTTTGAACAGGGTTCGACTGTGGTGTAGAGCGCGAGATTCCGAGGCAGAACATCCTTGAGCTGCTCTTCTGGGACTTGATACTTTTCGGATAGCTTCATGAGACAACACTGCTCTGCGTGTGTGTTGCCTTCCAACTCGAGAGTGTAGCCGTCAGCCAAAATTGTGTTGGTGGATTGATTTACTATCACGGCGCCGACGCAGTAATTCGTCGGTTTAGGTGGAGATTTCCTGGCGAGACTGAGGGCGCGCTTCATGTAGGAACGATGATCGTTGGTATTTATGTCACCCATTTTAAGAGTCTGAAAGAAAGTAAAGAAAAGTATCTTGCAAATGTTACAATAAAGCACCCTTGAAAGTTGACGTTGAGTGTGGGGCTTCAACGTAGGTAGTTAGGTGCTGTACGCCCTGATCCCTGTTGCCGGGAACGGCACCGACCTAGGACCCTTTAGAATCGACGCGTCTCTCGAGTCGCGTCCTCCACCCCAAACTGCCTCTCAACTTGGTATTTCTGAAGCGCATTTGGACACATCCCTCGTCCACACAGAAGTTCAATATGTCCGACATTGAAGACCACATGGAGTCCGAGCCTCCAGTCATTGATCCATACGAGGTCCTCGGGCTCGAACGCAGTGCGACGCCGGACCAAGTCAAACAGGCGTACCGCAAGGCCGCGCTGAAGCACCATCCAGGTACAGCTCATCCAGCGCAGCTCTAAGCTAATGATAGACTGCATTTCGCTACGACAATGTGACTGACACATATCTTCTTTCTTCATAGACAAAGTTCCCGAGTCCCAAAAAGCCGAAGCCCACACCACCTTCCAGCGCATCGCGCTCGCCAACGCAATCCTCTCAGACCCTACCCGGCGCAAGCGCTACGACACCACAGGCAGCACATCCGACTCGCTCGTTGACAGCGAGGGCTTCAACTGGACCGAATACTACCGCGAAGCCTACGCCGACGCCATTAGCACTGACGCCATCAACAAGTTCGCCGCCAAGTACAAGGGCAGCGACGAGGAGAAAGACGACCTCCTGGTGGCGTACGAGAAATACAAGGGCGACATGGACGCCGTATACGAGACTGTTATTCTCAGTAACGTGCTGGAAGATGACGACCGGTTTCGCGGGATCATCGACGCTGCTATTGAGAGTGGCGACGTGAAGGCGTTCAAGAAGTACACGGGCGAGAGTGCGGCAAAGCGTAAGGCAAGGGTAGCAGAGGCTAGGGGTGAGGCGGGTGAGGCGGAGGAATATGCAAAGGAACTTGGGGTTCATGACAAGCTGTTTGGTGACAACAAGAAAGGCAAGACCAAAGCGAAGGGGAAGGCCAAGTCGAACGGCGAGGACGCGCTGGCAGCGCTCATTACGGGTCGGCAAAAAGAACGCGGTGATGCGTTCTTGGACCAGCTGGCCGAGAAGTATGGCGCGGGCGCAAGCTCGAAGAAGTCAAAGAAGGGCAAGCAGGTAATGGAGGACGAGCCGGACGAGGCAGCCTTCCAGGCTGCTGCTGCCAGGCTGGGGTCCGGCAAGAAGAAGGCGAGCGAAGAGGCGGCGCCCAAGGCCAGTAAGAGGTCGAAGCGTTGATGGTAACTCATGACTCACATATTTTGTGCTTCTTTCGACTTGGCGTTCGGTTCTGGATGGCAAGCAGGAAAATGGGATCAAGCTGGGGCAAAAGACATGTTTTGAATGACTGTATGAGCATAGAGCACCTCACCTTCTGAGGCAATGATATCCGCGGCGTTGGTTTCATTCTTCTTCCGCTTGTCTCAAGTCTCTGGTGTACAGTGAGTAGTCTACAGTAATAAGGTTCTGTCGGGCATTCTCAAACCAAAAGTTTGATCAAAGAACCTATCAGCGACCTTGTCAACCAGAATTCAATCATGAAGACCACTTCGAGATCCCAGCCTCGCTCGCTACCTTCAAAGCTCGGATAGTGTCGGCTTTCAGCGAAGCACCACCCTAACCCCCTTTGCAGAGCAGCTCCGTCTTTCGGCCGTGGCAGACAGACCTCCTGCTAGACATCAGTTACAAGCACTTGCAAAGACAAACGGAAAATAATAAATCTTGTCTTCCAACCTTTCCCCGTCTTCGTATTCAAATTGGTCAAAGGCACAGACAAGATGGCTCCAGATCTCTCTTCCCAGACCATTGCCTTTATAGGTAAGTTTACAAGAAAGAAGCGAATATAACACTTTTTCTGCACCTCTCATATGAGTGTCTTCTCGAGAATATGCCCTCATGAGAAGTGGGCCATGAGATACCTCATTCTCACATCCCTTGCTGCTACATGTACTAACGCAAAAGTCCAGGCGGCGGCAACATGGCCTCGGCCATAATCTCGGGTCTCGTCAGCAAAAGCTTCGCCTCTCACAAAACTGCCATCCACGTCTCGGAGCCCTGGGACGTCAACCGCGACAAGGTCGCCGCCCTCGGCGTTCGCACCACAACTTCCAATGCCGAGGCCGCTGCCGGGGCCGACATTATCATCCTGGCCGTCAAACCCCAAGTCGCCAAGGACGTATGCATTGAGCTCGCCAGCACCTTCCAATCCTCCTTACCGCTCATCGTGTCCATCGCCGCGGGCATCACCGTCTCGTCCCTGCGCAAATGGTGCACTTCGCCCTCAGGCGCCGTTCCGCCCGTCGTGCGCGTCATGCCCAATACGCCCGCGCTGCTGGGCGAGGGCGCCTCAGGCGTGTATGCGGGCGAGGGTGTGAGCGAGGAGCAAAAAGCGCTCGTGACAGCGCTGCTCGACAGCGTCAGCAAGGTGACGGAATGGGTCGACAAGGAGGAGCTTCTGGATGCGGTCACGGCCGTGTCGGGCAGCGGACCGGCGTACTTCTTTGCGCTGGTCGAGCACCTTGCGGCGGCGGGCGTAGCGCTCGGCCTGGACGAGACGCAGGCGACGCGGCTGGCGAAGCAGACCTGTCTGGGCTCCGGACGGATGATGGTGACGGATGAGAAGACGAGCCCTGCCGAGTTGCGGCGCAATGTGACGAGTCCGAAAGGGACGACGGAGGCGGCGATCAAGAGCTTTGAGGCGAGTGGGTTTGCGGACATTGTGGCGAAGGCGGTGAATGCCGCCGCGGCGAGGGGGGAGGAATTGGGGAGGACATTGGGCGAGATGTGAGCGTGCTGTTGGGTAGCTCCAGTGGAGGAATGGAATCAATTTGGCGCAGGATGCGTTTAAACTTGGCCAAAAAAATACGAAATAAAGATAAGGATGCCAATTTGGTATGGCAGGTGGCCTGACTTACTCCAGGGAAAAAAAAAAACGGTCAATCAGGTGGTGCATCATGGAGAGAATTCTGACTGGTCATCACTAAAGAGTTTGTATGTTTTCAGGAAAACACGATAGTTACGGATACCACGTAAGTAACGCCTTGTTCGTGAAATACAAAAGTCAAGTCGCAAAAACACCATGGGATCCTCTTCATTCTATAATACAGATGAGAATAATACAAGCGCTTACGTTTGCTGTCCGACACCTTCATCAGTTTCCAATTCGCCCTGTTTTGCCCAATGCTTTTTCTTTTCCCGCATGCCCAACATATGTTTGATATGAATACAATACGGCCCATCCGGCCCGTCATGGGATGCTCGAGCCCTACTCGTCCAACAAATCCGACCCCGCGCACCTATCGCAGCGATAGTCCATTCCAAGGTTGCAAGTCGGTCCCATAGCGCGTAATGCGCTGGATTCAAGGGTCGGGGGATGGCTTGTCATGCTACACTTTTCCAATGACCATGAATACCTGCAAATTTCCACACATCGTCTACTTCAATCGCAGCATTGTAAGGACAGCTTCGCCCGGACCGTCTAGCGCATCGCTGGGCATGGCGTAGAATGCGACTGCAATGATAACATAGAGGCCGAACAGCATAGCGCCTTCGAGGTAGTTCGATTTGCCGTCCAGGATGGTATACGTGACCACGAGGACCGAAATGAAGAAGGAGACGGTCTCGACTGCGGTGATGTGTTAGCACAAATACATAAACTCTGCGTTTGATGCAAGGGATTACACTTACAAGTTTCGAATTGGAGATCCATCTCCTTCCCCATTGCCCAGCCAAGAAGCACGAGGAAGGGTGTGACCAGCAAGGCAATTTGCACGCTCGATCCGACGGCGACGCCCATGGCCAGATCCATCTTGTTGCGGATGGCCACGACGCATGCGGTAACATGCTCTGCAGCATTTCCGACAATTGGTATGAGAATGAGGCCGATGAAGTTCTTGCTAATAGCTCCCGTGGCGACAATGGCGTCAATGCTATCCACAAGGTAATCGGCGCAGAGCGAGATGACGACAGTTACGCCAACGAGGACCGCAGCAGCCGACCAGGCACTCATTGAGGCGTCATCCCCGTCTTCTTGGCCCTCTTCTTCGTCGTCGGGTACTTCGGGATTGAACAGGTTCTTATGCGTTCGGAGTTGAAAGTACAAGTAGAGAACGTAGAGAAGCAGCAGGATGATTGCGGTGCCTCGCGACAGTACCAAGATACTCTCTTTGGAAGAGCTCGGGTTAGGACCCCTTTCAATCACCATGGCGAGCGTAGCGGGAATGACCATTGATGCTGTCGAAAGGGTCATGAGGGAGCAGGCGGTTTGTGCGGTACCAGAGGCAAAAATCTGCTCTGTGCCACGGCCGCGCTCATCGGTCATGTTGGTGATGCCACCCAGGAAGAAGCACATGCCCAGAACCAGCAGCAGGTTGGACAGGATAGAGCCCAGCATGGACGACTTGACAACTTCGATCTGATCATTTTGAAGAGCGATAATGCTAACCTGTATTACCATTAGCTAAAACGGGCTGCCACATGGCCACGATGGTTGCATACAATGAGTTCGACAGCATTTCCGAAAGTGGCGTTGAGTAGACCACCAAGAGTCTCGCCCAGCTTGACGGAGATTTCCTCTGTCGCAAAAGAAAGGATAGAAGCCAAGGGGATGATAGCGAAGAAGTTGAGGGTGAAGACAGCTACGGCACCCCATTCGAGCGCGCCAGCGATAAGACCAAGCGGTACGAAGACAAGTAGCACATTCACATAACCTGAAACAATGGTCAGCACACTATTTACGAATTATGTGGATGTATAGCTACAGCCTTGTGAGACGAGGCTGAGCATGAAAGAGGGACGTACTACTGTATAAAGTGATCTTGAAGACGTTGAAAACGTGCACCGGCCAGCTCACGAATGGGTTATGGCTGTCCATGCCGGGAGTCGTCTTGGAATTAAGGAACACATGGCGCCAGAAGTGGTCGTGGTGATCCGGCGCGGCGCCGCCGTTGATTAGAGGGGTCGTCTCACTGGGCCCTCCATGGGCCGACCCTTCGGGCCTGAATGCGGCAGCGGTCCGCATGACTGTTCTGACTCTGTCTCGAAAGTTTCGTGTTGCTGTATCGCGACCGGGCGCATGGCCGTTGGTTAGCCTCAGCCTCCCAGACGCTGTGTCTGTGAGTGCGCCGTGACCTCTTCCCAAATAGATTCGGCGAGGAAGAGGAGATCACGGAGCACTGCCGGACATGGGCTCAATGATTGCGAGTAGGAGAAATTGGGCTGATATTGACAATGACAAGCAGAGGAGAGGGCAAAGCAGGTCAGGCTAAGAGCAGCATGGTGCAGACGAATGAGAAGTCCGGAAGAGGTTAAGACACAAAAAGAAGAGGGTGTGCAACGGTAATGATAAAGGGTGTGTGGACGTTGCAGCAGGGCTGTGCAAAGAGGAGGCGGATGGAAGGCTTGGGTAGGATAACTCACCAACCATACTTGTACTGGAGAGCGGTTGAGTCGTCCTCTCAGTGGTGTACGAAGAGCAAGGCGAAGACGAGTTGGGGCCGAACAGGAGTGCTAGGTTGATCCTAATACGCGCCAAGCCGGATGTTATCAAGAGTCAAGGCTTGATATCGCAGCTGGAGGTTGGAGAGTGACTCGTCGACTCTGGTAGGGCAGGTACAGCCTCAAGAGCGGGATAGGATGGGAAATTTCACTTTGACGTTCACGGGCTGACGGGTTGCGGGATGCTGATGTAGTGCGCTAACGACGAGTCGGGCCTAATGCGTGGATGCAAGCTTGTGTCGACGGCGTGCGACGGCGAAGGGGGGTGTGGGGGAGGGAGGTTAATTGCTGCTCGATAGCTTGCTTGGCTCAAGATCCAAGAGCACAGTGGCTGTGAAGCAATAGCAATATGCACTATGGCCAGTGATGCGAAGTGAAGTAACAACGATCTGGTGCGCACGTGGCTGGAGGCAGATGAGTGGAACCAGGAGGTAATGTTGGGATCTCTGCAGCTCGTCTGTGTCTTGGCTATCCCGGGGGGTTGGCTTTGTACAACGATGACGATGTTTGGAGTCCTGTCAAAGCTCGAAAATGCCCAGGTGGTGAGTACCTAGTTAGGTAGGTAGGTAGATACGAAAGTTTCTGGAGGCGTGACAGAATGGCGGATGATCCCAATGCGCGCAGAAGAGAGACAGAGAGCAGACCGCTATTCTTTGTGAATTGGCGCCCAGAGCGGTAATGTAAAGTATAAAACCCGGCGTGGACACAACCAGATGTGTAAAAGTGAAGATGGACACAATTGCTGTGAGGATCGAGGTTACACGTCAATTGCGACCTCGTTTTGGTGACGAATCCCTGCTCGGACAGCTCAGCGGCTGCTAGAGCAGATAACAGTACTAGGTTGGTACTCAGGTACTCTGTACATGGACGGTCCGCCCTTGTACGGAAGTACTTCACCTTCGGACCAGGCACAGGTAATAAAAAAACAGTAGGAAAATAAACACGATGGTTCCCGAAAGCTGGAATTGCTGCTTTATCTAATAGTTTCCTCTTTCAATGAAACAACCATCAACGGTTGTTTGAGCTGAAGAGTCCGGCTCTCGAACTGGCGCCTCTTGGCATCTCATACTTGCTTATGGGTAGTACGCGGCCTACGCTGCACCTCTGTGGCATCTTAGCCATGCCATAGTACTATGGTAGTACTCAAAGTTCCACAGTACCAACAATGCCCAGACTGCCCAGGAGACCAGGGGGGAAAGGTCATCTCCACGTCAGATTGGTCGATGGGCCGCGTCGGAGATTCAAGCACTTGGACTTTGGGTTCTACAGAGACTTGGCTGCATGGGCGGCCTCAATTTTGAACTGACACCATGGCACTAGCAGAGATATCGAGTGGGTTTTACGTGAAATATCCTGATTGCCGGCAGTATCAGTACGTAGCAGGTCTCTCGTTAGGCCGCATGGCTTATCGATAAGTGCCATCGCGGGTAAGACGTGTGACATGCCTTCTGGCTCCTCACCTTCAGACGTTTTCAGATCTCGCAACCGCACTGCATGCGGGTGTGACACCACAACCGTAGGTGCACAAGAATAGCACCATGTACCAGCTAATGAGCTGGACTACATGTCGCAGATGCGCGAGTCACTCGACCCATAACCACGAACCCGTTTCTCCCGAGCACGCCTCACCATGGCCACTGGACCGAAAAGGAAACAAAAGAAACAATCAGCAGAGACAGTAGACGAGATCGACGGCCTGCCCCTCTATCCCCAGCACTGTTTCAAACTGTCGCCCACCGTCAATACCTACCCTCACTTGCTCGCCTCCGACATCGACGCCCTTACCACCCACTCAGGCTTCCACGGCCAAAACCTGTTCTTCCACCTCAACCATCCTATTCAATGGGTCCGCATAGCAGGCATTGTCGTTGCTGTCGACGAGTATCCCGGCCGTCGCATCTACACCGTCGACGACAGCAGCGGCGCGTGCATTGAGTGCTTAGTTGATGTTCCCAGGGCCGATGCTGCTCTGACTGCCGCTGTTGCTGTCGCCAAGCTGGACTCCATGTCCAACACCAAGGCCGGCTTGGCAACATCTGCACCGAGAAGCGTAGTCCCCGAAGAGGTCGACGTAGGCTCTATCATCGACGTCAAGGGTGGCTTGTCACTGTTCAGAGGCAACAAGCAGATCAAGATTCTCAAGGCGACTATCTTGCGCTCCACGGAACAGGAGGTCGCCTTTTGGGAAAAGACCCAGAAATTCAGGCGGGATGTCCTCGAGAGACCGTGGAAGTTGACGGATAAGGAGGTTAGAAGGTGTCGCAAGGAAGCGGAGAGACGGAAATAGGTACACTCACGAACTGGGTGTTATCGCTTGTCCCCCTCGTCGTCAGGCTCGCTGGATTGCCTGTGTCCAAGTCAACAATAGCTGCGCTGCAGCTATTAAGAGCCTTGGCTCCAAAGGCCAACAAAAGACGATTGTTCGGGGCTGGTCACTGCCTATACTTGACATACTCCTGGCGTCTTCGTCGACAAGAGTTCTTTCACATGCTAAGGACGATGCTGCATTGGGGCTTGTCCGAGAGAAGGAGAGTCGAAATCTAGACGGAGACCTCGTCTGTTCTAATCGACAAGGAGACGATAGAAGAGCCCTCGGAGGTTGCCCAGCCATCAGAAGAGAACCTGCGGGGGTACGTGAGGAAAGGCAGGACACAACACCCACGACCCTTACCTTTCTCGAGATCCACGGTGCCTGGTTCTACTGCTTTCATGAAGTCTCGGAAATCTCCGCGCGCACTATTTCACGCCTTGACTCCGACTTGAGACGCAGATCGATCTCGCGCTTGACGTGTGCCAGAGCCCACGGTGAAGTTCATTGCCTTCTTCCTAGGTCTCTGCCTGTCCTAACCATAACATTGCTTCGGGACATGACGCAATTGGGACGTGAGTGTTATACTCGTATCATTACGGGACCCTTGTTCGTCGACGATGTGTTGCCCATGCATCAACGCCCGCCAAACTCGGATTCATCGGTCGGTACCACAACTCGACGCAACGGAATGAGGGTCGATGATCGCAGAGCTTCGGTTATAGCGGGATAGACCACTTGCCAGCGTGTGACCTTGCGCAAGGCATCCAACTCACAATGCTAGCTGTGGATGGCGCGTTGTCATATCAATCAACGTGAGTGGAGAATGATGTGTTTTCGATGGAGAGGTATATCGAGGGCTCCATTGGCGACGTGGCTCTGCATGTGACTGACCCTAGCAATTGTGTGCTTTGTGTGCCAGTGTGCGTGTCGCTGAAGGTACGAATACGCCACTGGTAGCAAGGTTCTCGATACTGCGGATCGGTGGTCGTACGGCAGCGTCGATCGCCGGCCATCACTTTCAATACCAGACGGCTCGGGATGCTCTGTATCTGAAAGCTTTCGCAAAGACTAGAATTGGTGCTCGGGTAGACCGAGAACCCATAGCTTCATTGTGGCGACAGTGCATGATTTTGATGTATTCTTGCATCTCATTTGTATGCAGGATCATTGCGAGAATACTCAGTCAAGGCTTGTTGCATGTCACCAAGGCTTCATATATTCTCCGGGAAGCATGTTAGTTGGTGGTGACCCACACAAATCCCTGCGTTATGTCGGAATAAGGAGACTCCTCGCGTGATCGAGGTTGCTAGACCTCCTTTTGGTAGATCTCGTGAACATCCAGCTTACACTCGATCACAGGGAAGACAATGACAGCTATATAACTCCAAGCGAGCTGTATAATGACATGGATCTGAAGAAGCACCAGAGTATGCTGACGCTCATCAGACGTCTTATCCCCAGACAGCCCAGATTGGTATGTCGCACCGCGTGCGAGCCAGTCGGAGCACAGAAGAGTTCAAATCCACAGGGACGACGTCTACGCCACATACTAGGCCGTGCGACAGTAGGGGTTATATCTGAACTTGACCAAAATTACCGGAAGGGAAACAGGCGCAAGCAGGTGTGACAACATTTCACTCCTCACTACTTTTTCACATGAACATATGATAGGTGAAACGAGTGATAGGCGAGAGATACCTCAATACCTACGTATGCAAGATCCTGGTCTTCACCAATCCGTTGCGTGCATCATCAAACACTCCCACCATGCCTGCTCTGTCAAAAAACCGGGGTTCTGTCAAGTGCCGCAGCCCTATCACCGAGCACAACATGGAGTTGATTTCTGTACCATTAGTTGGCCCCCAATGCGTTGGTCTTTCCTGGCCTGCCTGGTGAAGTACAACGTCTCTGATCATGGTCCAACGCTACAGGACCTATCGGATTTGATAGTATTCGACAAAATCGCCGAGGACGCGGTGCCCTTCCACAGGCTGGCAGAGCGAGGATACCGCGGTGTGATTTGCGCACGAGCTGTCACCTCGCGACAAGACAAGCTAGTCTCTTTAGCTCATCCGTTCAGCCATCCACCATGTTCAATGTATTGTCACAGCACACGAGTCCGAACGCACTGGGCAGACGCGCCACATCCTACGCCCTGCTCTTCTTTTTGTTTCAGTCGCCTTCTGCGACCCCGGGGGCAGGCGATGCGCTACAAGGCGAAGCGAATGCGCACAACTGGGGTTCCAGACCCAGAAGACTGACGTTTTTCATGCTTACCTACCTTCTTATAGTAAGCCCACTAATTACCTAGCTAAGTTATATACGTCGTTTCCCCATCATATATCATCTTACCACCCCATGCATCGGGGACGACGGCTCTCGTTTACCGCCTGCACTGGTCCGTACTCTCCCCATTTTCCGGGGTTCTTCGTAAATTTGATGTGTCTTCGGGAAGAAGGGAAGGGGTCGGTAATTGTGCATGTGCTTCTTGCGGGCGGCTTGACCGCGCGCGCAGCGTTGAGCCCGGGGAGCCCAAGGCCGCTCAATGGGCGGGTCGGGGGATTGGGCTCTACATCGTATGTAAGATATGTACAGTACATTAAAAGCCCACGTGGGAGTCTCGTGCCGAGTTGCATAGGCTAGGTAGGTACCTAGGCTGCTAGGCTGCTAGGCAAAGCACAGCTGAAAATAAGCATGATGCAACGCGCCCCCCCTTGCTTTGCAGCATGGTGCTCTGATTACGGCAGAAGGAAATTGGTTGCTTATCCTTTGCGGACGGCGGGCAAAACAGGGCAAGGCTCCTCTTTTTTCCTGTCCTCTCCACAACGTTGCGGAGCGTTGATTCCGTTCAGCCTCAATTAAGCGATTTGCGTTTTCTTTCTCTGGTGATCGTGGAGCAAGCGTCGCACAAGAAGAGGTTTTTACCCCTCTAAATATTTAAACACAGGAGTGTGGAATCAGCCCAGTGATACAATCAACGGGAAGAATGATAATCCCAGATCTGAGATACGAATTCTTTATTTAGCAAGGCCGAGGCAGTGGCGCCCGGAGTTGAGACCGAAGAGGTGTTAGAGCAGTCCCGTCCAGCTAAGTTGGAGGATGTTTTGGCTTTAACCGTTGGTGGCTCGGGGGCCTCTTTTTTGCCTTTTTTGGTAGATACTAGAAAGAACCAAGGTTCGGCAGAGCCCGCTAGTTGTGGCGCAGCTATAGTGGGAGTAACGAAGGCTAGAAGGTTTCTAGAAAAAATTGCCAGAAGCAAATATCGACAAATCAAGGGGCACCCTAAAGCTCCCAGCTGCATGTGACGTGATGTATATTTTCTGTCTTTTTCTTTCTTTTGAGAGGAACGGATGAGAGGGTCAACAGGGTTACTGGGACAGCAAAGGGGCCCAGCATAGTAACTGTGTCTAGCAACGACGATAGGATGTCCGTTTTCTTGGTTCTCTGTCGTCGTACCTAGTGTTCGCAGTGTTGCGGGTAAATTTTTTAGTGAGACGTGCTTGCCCAACTCTGTGTGTGCCAGGGGGAAAAGCGACACTGCTTTCTACATGGCATGGTGAGGCTATGGAGCAAAACAAAGACACGTGGGAAATTACAGTGTACGTGGAATACTGAGCAGTCAAAATGTAACAATTGGAAATATATAGATCTATACATAGTACGTGGTATTCGGGAACAACATGACATGTCATAGCTGGAAGTGGTGGAGACTAAAACGGTGCGTGTTCGACAGTGGGCTTCTTCCTGTCGCTCACAAGGATTCGTGACTGTTACTTTGGTATAATACAACCAACCGTGCCAATGGTAAAGACTGTGCATGGTATACTAGGCATGTCAAGTCAAATTGCAAGCACGACTCGGACCGGAAGCGATGCGACTTTGACATGAACTCGGCGGGAAGAATGATGAGCAGTGAGGATCTGCGCGACCTCAGCTGGGATTTACGCCCACGCGACTATGTTCCAGTTCCAAGCAATCTGCTGTTGCACTTGGTCTTGCGGATACTGGGCTGGTACACAGTAGTGGCATCGGCGAAAGACCCATTTACGCATCCCTCCATCTTACTCATGTTCCAAATGAGACAATTGTCCGAACTGTGTCCTGTCTTGTCTTGTTATCGCCTGTTGGTTCCGCATGGTGCGATCTGGAGGATCTCATGTATACCTACAAATAGCTGTCCAAACGCAAATCGATGACTTGTCAGGAATTGCTGAAATACTATGTAGCAGCAGACTCCAGACATGTCTTCCCCTGAACATGCAGCCCTGGGGGGCGTTTACCAGGGTAAGGTTGCTGGGTAGATCTACCGTAGAACCACAGAGACCTGCCTGCCTGGGTACAGGGAATAGCACTAGGAGGAGTCGGGGCCAGCACCTGAAGCAACCTCAACTCACGGGCAACAAGGCAAGCATCGCAGCTTGCCGCTTCACAACGTTGGACCATTTTTGCTTCATGTGAGACAAATGACCGGGCAGATGCAAACACGCAGCCAACGCCGCGGGGTTGCGTGGGCGGGTGTATTCCAGAATTGCAAGGGATTCTGGGGGATTCCCTCGGTGAAATTATGATCTGTAAACAGAACACATCAGCTGCGAAGGAACCTCCTGCATCTTATTCTTATCGTTCTGACCGTGCTTCCCTACCTACTTAGTACTGAAGCAGTAGTACCTAGCCTACCTGCCCAGGTACCCAGGTACTGTACAGATGTACGCCGCAATCCTGCCCTGGCCGCTTGGGAGCGCCCCGAGGCCACATCCCTGTCGTACTGCACCTGCAAAACCCACTCCACGATAGATCAGCCCGCAGCGCAGACTCTGGGAGAGCGCATTCGTTTCTCACCTGCTGCAAGCTGCTTGTCCCTGAATCGTTCCGCCACTCCTTTCAACCTTTCGCTCGCTCACGCTCCGCAGATCAACCACCCGACTCCGATTCCTGCCTCTCTCTTCCCATCTGTCCAGGTTGCAACCTGTACATTTGGCTTGACCAACTGCATCCACCACGAGATACACAGGTTCTAGCTTGCTTGTTATCAACCTAATCTTGCGAGGGATTGATTGCATACCTCGCTCAGACGGCTTGACCTACCCTTTGTCGCCTGCCGGTGCTTGTGTGCTGTTAGCTCCCGACTGTCTTGTCTCTAGGAGCCTGCACCCTTGTACGGATACCCTCTCTAATCTGCATTCTCACTCTACCACACTTGCCACACCATACCGACATTCAAGACTCGCAAACATTGGGCCTCGAATCCGAACATCGGCCTCGCTTCTCTACCGACATCTCCCTTGAGCATCACCTTGGGCCAAGTTCCTAAACCTGGGTTTGTCTCCATCCCAAGCTCGTCTCCAACTTCAGCCCTCCGGGCGGCACCCGTCTTTGTCCACCGTCAAGCCGGGTCCTCCACCCAAGTCCCGCAGCCTCGATCACCACCCCGCCTCCTCGACCTTAACCCACCTATTGTGCTTGTTCCTATCGAATTCGATATCGCGCTGGCTTCATCAAGGGCATTTATTTATTCGAGTCTGACCTCGAGTCGAATGGTCGCAGAGATCGACAGCCGGGCCGGTCGCTCCAATGGGTAATAGCCAGGGCAAACCCGTCGAATTCGACGGCGAAGGTACCGACTAAAGTCCACTCCGGCCCCCTATTCTCACCTTAGATGTGTCTTTTTGTCGCATCAGCGTGGACTCTTCATACAATCAGTCACTGACAAGATCCCTTTGCGAAATCAGTCAATCTAAACCACTTCCGCTTATTGCGTGTCGTTGGCCGAGGTGCTTTTGGCAAGGTTCGAATCGTCGAGCGCAAAGACACCGGTCTCTCATTCGCCCTCAAATACATACGCAAAGATGAAGGTGTGTGATACCATTGACACTCATGGGCTGGCCCCTAGCCGGTCTTGCGTAGGCGCTTACTGACGACCATGTGTTGCTGCATAACAGTTGTTCGATCAGAAAGCGTACGAAACATTATCCGAGAGCGTCGCATGCTCGAGCATGTCAACCATCCATTCATTTGTAACCTTCGGTACAGCTTCCAGGACATCGAATACATGTACGTCGATTTGTGCTCGCCCCATCTGAGACAGGTTTCTTGGCTGTGTCATGTTGCTGACGCCCTATCAGGTATCTTGTTGTCGACCTCATGAGCGGCGGCGATCTACGTTTCCACATCTCGAGAAAGACTTTCACAGAAGAGGCGGTGCGATTCTGGATATCTGAGCTAGGCTGTGCTTTGAGATACATACACGGTCAGGGCATTATACATCGCGATGTTAAGCCAGACAACGTGCTCCTGGACGCCGATGGACATGTCCACTTGACCGATTTCGTAAGCACCTTGGAACCTCCCAACGCATCAAACTTGGTCTAACAATCTACAACATAGAACGTCGCCTCCGATATCATACCAGGAAAGGTCTTGTCGAGCAAGTCCGGTACACTGGCTTATCTCGCTCCTGAGGTCTACGCGGGTAAGGGCTACGATCGACGAGCAGATTGGTGGTCGCTTGGTGTATTATTCTACGAATGCATTTACAACAAAGTAAGTTTAAACCGCCCCTCTCCCCCGGGCCTAATTCCGTATCCTTTCCGTACACCTGAAGCAATTCGGGAGCGATGCACGTGCGACAGGTTCAGACCAATGTAAACCTTAATCCAGGGTGGGGTCGAAGGCTAATGCGTATCACAGAGACCATTTGAGGGCAATTCGGAGAATGCTCTGAGCACTGTCATACAGGCCGCCAATCCAAAGTATCCGATTACACAACCTCCAGTATCTCTTTTATGCTTGTATGCGATCAAAGACGCACTGTGCTTGGACCCAAATAAGCGGCTCGGCCATACGTGGGAGAGTTTCACCCATCACGACTTCTTCCGGCCCATTGACTTCGAAGCGCTGGAGAGGAAGGAGATCGAGCCAGTATTTGTACCATCTTCTGAGAAGACGAACTTCGACGCGACCTACGATTTGGAGGAATTGTTGTTGGAGGAAGCGCCGCTGGAAGCTCGGGCCCGGAGACAAAAGCCTCGCGAAAAGCTCAAGGACGATGCCACCGTCAAGGAGATTAGGGAGGATGAGCTGTATCGCATGATCGATACCGACTTCAAACCTTTTGACTACACCGTGGCAGCATATAGGAAGTGGGTTGGAACTCAGCCGGCAACAGCTGACACCTCACGTACTAACTATGAGAACAGGATCACGGAAGCCTGTGGGGACGATGCTGGCACCACGGGATCGAATGGGACTTCAGCGTCACAGCAGGGCCAGGCACTAACAACCGATGATGCTCGGCCTTTGTCACAAGCAGCGAATGGTTATCCGAGCCGCTCAGGTCAACCGCTGGCGCCCTCGAAATCAGCAGAGAGTGGTCACGGGAAGGTCAGCAAGGAACGCAGAGGTGGCTCCGGGCGACATGGGCCATTGCCTCCGTATCCAAACTCATACACGAGCTCGAAACATGGCAGCAAGGGCGGTCCGAAGGATATATTTGTTCAGAGCCCTACAGGGGGCGTCTCAGTGACGCTTGATGGCGGTGGTAGCTGGTCCGACCTTGCTCGTCAAGATGCAACTCTACCAGCGGACGCAGCACAAGCTCAGGAGGGTGGCAAGATCGAAGCTGGCTCGGGTGGAGTTTTTGGTTTCCTCAGCAGGAAAAAGGGACGAGGCAACAGCCCCAAGCCAAAAGAAAGGGGTGTCTTGGGCAAGGAGGGTGCAAGAGTCGTTATCGGATAGGGCCGCCTCAACTCTCTACGCAATTGGCGTGTCCACGCGTGTGGTTGAGTACGACTGGGGTTTCTCGATAGAGACACCTTGAGGAGATGGCTTCATAATCGAAATGCAGCGGCGCGATGCGTTATGAACTGCGATGTCTCAGTCGGGCCCATCTCGGATCTCGGGAGCTGCATATACCGGATATTGGGAACGCGAGGGTAATAAGAGCATCAACTGGGGCGATCAACCGACTCGCCGTGCAAGACTCGGCTGTCGGCAAGCTTGTTGTCGCTCCAAAGCATGCCGCAGGGGCTTTTACTCGTGGGCAATCAGCATATCACCAGAATTTCCGCACAGACGGACACGACAGAGTCGTGCCCCGCACCTGACACACGCGAATCTCGCCCGCAAGAAGACGTTTCTCGAGATTGATTTTGAGTTAGGTCATCAAAAACATGATACCAACTGTTTTGGGGACATGAGGCGGCCGCGGCTACATGCCGCTCCGAGTGCTTTGGCTGTCTCTGCGCTTGTCCACTTTTGAGCTTTTCTTACTCGGCGTCAATAATAGAATTGGTGGGCGGTGGTTTTCGGTCAAACTACACACAAGCTGCATCAATGCTCGGATTTAGGCACAGCAAGGGAGGGGAAGACTTCAACTTTGCTGCGTGCACGGAATGACGAGGGCGAGACGCAGCACTGTGTACCGGTAGCACAGTGAGTCGATTACCCTTGGGAAACAACCTGCATCTCCATTCCCTACACTTTTCATTTCCTACGGTTCTCTACTTTGCGTTATAGTTGTCGAAGGAGAAAGAAGCAAGGCATTCGTCAGTTTTTGGGTATCATTAGCATCACTCAGCATGGATAGCGGTACAGTCACTGAGAACGGTCGAGTTACGGCCCAGATAAACGCAGACAATTTCTTGTATTGTAAGTCGGCTGGTACCTAGGGCAGATGGGCTTAGCCTTTTGGAATACCCAACCGTCGTAAATGGCAACACGATTCACAAACCTTTACGTATTCTCTGGATTGAAAAAAAGCCGAGTTGCTCAGGGAGGCGGCTTATAATCTCTAAGAAATTACCTCCTAGGTAGGTAGGCTCCTGCTACATTGTGTGACTTGCAGCCACACGCCGAGGCACTTGGAATTATCGGGCCTTAACCCTAACCCTGAATACTCCTGGGCTTGGCTTGTGACGTTCGCGGGTTAGTACCACTCGCGCTGCGACGCCTCGATCTGTCGGTGTCACTGGTTGCCAGGAGCACTCCTGTCTCATCGCCGGAAACAATCACTAGCACGACAAGCCTTCTTTCTCGCGTCCCGTTCTCTATTTAATTTTCCAACCTAAATTTCGTCGAATTCTCTCGTATCAACTCAGAGCGTCAGGCAGGATGGATCTGGCGTACGATCACATCGTCGAGGAGTCGCTGCCCAAGGAGGACGACGGCAAGAAGGAGGGTGGCACCACCTCAGAGACGCAGAACAGTCTGAATGCTGAGATCCAGGATGCATACAAGGCATTCTCGGCGAGTCCATGGGGCGCAAAGATTGGCGGGTTTTTTGGGACTGTGAAGAAGCAGGTAGGACATTTGCTCCAAAGCCTTCACGCTTGGATAAGAAAGCACGAGGTGGACAAACGCTAACTATGTGTCGGGCACAGGGCGAATCTGTCTACCAAGAAGCCTCCAAGGAACTCACCGACCTCGGCAGCGAAGCCCAGCGTGGCTTCTCAGGTCTCTCCAACGCCTTCATCAGCCGCACCCGCGGCCTCTCGCTCACCGTCCCTGGGCCCTCCTCCACCACCTCGCAAGACACCATTACCGACACCAAAAAGGAGCTCACCACTGACGAGGCCCTCGCTGAGTCCGAGACGGTCCTATCCCGCCTGCGGTCCGAGGCCGCCAAGCGGCTGCGCGATATCCAGCGCGCCGAGGATGCGGCGGACGAAGCGCTGCTGCGCTTTGGAACCAACATCAGTAACTTCCTCAAGGACGCTGTCTCGATTGCGCCGGGCGACGGCTCTGCGTCGGCAGGTCACAACGAGCAGGGCGAGGTGCTATTTGAAAGCAAGGACGCTGCGGGCAAGAGGGTCATTCACACGAGTCGATTTGATGCGCAATTGCATGTGATTCACACGAGCACGGAGAGTTTCACCAAGGACCCTGCGACGGGCGACTGGGATGCGTGGGGCAAGGAGTTTGATATTGAGAGCAAGACGGAGGACATTGCTAAGGACCTGGAGAAATACCCTGAGTTGAGGGGAACGATGGAGAAGCTGGTGCCGGAGAAAATCGCCTATGAAGACTTTTGGAAGAGGTACTACTTTTTGAGGCATGGAATTGATATTGCGGAGGCCAGGAGGAGGGACCTCTTGAAGGGTAAGTCACCCTGTGATTCTGTTTCTTCATGACTAGGACTAGATCAGTCATGCTAACGTGCTTTCTAGCTGCCTCCACCGAGGAAGAGGTCGGTTGGGACGAGGATTCGGACGACGACACCACTGCGCCTACTGTCACCAGCCCCAAAAAGCAAGCCGAGAAGCGACCGGGTTCCACCGAGTCCTCAACGACCATCCAGCCGCCCACCGCTGGCAGTGCCTCTGCATCGTCCCTTAAGCCGGCCGAGCCGCGCAAGTCCAACGACGAGAGGTCGCAGCCCGATAGCGACACTAGCTACGATGTTGTGGGCGCCTCGTCCGGAAACCCGAGCCATGCGCCCAATAGCCCCAAGGAGGTGCGCAAGGAGGAAGATAGCGAGGAGGAGGATTGGGAGTAGGCTGCAGCTCAATCGGGCTCCAGGAGTTGAACTTTGTGAGAATGACGGTCGCTTTCTTTAGTGGATGGAGGTGTTTTTGGCGCTTGGCTGGTCGAGTTTGGGGGACTGACAGGTGCGAGAGTTGTGGTTCTGCCTTTTGCATCCCGCTTCCGTTCGTGTCGCGACGACAGCGACTGTAATCCTGCCCTGGTATCTTTGAATAGTCGTAGCCTTCCCATTGAGGGCAACCTTGGTTTTTTTTTCAGACACCAAAACTCCGAACCAGCGCAGCACTTTGACCCCAACCCATTACGCGAATCAATGTGAGCAGACGCTCACCTCTTGCGCGTAACCTTTGTGAACCCATCCTCATCCACCTCGGGCTCCGCCTTCTCCTTTTTCTCCACCAATGGAGGCGCCTCACCCATCTCCTCGTCCTCCTCGTCCTCCCCATCTGTATCGTCCCAATCTGTATCCTGCTCCTCATCCTCCCCCTTCTTCATCACCACTTTTTGGCCCTTCCTCGCCATCCAACGCTCCAGCAATCGATCCACTTCCTCAAAGCTTCCCGACCGACACTGGCCTCGCAGCCGGATGATCTCCATGGCGACGTCGTAACTCGACTCGTCGTCAACGGCGACCTCGAACTCGTCCACCATGACCTGCAACAACAGCTCCTCAATGTACTCGGCGTCAGGCTCTGAGTCGTCTGCTGTGTTGTTGGCAGCAGTGGAGGAAGAAGTGATGTTACGGGCTGTAAAAGCAGGAAAGGCCTCGGCTACCTGGCCTGCGAACCAGTCGCGCTTGTCGGCGCTGTCGGGGCCGCCCCAGTTGTTTTGCACGGCGAGGGTGAGGGCGGGCCAGAGTGCGAGTGTGAGGGCTACGGATTGCTCGAAACGTGACTGGCGGGTCTCTGTTGTAAAGGGGGGACAGAAGAAAAATGTCAGAACGCGCAAGCCGCGCGGAGCTCTTACAAGAGGAGAGGCCAAGCAAACTTACCCGCTGAGGGAGCTTCGGTCGAGGAGGAAGCCATTATTATATGGGTGTTGTTTTTAGCGCCTTTCGTTGGACCGTTGCGGGAAGATGCAAGTCGCACGAATTCGTTGGGTTTGTGTGCGAGAGATGTGCGACGGAGCTGGGACTCGTGAGGTATGTGATGTGGTGCTGTGGTGGGTGCGGTGGTGTTGTGGATTGGGTGTTTGCGACGCGGGCCATATTCTGGCGATATGAACTTTCAGCCAAAAAAAAAAAAAAGAAGGTCTAGTTGTTGCTAATCACACCCCCCTTGACAGTAGATTCACGCCCCAGCTCCGATAAGAAGATAAGACGAGTCCGTATAGCCTTGGTTCGGTACCTGGCCGTTATGTGTCGGCTCTCGGGGCATCTGCAAGCACTTAAGCCCCTCGCCCCCTCCATTTACGCCCTTTGATCGACACGGCAAGCTTAGAGCCCTGGACTGGTTGCAATCCACCATGACAACAGTCAAGGTACTTCAGTGAATCTTGAAACGCATCTCAAAGGTCCAATAGATAGATGCCGTGTACAGTTCATAAGGATCTGAATATGTGCTGATCATGGGGGCTGTTCGGGTCGCCCAGTACCGGACGGACCCAAGCTCTCGGGACCAAGCTATGGAATCTGATTGACAAAGTACCGGCAGCACCGTAGTGGGCCCGATCCTCGCATGCATTGCCGCCACAGTACCCAATTGATCAAGTTGCGAGGTATTGTGATCATGGCTGCCTCTAATGCGCCTGAATGTTGAATGCTCAGGTAGCTCGCGACAATCTGAAAGGGTTGAGACGGCGGACATTAGTAATCTAGCAAGACCAAGACTTTGTGCTGCATAGCAAGAGTCTATGAGAGACGAGGCATGGTGAATCTGGACGTTCCTATAGTTCCTGCTAGACTCTCAGCGTGCGCAGCAGGGAGAGCTAATTATGTTAGTAGTATGGCAACAGCTTCTCATCCACCGAGCACTGAAAGCTTGTTGGTGTTCGGAGTTTGACAGCAGTTTCCCATTGTGGAAAGCTGATACAAATCGAGCCGGTTGTCGCGCGGGGTTCGAGTATAAATTGTCGGCCGTTGCGTTGGCTACATGATGCGGAGTTATGATTCTTTGTGCCACAGACGGGAAGACTGTCTTGTCAAACGGCGTGCAGTCGAGACCAGTCCATAACTTGTCCACGTGCCAAGAACAGTCTTACTATGTACAGTACAGCACAATAGCCTTGTATAATCCTGGAGTCAGACCGAGGAGGATCTGGTGTTGCCTGTGTGTGCATGAACCCACCACAGTAACAAAGTCCGGGGTGGACCAACATCAGACCGTCTCATCGTCTCATTATCTCGTCGTAGGCTTGTTTGGGAATAGTACAGTAGTGGCTTACTACATACTTGGGTAGTAGAAGGTACCACATACAGTAGTGGTTTGAAGCATTTTATACTCACATTAGTGCTCTTTTTGCGACTCATCGTGGCAGTTTAGACTACATCCGGACTTAAGGGCGGGGGGCATGTCGACCCCCTGCCATCCACGGTGATCTGCAAAGCTCCATGCCACTTATGCTGACATGATGGGGGGGTACAGTACAGGGAGTACACCGCGTTGTGCATCCTAGTGCTTGGGAGTCGCAAAGTCGATCCACCAGCTTACAAATGCGATTTGAGTTTCTGTCGCGGACCCTCCATTTCCATTGACCCGCCCGCGCCAGTACTCCGTACGCACCCTCCTCACCACCTTTCGCCATCTCCTCAGGAACACACACACACAGCGCGGCATCTGGCCTTGGCCCCCTCCCCTTCGACGCCCCATTTCTGCCACTGTCACAGACTTGCACATGCTTTGTCCTAATTGACACAACAGGAGCACGCAATTGTGCCCTCCCAAAGACTGGACCCTTTATTACGTTGCGTCCCTCTTTTGCCTCCGTTCGCCTGTGTGCGCTACCCGGGACTCGGTTTGGATTGGATTGGATCTTCGGACTTGCTCCATTCAGATCGACCACACGACATAACCTTCTCCGCTGTTGCTGACTGTTTTCCAACTCGAATCTGTCCTGCTGCCTTATCTCTATCCTCTGTAGCCGACAGCTTTGAGTGTCTGCTTTTTGTTCCTGTCTCACTTCCCTTCACACGCCATCCACCTGGGTCAACTCCACGTCATACCCTCCGTCGAGTCAGGCCTCAGGAGATCTCCCTCTCCGATCGTCTCTAGGATCTGACTTACACAACACAAGATCAGGAACAAACTTCTGTCGCCTTCTTCAGACAACTAGGCACTTCTTCCGGGTGACCGATTTGAAGACCGACGCGGTGAAAGCTAGTGGCGAAACTGGGGACGAAAAGAGGAGGTGTCGACACCGACCCATTGGAAAGCTCAACCACCAGCCGGGCGCCCGCTCCGCTCCATCCTAGATACTCCCCACCAATACACCTCATTGTTGCCAGCTCACAATGGCCTCCACGCGCAATTCCAATCCTCTCAATCCACACTTCCAGCTTACTCCGCAGCAGCAGAGCCTGCTCTTCGCTGCCTTGAACTCAAACAGGCAGCCTGATGGCTCCTTCAACGGCGCCATGAACCCTTCTCCTGTCTCCTACAATACCTCCCCTCAGCAAGAAGGGTTCCAGGAGAGCCCTCTCATCGACTATGACTTAGAGTTCACCAATGGTGATACCAGCTACGATTTCAGCTTTGCCGATGATTCACAGGCCAAGATGATTGGTGACCTACCCGGCTCAAGTGGTTCCCGCTCCGGCTCCGGCTCCGACAAGGGGGGCTCCGACAACAACGACAACGAGAAGCGGAGTCATCCTGATGATGAAGACGATGAAGAAGGCAACGCGAAGAGGCAAGAGACTGGTGAAAAAGTCGCCAAGAAGCCAGGACGCAAGCCTCTCACCACGGAGCCTACTTCGGTAAGTTCAAGACCAACACGTAGTCTTTCTAGTCCTGCCCATGTGCGGGTTTCCAGATTCTGACCATTTTTACACAGAAGCGCAAAGCCCAAAATAGAGCAGCGCAGCGAGCATTCCGCGAGCGCAAGGAGAAGCATGTCAAGGATCTCGAGATCAAAGTCGAAGAGCTTGAGAAAGCGTCTCAGTCGACCAACCAGGAGAACAGCAAGCTTCGTGCCCAAGTTGAGAGAATGAGCGTGGAACTGGCTGAGTACAAAAAGAGGTTGTCATTAGTATCCAACACTCGCACTACCAACCTGGCTGGGAAGCATCCCACTTTTGGCAACGCTGTCATTGGCAATCTCAACGACGTCAACTTCCAGTTTGAATTCCCCAAATTCGGTCAACTCCCAGGGCCTATACCGGCGCACAGCACCAATGCTCCGACAAACGGGCGTCCTTCCGGCTCCCCTTCTCGCACTCCAAGCGACCAGATTAGTCCCTCGGATACCACTCGGAGGCAAGGTTCGACCCAATCCAACGGCATGGACACGCAGACGAAGGATGATCTGGCCAAATTTTCGGGTATCTTCAGCCCGCCTCTGACCAATAATGTGGTCGCATCCGCGGCTTGCGGCAGCACGAACGGCGTGGCGACGTCGTCTTCGTCGCCTTCATCCTCATCAAACTCCAATGGTGGTCCGAGCTCCTCATGTGGAACATCTCCAGAGCCGACGAACAATCAGTCGCCAGTTTCCTTCAAACCTGAGGCTTTGGGAACGATCGGTGAGGAAATGCATCCTTCACTGGCGACAACTTCGAACCAAGGTAAGATACAACAGCGATGCCCTTCCAAGCTTTGTGAAACGCCAGTCACGGTCTCATCCATCCACCCAATTCATATTCTTATATGACACATTTGCTAAAACGAGGACAGGTTTCGGGCATTTCGCCAATTTAGACTTGAACAACATGAGCTTCCTCAACGGCGCAAATGATTTCCAATTTGATCCTCAGCTCTTTGGTGGATATCGTGAGCCACAACAGAATATTCTGAATAGCGGATTAGATGACGGCTTTTTCAATGACGCTTTCGATATCGACTTCACCACTCCGTATTTCGCACCTAGCCCAGCGGCACCCAAGAAGGATCTCATGACCCAAATAGACGAAGCGAAGAATGATGATCAGACAGAACTTGTCGCCACGGACGACGGCCAATACCTCACCTGCAACAAGATTTGGTATGCATCTGCAAGAGCTCAGCTAGTTTACAAATCAATTACTAACCAATATTACAGGGAAAAATTGCAGAATTGCCCCAAGGTCCAAAACGGGGACTTCGATTTGGATGGCCTCTGCTCCGACCTGCAAAAGAAGGCCAAGTGTTCCGGATCTGGTGCGGTCGTCGACGAGAAAACGTTCCAAGTTGTTATGAAGAAATATCTCGGCGGCAAGGGTTGCTCGGACGAGTCACCTTCCGAAATGCTGCAGGCTGCGCAGGCTACGCAGACTCCAACGTCCTGATGATTCATTCCACTGTCTTTCGCATATTGCATCACAACAACACCGGCCAGCATGGGCTACTTTCAGGATACTGGGCTGGATTGGAGCACGGCTTCTCGCCAACACGGCGCAATGGAAAACAACTGCAGATACCACGGACAGCACTCAAAAGGGATCACAGATCAATGGGCGGTATCAAAAGGCTGTCACTTTCGTTTGAGAAGCGTGGGATATGGCGTTATTTTCGGCAAAGGAATACAGGATCATGGTCTGGTATGGTATCTTGGCAGCAGAATGACACGAATGGTATCAGTCTCGGTTCCATATCCAAGTAAGATGCAAGCAGGGAATGAAAGTGTCGGTTTGGTTTCCAATACTGAGATGCTGATGATGATAATGGCTTAATAGCACGTCTGTTGAGTTCTCTAGTTAATGCAAACCCTGAATTCTGACCAAGTCTTAAGTTGTCTCAGCGCCACAATGGAGGGCGTGTTCTGTGCCTTTATTATCTTGCCTTGATCAAGGAAGCTTTCTACCTTAGGCGTGGACACTGTCGCGGAGCTTCTGTGAGAGTCGGCGCTGAAACTTTCCCAAGCAAGCTAGGAAATTCATCGGAGACCTATGAAATAGCAGACCGTCTCCGCGAAAATGCTTGCACCCACCTTTTTCCATTGCTTTTGATGTATTCAACTGTTGTCGTGAGATGCTCTCTGCTTTTTCCCGTGTGAGGCTCTCTCTTCCTGCGGGCGGGAAGACCCGAGGGAACGAATTTGAATGAATTGGAAATCGATGACGAAGAGGTGCTCACAACGTTGCAGTTCCCCCGAACGCCGCTCGGAAAGGAAGGCTTGCCTGGCTTGTGGAAAGATATGCCGGAGCGGGAGAATAGATATTGGAAGAATAATCCATGCTAGTGCTATATGTGACGTCTTGCTGCTCCTCCTCCGCCTTTCTACATTGATGAGTGCTCATTTCATAGATAAGTGGCAGCTCTTGTATGATCTGAGGGTTTCAATCTTGATCTTTCCAGCAATATTCCCTGCCACTATTGAATCTGCGGAATACTCTGAAGTTACTACGGTTCATTTCAAAAATGTCTACCCGCACCCCCCTCTTCGACAAGACCCGCGCCCTGGGTGAAATTGCTCGCCCCCAGCACCCACGCGTGATCGTACGTCCTTAATTTCCATACTCCTTTCTCCTCGCTCACCAGCAGCTCATCTCCTCTCACAGGTCACTGGCGGCTCCGGCAAACTAGGCCGCTCCGTCGTGCAGCTGCTCTCCTCCTCGGGCTGGGAGGTCATCTCGCTCGACCTCCGACGGCCGCCCACGGCCAGCGAGGACGGCAAGGGCGGCCTGCAGGGCGCGTACCGCCTCGTCGAGGTCGACCTGGAGGACATGGGCGCCGTGCTCGAGACGTTCCTCTCCACGGACATGGCCTATGCGGGCGTCCAGGCGGTGGTGCACCTCGCGGCGCTGCCGTCGCCGGGCCAGACGAACTCGAGCCGGCAGTTTCGCGTCAACACGATGAGCACGTACAATGTGCTGGAGGCGAGCCGGAAGCTCGGGGTGAAGAATGTCGTGCTGGCGAGCAGTGAGACGCTGATTGGCATCCCACTGGCAGAGGATGGGTGCCATGTGCCGGATAGCTTGCCGATTACGGAGGAGAGTGAGAGGAGGCCGGAGAGCGCGTATAGTCTGAGTAAATTAGTGGGAGAGGTGTTGGCTGAGCAGTATGTGCGGTGGGACCCGGAGTTGAAAGTGGTGAGCTTGCGTTTTAGTAACGTGATGACACCGGCCGATTATGCGGATTTTGAGGCATGGCAGGATGATCCAGCCAAGAGAAGCTGGTAAGTTCAACGGAAAAGCCGACCCTAGCTTGGACAAAGACGACCTATATGCTAAATGGTGATTTCACAGGAACGCATGGGGATACATCGACGCTAGAGATGGCGCGCAGGCTGTCAAGAGGAGCCTGGAGGCAAAGACTGTTGGACATCACCAGTATCTCATCGCGGCGGCAGATACGGCCATGCGGACGTCAAACGAAGAATTGGTTAAGAAATGCTTCCCCAACGTAAAATGGAATCGAAGACAGGGTGAGGGGCCTAACGATACGCTGTTGAGCATTGACAAGGCGAAGAAGGAGCTGGGGTTTGCGCCCGAGTACAGGTGGGAAGAGTGCGTCAAGGCCCTCAAGGGGGTTTAAACAGCAAGCTCGGCCGAAGGCCTGAGGGAAATCGAGATCTGTTTGGGTCTGTATGCATTGGATCAAACACTTCTCATCTCGATCCCTCCCTGATATAACTCATGTGCACGAGTTCGGGCCGGTCGAGCGTGTGTCTCATTGGAAGGTTTCCGGGTTGGGACGGAATCTTGAATGCAATCTATCTGCTGTACAAGGTTCGTAGAACCCTTTTTTTACTCAAGAATCTATGTTGTACAACCAACCTTGAACGATGATCATGTGGCTGTCCAACGACGCTTCCACACGACGACGAATGCCAACAGGTGGTAGGCTTGTAGGCTTATCAATCCGTTCTATCGCCTGCGGATGGATCTTTATATACGAATACTCGGGGAAAGAAGGGAGTTCGTTGCACACTTCCTGCGAGTCTGCAATATCCAATTCCCCTTTGAGTATCAACGCAAGTGGCTCACATCGAATATATGACTGCGGTGACAAGAACTCTTGTGGCTCTGATGAGAAGTATTCGAGAGTGGTGTCAAACTCGCCCGTGTCTGTGGGGCAGCCACCATTGCTGCCAATTTGTGAGTGTGACTTTTGGTGGTTTGCCAACGTCTCTCAACATGGTTAGCTGCATGATAAAGAGAGGATACTCAAGGGCCGGGGTTCGAACATAGCAGCCGGGAAGATACACTTTCAGGACGTCACCGCCCAATTTCTCCGTCTTTCAGCCTCCTTTCCTATCTCTCTCTCTCTCTCTCAATCTCTCCTAGCGGCCGCAACGGAAAGTTCCTTCTTGCTTCACGGCGTGAGTGGCCGTACTTATTCCCACTTTTAGGTGGACGAGGGTACACCGTCAACGTCTTCCGTACTCTCTCTGTTCCCCGTCACTGGCAAGAAGCATCGCTTTTCGTCAGCGGAAAACGGCTGCTACATGTTCACTTTTAGGTGGAAAAGGGCATAGCTGATAGATCTTGCCGACCTGTCAAAGATTTTGCTGGACAAGATTGTGCGCGCGAAGTTTTGCCACCTGACAGACCCAGGGTCTTCGAGACGGTTCCTTGGAAAGTTGGAAGCGGGTCCTTTGCTCCTACTAGAGCGTTCCTCGACGGAGACTCAGGCCACGAAATGTGCGTCCAAATCGACTACCTTTTCAGCTGTGGTCATCGATCGTTCAAGCGATTTGACAATTGCTCGCACCTTGGGAAAAGCTGTTTTGGTGCTGGGCCTAACCACAAAACAGAGGCTGTCTCCAGCGTCTGTAGAGAATGCAAGGCCCGGGAAATGCTTGGCCAGAACACCACCCCATTGGGCGGCAGTCCGGACAGTAATGGCTCGGCCACCGAGGAGAGAAAGGACCCTTGGGGACAAGACGATCCTTGGAAGAGAAGGAGATAGCACGGATTCTTTGTTTGAAGCGGTGAGAAGCTGAAGTGGGGCAGGGCAAGCCTCGATTTTCGTTCCGGATTCTTCATGAAGGGCTACGACGATAGAGACCAGGGACAGCTGGAAATACGCAGTGTGTGGTATCTGCCGGCTTATCCGCACATACGAGTCGCCGTTCTGTGATGTTGGAAGAACCAGTCAGCTTGCAAAGTCGCAAGGAGAGTGGAGATGGAGATGATGTTCCTATTGGCTTCGGTAGTCATCATGGACGGCTCTTCACGTGTGTACCTGATAATTTAGTTGAATCTTTGTGGAAGTACACCGACCATAGTGGTGCGTGTGCAATGCAGTGCGGAGAATATCTTGTAGTAACGATTTGAACCAGCGTCTTCTACAGAAATTGCTGCCCAATGGCATAGTTTCATCAGCCTGGAAAAACGCATGATTTACAAGCCCTCCGTAATATGAGAGCCCTGTATGTTAGCTTGTTGCTTGCATTTGCAGGCCTCACCCGAGTTCTGAGTTCGAGTGTAATAAGTGGCTGTTATCGGCGATGGTCGGGTTGAGAACGTCTTCCAACTTGACCTACAAAACCGCAAGAAAATGTCATCATAGAGTATGCAAGTAAGGGATATGACCATTGATTGGTTTCCTAATGGTTGACTGTACCAAGGGGGCTGCTGGCCTATGGTTCACTTCCTCCCAAGATCGAGAACTGGTTCTACAATTCCTACCATGATGAGCCAGGGTCGTAAGTTCGAACCGCACAGATTGGTTTAAAAAATCTCAAATATCCTTCGATTTCCCATTCACTAGTCCGCTGGCCTGGGCAAGGATTGTTGTGTAAGCGACGCGCTGCAGGTATAGTCAATCACGGCCCTTAGTTGGCTGGAGTGGCAGGGTGTAGAAGAAGGACGGGCAGTCAGCAGGGGGGGCTTTCTTTTTGTACGTTTGCGAGGCGACCACAATCATATAGCGATGGAAGTTTGAACTGATCCAGAACTACTTAGTGTATTTGAGAACGAAGAGCAAGCATTTCGAAACTCCCGAAGTCAACATGAACCCCTCCACATACTGGAGTGATTTCAAGCGTCAAGAATTAAAGTGACCTTATTACATTGTGAGAAAGCCAATCTTTGTGTAAATGCTTTTTTTATCACGGCCCACAATATTCCTCCCCAGGTGCGCAGTTCGATGTTGTGACCACTGATAAGGCAGAATGCGCTGTGTGTCGACCCGACTGGCACTTCAGAGGAATATCATGAACAACGTGCTTCCATAGAAGAGGAAGTATTGATCATTCATCCCTGATAATTACCTACTTTAGGTACCTCAGCTTACCCTCTGGACACAGTCGAGCTCCACTTCGTTCATAAAGCAAGAGAAGAAAAGAAGACAAGAAGGAAACAAAAACCGCCTAAAGTATCTCATCTAGGCTTATCTTTTTCAGGCAATTATGTGTAGTGCACTTCCTCAAACGCATATTGCCGTGCACCGACGTAGGCTTTTACGCACCATATTATATTCGTGTACAGAGACTTCTGCTACAAACAATTTAAATATATCAACAAGCACTCATAGGTCACTGGGAAGAATACATATTCATACAATCTTCGTGATATAGTGGTTTGAGAGAACTGGCATGTCTGCCTTAGGTACTAGGCTCGATTGTATCACTTGAGAGCCATATAACTCCGGGCTGGTGGATTTTGAGTCAGTGAGTTGGAAGAGTCGACTGGCTTTATCTGACAGAGCATTGTCACACCATGAATGGACGATTAAATACTGATGAATTGACCTTTTGTCTATGCCTGCAATAAAATAAATAATTAATTCACCACACCTTCTCCCTCTTCCTGAATAGCAATTTCCATATGTCCTTCTCATGTGACCATCTGTAGTTGATGGGCGATTCACTACCGATGAATATGATCGCATCGTACAGTGTACAGCCAGTCACTGCACCGGAGAGTGTGCCAGCCCATGGCCCGTAAGCCCACCAGCCCGTCGACCACAGGTCGTCTGTTTGGTAACCCACAGCTTGAGCGAGCATCCGTGGACCAAGATCCGAGGAAGGACTGAGCGCAGCCCCGGTGTTGTATCCAAGGGTCATCTTTAGCACAGTAACAAGCAAGCCCAATATGAAAGCGTGCATTCCTGCGCCGGGTGGGTTGTTTTGGTCGTCACCCAAAGACAGGACTGCAATCATGATCACAGCACCACCAAGGAATTCGGTAAAGAAGGCGGATGCGGGCGACACCCACGTTTGGGGAACGGTGAAGAAATTCGAGTAGGTCTCCGTCATGGTCGGATCGACATATGCGATAGCGTCGGCGTAGATGGCGTATGACAGAGCGGCGCCGGCAAAGGCCCCAATGATCTGGATGACGACGTACACAGCGCACCGGCGCCAGGGAAAGCCGCGAAAGATGGAAAGGGATATCGAAATGGCTGGGTTCATGTGCGCGCCGGAGACGCCACCGCCCAGGTAAATGCCAAACATGAAGGCGAAACCCCACGCCCAGCACAGGGTCTCGTATGAGCCGTATTGCTTGGACTGGTTTTGCGAGAGGTTGACACTCAGAGTGCCCGTGATGCCGAGAAAGACTGACATGGTAGTGCACAGAAACTCAGCGAGCGGTTCGGGGTATTTGGCGCGTATCCTCGCCCACTTGTTGCGCATCATGTTTGGGTCTGCTCGGCCTTCCTCCACAGCCGCGGTATTTGGAGCACCACCGACTTGGTCGCCATCAACCTGTGATGTGGGGGTCAGTTGTTATCTTGAAAGAGTAGTAGATAACCATCTCGGTACACAAGCCATGGGTAGACTTAGAACCATGTCCGGAGACCTGGAATATGGATTGGAAAAGGAAAGACCAAACATCTGATATTACTTACTCGGAATTGTTGTGCCGCGTCGGTCCCCTGGTCTTGTGAGCCTCTGTGGGTTTTCTGTGTCTTCCAGGACGATGTTGACTGTCTTCTTGTATTACTTCCCTGAAGGGTTTCGCCCGTATCGGCGCTCTCATCGGAATCTGGTGAGGTCTCATCGCGTTGGTCTTTCTGCGGTCGTTTTCGAAGACCCTGCTCGACGTCGTCCTCCGCGTGTTGTTTGCTACCGGTCGCTACACGTTGCACTTTACGGACTTGATGCGGCAGCGGCTCTCCCAAACTGAAAACGGGCCTGTCTTTGGCCCGACTCTCTGGCACGGTGCCCTCCTGATCGTTGCCCACCTTCCTGGGTAATGGCTCGGCCAAGCTGAAAACAGGCTTCTCCCGCGGTGTGTCGTGCCACGGGTTCTGCTCGCGGTAGGCTTCCGCCTCGTCTATACGACCCTTTTTTCGGCCGCCGCTTGCGAAGCGCGAGACAAGCTCCGAAAGTTGCGCTTGCCCGTCGGAGTCAAGCTGTGACATAACTTTGTCCAGCTGTCGAGTCGTCTTTGGGTCTCCAGACATACTTCCTAGAACACTGTCTGCTGTGGGAGCACGATCGAAGTTCGGGCGGTGATGTTGTTGTTTTTGCGATGTATGTTTCAAAGGTTTCTCGGTCGGAAGTTCCTCATTTAGAGCTCTCTTATTTTGAGTCCTTTCATTCTGGGTTGTGTCTGGGAAATACCCACTCTTTCCTGGGCTTTCGCCAGGCTCTCCTTGACCTGTATTTTCAGTCATATTGACGTATGCCCGTACAGGATCTTGGGTAGGCCTGGTGGCTAGTCCTCAGTAGAATGAGTTCTCGTGAAACGATTGTTCGTGACCGCGGTAAGTTGTCGTGGGAAACTCTCTCGTTGGTTCAAATTCCGTATGGAAAAAGTCTCTCCCCTAGAATGATAACTTGGCTGAACGTTGGGACCGGTAAATTTGCCATTGCTGATATTCTCTGGAAGCCTTACGTCTTTTATCAAAAAGCAAGCAAAGCCCGGTCACCTCCGGATCTCCACAAGGTTTGAAAGCGGCCCACAGAAGACCTCAAACTGACGTAAAAGAGGCTGAAAGGTGAGAAATGCGTCAAACTGGAGCATATGCTCCCTACGCAGAAATTCTCAGCCACGACAAAAGCAAGTAATCACAATTTCCTTCCTACTGGGTTGGGCAAGAGACGGAACGTTTTATAAAAGGATCGAGATCCGACTCGTGCGGCAACAGGTAGGTTGTCGTAGGTTGGACAGGCGGCAGACATATCAGACATAACGGCAGCATGCAGATTCAGTCTAAAATTCTTAGAACGACCTGTGTAGAAGCACGTATTTTGAGAGGACGTCGGGTAGCAACCTCGTGTTTTGGGACTGGCCACGCGGTAACGCTTATTTTTGACGAGCTCAAAGGGGTTCAGTAGCGGACATGATGCTCCAAAGGCGCTTCATAAACAGCAGAGATCTGCGAACATGTAGTGAAGAAAGACGTCATGTGTGGATCGGCCAAAAAAAAAATCTCGAAAAAATCAGAACCCAAGCTCGTCTGCTCGGAAGTTCCCGAGCCGAGCCGCCTTGTATACAAGACGTTTGACTCTGTTGGCCGATATCTGCCATTGGTACAAATTGCCGACTACACGCCTTTCTATCAAGCAGCCGACGCGACCTGCCGGACTGAACGCTCCGTGGCATCGAAGGCTCAGACTCCAAGCGCAGGCAGGAAAACAATGACTATAGCTTCTTTGATGAAAACGGGCAACTTCCGAGAAGAGAAAGGAGGTTAAGGTCCGGGTATTCCTTCGGCGGAGTTGGAACGTGGACGTATTGCATAACAATCTCCTTGACGACCAGCACTTACTATGCTGCTGGCCAAGGAGACAAGGAGGCAGCCCCCGGTCTGTGTTTTCTTGAACTATGAGTGCTCGTGGCGGATGACAGAAGATGTGTCACAACGATGCAATGGATTGTCCGGGAGCGAGACTGCGTGAAGCGCCATTGCGCGATGATTACCTGGGATGTATTGTGAATTCAGCTTCCAGATATTCCAAGCCAATGGTGCCAAGGCAACCAAGCTTGTGTGGCTATAATTGCTACATCTATATCGTCGGCTTCGACATTGGTGCAATAATACCCTGCTTGACGATAACTCTTGGCTTCGTCGCTTGCTGGAACGACTGTTTGGTCATCCATTCCGGACCGACAGGTAGGCGGAGGGAGCGCTCGTACTGCTGTCTGGACTCGAAGGGATGGGGGAGCTGGGAAGCAAGATACTTCTCGTTCTGTTCATGTCTGGCGTTAGCATATGATAGCGAATATGGCAGCTTCATGTGTACAACGTACCTTGCGATTCCTCTTCTCATTGAGTATGACTTTGTCCAACTTGGCATCTTTCCTGTCTTTCTTCTTGATTCCAGCCTTCTTGGTCGTGGTCACCTTGCCCTTGTTGCGCTTCAGCGCACGCTTGCTGATTCCGTCGCCGGTCCAACTGCCCCATCCTGGCATGGTCGTGTTGATGATCTTCTCGTCGTCCTCGGACATGATGGCTGCCTTCTCTTCCTCAAATTCGGCAGCCACGTCTTCACCTGCGAAAGCCCGGTCGACTAGCTCGTGATCTCGAAGCGCGAGCGGCAGGTGAATCTCGTCGTCCGAGGAGTCATCTTCATCAGCTTGCGCAGCTGTAGTGCGACCACCAGCCTTTTTGGGGGCGGTCTTTGTTTTTGGCGCTGCTATGTGGGCAATTTCTTGGCCTGTGAGATCCAGCTCGGCCACTTCAGCGTCACGCGTTGCTTTCCTGCCCTTCTTACGCTCAGACACGGCTGATTTGCCGGTGCTAGCCCACTGTCCTGCACCGCTAGGAGCCGACGAGGTTCCCGAGGCCGCAAAAGGCGACGCATCGGTGTTGAGGGCATTGGACGACTGTGCCAGAGCTTTGACCTTGCCTCCATTGCTGATGGCTCCATTCAAGGATCCCGCTGACTGCTTGGTGGGCTTCGCAGGTTTCTTGTCCTGGCCCATGCCGAATGTCCTCCGCCCAACCTGAGCCTCAGTATCGTCTTCCTCCGGCTCCGACCCTGACTCGAGCTCTCGGCGAATCTCAGCCACAAGCTCATCGTTGTCCTTCTTGCGTTGCGCCTCGGCTCGTTGCATGAATTTGAGACTCATGAGACCTGAATGCGGGTGGTCGTTATCATCCTCAGCCTCGTCAGCAGCATCCAGTTCCTTGAGTAGTCGGCCGGTCCCATCCTCATCTCCTGAGGCACTCGAGGCATCCGATTCGTCGCCGTCACTATCCCCCCTACCTTCTACCCGCCTCCTTAGCTCCTCGTTCCTCTTAGCCATGTCCGTAAGACCCGCGCGGTAATCGTCATCCCACACAGCCCGGCCGACCTTTGAGCCCATCTTGGCCCACTTGCTCTCCTTGTGCTTTGCGCCAACTCTTTCCAGAGCTCTCCGCCTATGTGCCGCCTCGCGCTCCTCGTCCGAATTGATCTCTCCAGTGGCTCGCATCTGCTCGAGTTGGTCTGCCTCGTCGCCTAACCGCTCTTTGCGGTGGATTCTGCGGTACGTCTTGGACTTGATCTTCTTGATCCGTTTAGCACGGGACTGCTCCCGGGACTGGAGCTCCCGGTCTTTGCGGCGCTGTGCCCAGAGATCCTTCAGCTCGGAGCGGGAAATGGTCTGTTCTTCGCCATTGGCGTCGGTCTTTGCATTTGCTTCCTCGTTCGATTTGGCCTTTGATCCAAGGCCAGATTCTTCCATGATGGACATGATAGTCTGCTCCAACTCCGTGCCAGCGGTTTTCCTCGTTAGGGGAAGCAGTTCTTGGTTATCAAGGCCGGCATCGTGTGCGTTCTGTGGGAGAGGAAAGATGAGGTGGTCGGCGCGACGGTTGTGCTTGACAGTTTCGTTCCATCGATCGAGTGTTTCAGTTGTCTTCTCGTAGGCCGCGGCGCGGAGAAGCTGGTCCTGCTGTCGTCGGGGAAGAGGGACGTCGAGTTTTTTTGAGAGACCCTTTTTGGTAGTTTCTGCCTTCTCCTCCTTCTTCATCAACTTGAGGGCCTTTTTGATCAAGGGATCCTTAACGCTAGAGAGACCTAAGTCTTCCAGACTGATCATCTGTTTCGAGGATGGACCGGCATCTTTTTCTGTGTCTTGATTGTTGTTCGCGTAATCCTTGATGAGATTGTGCAGCTCCCCCAGCTTGGACGGATCGACATCATCATCATCGTCCGACCCAGAGACTGAACCATCTTCTTCCTCGGAGCCGGATTCTGTGTCCCCTTCAGAGCCGTCGTCCTCGTCCTCGTCCTCGTCACCAGAAGACTGGTCTAGCGCAGCTGCAAGATCAATTGCCTCTGAGCCCAGCGATGCACCATCATCGCCATCTTCGTCATCCTCGTCATCGGCAGCCTTCTTCTGCGAGCGACTGCCCCGAAATGTATAACCCTCAAACTTCTCGTCGTCGCTCTCCCCAAAAGCCTCGTCGCTGTCCAGTTCTGAGTCGTCATCATCGCCATTCACGCCGACGTGCCATTCATTTCCCTCACTATCGCTGCCACCCTCCCCATCGCTGTCCTCGTCCTCCTCGTCGTCCTCTTGTCTGGCGCGCTTCTTTTGCGGTCTTTGATCCTCTTCCTCCTCGTCTTCTTCGTCATCCTCTTCATCTCTGCGGTGTTTTCCGCCTCTAGAACGTCTCTCAGGGTCCAGCTCTAGATCTCGTCCCCGCCGGTTGAGTCGCTCTGGCTCGACTTGTTTCGCAGCTATGGCGTAGGCGTCTTGGGCGTGTGCTTGCGCTTTGGATTTTGACTTCTGGTTTTTGCCCTTGTTCTTCTTATTATTAGGCTGGGAGTTGCCCATGAGGGACCGGCCGTGAGATTGTCGTCCAGGCATGGTGAGTGATCGGTTTCCCGGGAAAAATTCAGAACTTATTTGTGGTTATGGCAGGATGGGAAAATTATCGAATGCGAGAAAGTTCAATCAATTCTTTTGCAAGGGTTCTTATCGATAACCAAGCAGCAAGTCCCGGCAGGCAGCGCGCTAAAAGTGCTTTCGAAGCTTTGAGCCGCATAACTTCATTCTTCTCGCGCCACACACGGAAACGCCTTTGAAGAAGAGCCGTGCCCGAGACTTACCCACTAGACAAATCCAAAGTCCGGTGTACATATTTTCGAGGCTTCTGATCAAGCCAAACCCACAGAGTTGTTGCCCACTCCTCGCCAGGCCCGTCGCGGCTGCCTTTGACCCTCGCGATGTTCAGACCGACCCAAGCGCTCTTCAAGCGCTTCCGCAAGCTGCGACTTACCACCAAGGACATCAACAAGGGTTTCTACAAGGGTACACGAACAGGGAAAGTGGGTAATCACGACAAGCATGGTGGCTACCGGATCGACTTCAAGCTCGTGAGGCATTATGTTGTGCCGAAGAATCTCAATGAGTTTAAGGTCTGTTGCCAATCTTGCCCTCTCCGTGGAATGCATCGCATGCTGATATTATCAACGAACAGCTCACTCCCTTCGTGACGAACAACGTGCGCAGAAAGACTGGAGCGGAGGCCTACACAGAATATGGCATGGATGGCCCGAGGAGTCCGCAGCGGTACCTGGACATGTGGAAAATGGAAAATGGGCTGGATTGAGCTTGCTCATTCAGAGATGATGATTTTGAATCATACAGAACACGACTCTGTATTCCTTCACATGGACAGACCTTCCAAAAGTCGTGGGTCAGGGAATGTGCAGAGCGTTGTATGGTGAGGCCAAGTCGGCACTCTCCCATGGATCAATCTGCCCCGGCTGGAGATAGGCGTTCCCTAGCGCGAGAATAGCGATGATCTTGTTGAGGCTTCACCAAAGATGGCATACAAGCGAGAGGAAATTATATACCGTCACGCAGTCACCAAGGTATCGATTGCTCAGAATGGTATCAAACTAACGTCTTCACGTTGAAAAACTCTGTTGTGTCATGTGGGAAAGTCTGCTTGGGATTCCGTGGGTGTCATGCTTGACCACGTGTACTTTGTGATGATTTCCATTGCCATCATTTTAGTCCTCATTTTGCTGTACTTCAATCGGAGGCCGTTTCAGGTGACAGCACTTTCGAAAAAGAGAAGCATTGTACTTCATCACTGTGCACCACAGCAGTCCTCGGTACACCAGCCCTTGCCTTTGATTTTGAGTCATATAGCCAAAATTTGTGGAAACGCGGTGGCACGCGGCGTCGTGAACGAGTGAACAAGGCTCGGAGTGAGGTCATGGGGAGATGATGGTATACGAGCCGAGTCTCACGATTTAGACACTAGAGGATATCATACAATAGCGAAGTCCTCAACATTTGCTTTGGATATGCCGGCTAGCGGTCATTTGAGCCACAAAGATTTCCAGCGACATACTGTGGTGCTGTGACCAAGTACAATCCAATGCTTTATTATTGCTGACGGATGACTCTTGCCGTGGTACCCAAAGACTTCATGGTAGAAAGAAAGGCCGGATTTTGAGACTTGCTATTCGACTGGAGGCATATCTAATGCTCCGTGTTCCTTATTGAAGCATCCGATTGAAGTTTAAGTAAATAGATACTATAATGGGGGAGGCGGAGCCTACTAGCAACTAACCCTTCATCTCAGGCATTGATACTGTTGAACGTCGAGCGTTCGCCCACCGAGTCGACCATCTTCAGAAACTTTCCACCTATTATGAGTCATAATTATTGTACACTTCGTTGACTATTGATCAACTCGATCACGCCAAACCACGTGCTTGAGTTAGTCTCGCTTCCTAAGGTCCTTACTTTACCGAGTTGAGATCAGGTCGCACAGAATCGGACCCGGCTTTTGAGTCCAGACGCGCAGGCAAAGCAATCGCTCGTAGAAAGGTTGTCCATATGAAGGCTTCCTGTCTTTTACCAGCAGCAGAGAGACTAAGTCACGCCGTGAAAGGCAGTTTCCTTGTGGGCACCCGCCGCTGAATAGTTCGACCCTGTGGAGACAGTAACGTAGAACATACAATTAATTTCTTCCTGGATCGACTGCTGGCTACTCTTGACACTGATGCGGACGACAGTACTTGCTTCTCGATACGGAAGCTCGTTTGAATGTCGGTCACAGAAGGACCCGATAGCCGTACACATGTTGATTCTCCCCACTCATGACTTCAACCTGAGCATCTCACAGATGCCACACGAGCAGGCAAGGCGGACCATCCCCAAAATCCCCAAAGCAAGAATATATGCCGCATTCGCCGACGTGCGGTGGTGTGGAATGCAAACCTGGGCTTGCTGAGGTGGTGATCATGTTACCTTCAACTGCTTCACCTTCAATATGAACACTCTTGCTTCCTAGGCGCCATTGATACCTCGAAATACCGGATTCCAGGGATGGCCAATCGATGTCAGAAGTACAACCACATCAATGTCCATAGGCATGCAGTGCTTTCACGTGATGTGCCAGGACGTCATGCCCAGGTGCACATCCAACCAAATCTGGAAAGAAGCGCACTGGAGCAGCAACTCCTCGAGGGCGCGCAAGATCATGTCCACGCGCCCTTCATCTGGACGTCTTTCGTCATCTGCACTTACTGATTGACGTTCCTCTTATACATCCTAGCATATCAACATGGCAAAGCAACATGTCGATGGCCAATGCCATCACACGATGGAGCCCGAAACCGCGGAACAGCCCCAGCCCTTGCAGCCTGCGGACGGGAATGTGATATCATCCGAAAATGTGGATCTGGGGCTCCGGGCCGCATCAGCATGGGGAACGGATCGGGATCTTGGGGATGGGCGGAGGAAAGTTCCCGGGCAGCCGGGGCAGTTGACAGGTACGTAAATAGTGATGTAGTTTAGGGTCCTGGGGTGTGCTTTCACACGTCAATCAGGATTCAGGATCGTGATGCGAATTCGATATCGATTTGTAGGGGCGAAAGGATCAACACTATGAAGTCAGTCCTCTCGCCCCCCAAATCGTCGATGAGGAGATAAGGCGGACTTTGTTTGCAGGGTCTTGCTAGGTGCAATGCTAAAGACGAGCTGACGAAGAAACGTCAGTGCATGTGGCAGTGAAGGGATCGCCGATGTGGATCCAACTTCCTCGCAAGCAATTGATCGGTGCGTGTGTGTTTCGACACCGACTGTGTGGACTCCTTTGTCATCAACCCAAAGACGTCTCAAAGTCGGTCCGACAAGCAACGAGGCACAAGCAGTCGCAGAGGAAAGCTCGTGTTTGGGCCCAGAGAGCTAACGAGAATCCCGAGCCTTGCGGAGGAACTGTTTGCAGATCTGCTGGTAGACTACGGGAACTTGTCGACCTGGCTTGTCGTTGGCTGCATTTGAGAGCCGAACGGAAATAGCGCGCGGAGCAAGGAAGGTTGTTCACGAGGGACGGAGTCAGCGTCTCAACCCCACCTCGATTGTCACGACAGAGAGTTTGACGATGGCTTCATCGATATCCCAGATTGGGAGGACTGCTGATCCGCAATCTACTCTGCACTCTAAGCTCTGATTTTCGCTTTAACAGCCAAGAGGAAAGAGGATTCAATTTCAGCCAACACGCTGTTAACATCCAAGAAAGGCCCATCGAAACTTTGTCAAACCGAAAACTACGCTATTGACCAACATGGAGGAATGCAAAAGTCAGAGAGAATAAAGCGTGAAGAGGAGCGGGGGGGACACGGCTGCGCGAACATCGTGAGGTCACAAAGGGCCGGATAGGGGATGTGGGGGGAGGAAGTAACGGCTGTCTCCCTTACGCCTCCTTCCTTTTCTTGCAGGATACGAGACCGGCAAATTGATCGTCGATCACCCAGACCGGCCGACTAGGGAGCCGCTAGGTCACAGGAACGCGAGGGTGCACAGGAGATCGTGGACAAGTCCCCCGGGCCACTCACGATGATTTCCAGCCCCGCAGGTTGGTGTTGAAGCCCAATTGTGGACCAACAAGTACACTCCCGGAGCCCCGGACCGCTTGTTTGCTGGGACCCCATGTTGCGATCGTGATAATGAGGGCACCGAGTCCCCGCGGGGATATCATGCACACTCATCGGTGGCAAGAGATCCGCCTCGCGATTTGCTACTTGCAACGCTGGCAGCAACAGGTTCCTACAGGAGTAAGGATTCACATCATTGGAGAGAGAAAAGTAATAACTGGGTTAGAGTTTGCCGTGGCTGCTAATCCGTTGGCTGCTATGTTGTGAAACAGCCCAAAGCCAAGCAAGTGCCTAGGCTGGCCCAGGCCGAGGGGTGTGACATTCCTTGTTGACTTTTCGGACGTCTGTAACGGGTAAGCCGAGCCTCGCGGGAAACGGCACTTTCGTTTGCTGTTGTTAGTCCTTCGGTCGGTGAACAAGAATTGTCCAGGCCACCGGCCTGTTCGTACCAAGGAGACTACAACTCCAAGTAGTTAAGATCGTGACGGTTCGATAAGGGAATTCGCAATGCCGATCCTGTGTAGTTTGACCGGTCGGGAGAGATTAGAGCGGGCGACTGCGGCCCAGATCATTAGAGTCCAGGAGCGTGTGAAATCCATGTCGATGGCACCTCATGTGCATGAACCTCGCCTGACGGCGGCAGCGGTATCGGTGGACCTGCATGAGCTGCACACTGCAGCTTGATTCTATGTATGGTACTGTACATCTAGATAACGGTGTAACCCCAAGTAAAAGTTTCATGTGCCAGTTTCGGCCGGCGTGCCGGTGCAGAAGGTAGGTAAGAGAAGCCGAGAGAATTATAGAGAAATACGACGGTCCACTGGCCTGCTGGCCAACAATGAGAAGATGTGGGAAGACGACCCACACCTCTTATGCATCGAAACTTGTGTATCGATCTGCTGGCGGAAACGAGTAGTGTGTGTCGAATCGTGTGGACGGAAAACGGACCAGCACCGTGAGTGTTCCAGAACGGGGTGAGAGTGTCCGCGTGATTGCTATGGGTCTTGGTTGGGAGGCGAGGGCCGCGGGAGATAGCAAAGGTAAATGTGTGCGTTGTTAAATTTAGCTCCAGATCTCGGTGTAGATCATGTCTTGGGCTTGAGACATGCTTGAGAAATTTCCGTTTTGTTGAGGCAATCTCGATGGCTGCAGGCCGTGCTTTTGTAGAGGGCGACAGCAAGGCTCACGATGGCATCGAGGTCGACTGAAACTGGAGAATGCTCACATGAGAGCCAGATGCGCGGGGTGCCCAGAGTGCCGAGACTGCCAAATGAAACATTGAATTGTGAGGATCCACAGTTGGGTTCTGGGCGACTCGAATTTGACTTTGACTCCGGACGGGATCAAGATGCGGGCTTGCGGGGTTGAATGGCCTGGAGGGAGGGATGATGGGTGTTGATGGAGATTCGTGGGGGTGAAAGGGTGCTCCTGGATTGGACCGTTCGCATGTGGCAAGTGGTACGGAGGACTGAGTATTGTGGAGCCTCCAAAATGAATGGAAACGTTTTCTGCAGCCTTCGGTTTCTTGACGTTTCTGCGTGTGGCTGCCGGCGATGCACTCCTGCTGATCCAGAACATTCTTCCTTTGGGTAGGTATCCGCTACGCATGCAGTGTCCAGAGCCCTGGGTCCTACTGTGCGTCCACTGGCCTGCCCCGCTATTCTTCCGCCAATAGGCAGTGATCGAGCCTTTTGCTGGGGCGCTGTTGGGGCTGCCTGGCCCGCCCGGGTTGTCCTTCAGCCCCACGAACAAGATCGCCAAGACGGTTACGTCCCATGACAACCCCATGACGTGCCTAGCTTCTTTGGGCCTGTGCTGGCTTTCCAAGGTCTCCAAGGATCCTTTCGGATCGCTGTCGCCCGCCAAACCATGCACACACTGCAAAGTGTCACTGACGCAGCCCCACCGAACATACTCTGATATTCGGCCTTGGCCATCGCGTGCCAGCCCGTGACTGCGTACTTTGTACCCCAGCCGTGCTGCCCGTGCTTGGTGCTTGGTGCTTGGTACCCCGTATTGTCTGGTCCTCCTCCGCACACGTCAAGTCCCTACCCTCCTTGTACCTGGGCGTTGCTCCCGGAGCATCGCTCCCAATCCGAAAATAATTCAAATAGCGCCCGGGCTCTTCTTGTCCTCCAGCCGAGGCTCCTCTCTCTCGCCATGACCCAACCTATCTATCCTTTTTTCCATACTGCTCTCAGGTCCTTCTTCACACCAAGACCAAGACCAAGTACAACAACAACAAGAATCTTATACCAATACCCACTGCTTCACCAAGAACCACCTCTTGACCACCACCACTACCTCCCACGCTATATCCAACATCCATATAAGCATCCCCCACGGCTTCGAGCACATCCTCACTGTCCACCAATCTCCGGCTAGGAACTAGGGCGACTTGCCATACCGAACCACGTTACAGTCCAGGATCACCATCCTTACCGAGCCCTCACAACTGCAAGCCGCCCTATCACCCGCCACAAACTACACCGAACTTCCTCCCCTCCCGCTCAACCTAAAGCGTTTCCGGCTTGGCGCCTTGTACCCAACTATCCATACTCTTCCTTACATTATCTCACCTTCCCCCCATCCAGCCCTTTCGGCTTCTCCGTCAAAATGATCACCACAACCAACGCCAGGAGGCCAGCTCCTCACATGGCCACCCTTCGGGACACCAAGCGGGCTCGCCTCGACGAGGAAATCGGCACCATTAGCCTCATTACTCCCCTGGAAGAGAAATCAGATGCCTTTGACGTAGAGTTTGTCGAGGACAAAAACCTCGCTGTCTCCACACCACTCACACCCGAGCCCGAGGTGGAGTTGCTTGAGGACGTTCTGCCACAAGAAATTCAGGAGACCGAGCTCGAGCAAGAAGAACAATGGTTCGTTGGTAGCATCGACCAAGGCACCACTTCTTCTCGCTTTCTCATCTTCAATGGTGAAGGCGAGCCTGTTGCAAACCACCAGATTGAGTTTGACAACCTATACCCTCAGTCTGGGTAAGTATCCCAGCTCCCTTGAATCGAGATTGATAAAAGAAAGCAAGGCCTCTAACAACTCTCACAGTTGGCACGAGCATGACCCGCTTGAGCTGCTCAGCTCCGTCGAGGAGTGTATCGAGGGTGCCGTTGCTGAGTTTGAGTTGAAGGGTTACTCAGCCAAGTCCATTCGCTCAATAGGCATCACCAACCAAAGGGAGACCACCGTCGTCTGGGACAAGACGACTGGCGAGCCCCTGTACAACGCCGTCGTGTGGCCAGACACCCGCACCAACCACCTCGTCCGGGAGCTCAAGGGCCGCCCCGGCGCCGATGATCTCGCTCAGGCGTGCGGCATGCCTCTCAGCACCTACCCTAGCAGCGTCAAGCTCATGTGGCTCATCCAGAACGTTCCCGCCGTCAAGGAGGCATACGATGAAAGCCGCTTGGCTTTTGGCACCGTCGACTCTTGGCTCATCTACCGCCTCAATGGCGGCGTTGACGCGGAGAACCCTGTCCACGTCACTGACAGCAGCAATGCCAGCCGCACTATGTTCATGAACCTGCGCACCATGAAGTACGATGAGAAACTCCTCGGCTTCTTTGACATTGACCCCACCAAGTGCGCTCTCCCACGCATTGTACCCTCATCTGACCCCGAGGCCTTCGGCAAACTCTGCCGCGGTCCTCTCAAAGGCACAAGCATCGCTGGCTGCCTCGGCGACCAATCCAGCGCACTCGTTGGCCAATGCGGCTTCCAGCCCGGCCAGGCCAAGAACACCTATGGCACAGGCGGCTTCATCCTGTACAACGTCGGCGAGGAGCCCGTCATTTCATCCCATGGCCTCCTTGCGACCGTCGCCTATGATTTTGGCGCTGGGCGCAAGCCCGTCTACGCTCTGGAAGGCAGCATCGCTGTCGCCGGGGCGGGCGTCAAATTCCTCATCAACAACATGGGCTTCTTTGACAAGTCCGACCAAATTGAAGAGGTTGCCCAGTCTGTGCCGGACAACGGCGGCGTCGTGTTTGTGACTGCCTTCAGTGGACTCTTTGCGCCGTACTGGATCGACTCGGCCAAGGGCACCATCTTTGGCATGACACAACACACCCAGAAGGGTCATATTGCTCGCGCCACGCTCGAGGCCACATGCTTCCAGACCAAAGCCATCCTCGACTCCATGGAGCAGGACAGCGGCAAGAAGCTGCAGATCCTGGCCGTCGATGGAGGCTTGAGCAACTCAGACCTGTGCATGCAGACACAAGCAGACATCAGCGGGATCCCCGTTGATCGGCCCGCGATGCGCGAGACCACCGCACTGGGTGCGGCAATTGCTGCCGGCCTGGCGACGGGTGTTTGGAAGGAGCTTGATGATCTCAAGGAGGTGAACCGCAAGGGCCGCAAGGTCTTCCAGCCGAGCCAGAGTCGTGAACAGGCTCTCAAGAGATTCAAGAAGTGGAATCAAGCCGTGGAAATGAGTCGGGGTTGGATGTCCGATGATGAGTAGGCGGAGGTCTCTTTGACTTACGGTGATCTGCTTTTGTTTTCCCTGGCTGGCTAAGCCTTTTTGACATGATAATTAATGGGAAATGGAATACCACGGCGCTGGAGTTTTGGGGGATACCAAATGAAGCGGGCTTTTTCTGGAATAGGATTATAAGTTGAGCCGGCTACGATGGAGTGGCAAGTGCTCCTTTTAATGAAATACAAAAAACTTTGAAATCATTTTCAACGGCCATGCTCAGAAAGATATATGTCCTTAGTAGTCGTGTGACAACCCATAATTTAAATGGCATGTTCCAGACACAACAGTCGACTGTTCGTGGTCGAGTCAGGGCGATTGTACCGCTTTGGTGGTGTGATGACGGCCCGTGTCCTCGAAACTCCACACTGGATAGGTGGAAAACGACCCACCTATTTGTGCGACGGCCAATCTTTTTGGGGAAACCCAGGAAACAGAGAAGCCTACTGTCGCCTCCTCTCTACGTACCCGTGAGCCTGAGAATTGCTACGGGACTTGTGGGTAGTATTACCGAAATCATTCTTTGCTTTGGATGCCCGAGATTGGGCTGCTGCGTAGGTGAATTCTAGATGCAGGTGTTGAAGCGGGTATTGAATTGGGTATTTAACAAATCCGTCACCATCGTACAGAAGCAATGCCGAATAACATGATAACAAATTCATCTCTCATAGCAGGTTGAAAGATCTGCAACTGATGCTCATCAACGACCGTCGTGTCCCAATGATTCTGCACAATGCCCCGCCCAATGCACGTCTAGTCCCATTCCAAACAATGCAGCGAGAAGTAGAAAGCTCCGTGTTAAATGCAGCCGTTGAAATGCAGGACGAAAGAACCTAACCAAGAAAAACAATCGAGGAATGATTCCCAAGCCCAGGATTGTTCGATGAAAATGAAGTAGTTGTAGAACAAGGATGTGAGTGAGGCGTCGTCCTCAGCCAACTTCTCACCAGATCTCTTCTAGAGACCAGCGAGTGCTATTCGTAAAAGATGATCAGCAACAAGTTCTCACTGTCGAGAGGTACGAAGAGAGGCAAAGGATCGAAGAAACCTTTGGGAGAGAGGGAGAGGGGGAAGAAAGGCGAAACTTACCAGCCGCGAAAGCCAGATACCACGTCAAACTCGCTCCACCGTCCAACCAACTCGAGTCGAACGTCGATTGGTTGAAAAACGCAAATGCGCCCTCCGGGTCGATCGTCGAGTAGTCACCATACAACACGCCCTTCCACCCGCCAACCACACTATCCGCCCGACCGTCGTCGAAGTACTGTGCCCACTCCTGCTCAACAAAGTTTGCCGGACGAATGAACGGTGTCGACGGCAGCAGCGGCAGCATATGGATGCCCTCTATATACTCAATATTTGTGCCAAAGTACGTCGTGTGATCAATCTTGTTTTCGAACAGGATACCCGCGACGCGGTTCCCCACAAAGTCGCTTGGCTCGACCGTATTGCCATCGGAGTACAGATAGTACAGATTCAGCGAGCGAGCCTGTACGGCGAGCATCAGGTTGCCACGAGCGGCCATGTTCGCGTCGCCGGACACCATGCCCCACATCTTTATGGCGTATGAAGCCATGGTATCCTCGCTCGAAGACTCTTGATCGCGCCCGTCGGCGGACTCGAAGAGCCCGTGAGCAAACGAGTGCCCATGGTACCAGTCGAACATCCGGTTGACTGGGAAGAAGGGATCAGCGGATGAGGGATTAGCATAGTCTCTGACAAGCATGTTGACCCAGTCCTTGTTAGCCGTGAGCCATGTGCCGTCGAGGTGACCGATGATGGCGGCAGTGAGGACGTGGTAGCCATAGTGGAAGTGATGATCGTTGTAGTAGGTGTTGCCAAAATCGGCGCCGGAGTCCCCAGTCACATAGCTTGCTGAGGAGACAACGCCGCCCCAAGCAGATTCATAAACGAGGGGGTAGATCTGCGTGTTGTTGGTGAAGACAGAGAAGGCCGATTTCAGTTCCTCGAGACCGGCGGCTGCCAGGGCCGTTTCTCCGAGCATGTCGTATACAACAGACAAGATCATGGCGAACTTTGCAAAGGCCTGCGCGATGTGTTAGAAAGTCTGGAGAATAACTGGGCGGTCTTGGAGTACATGCCTTGCCACTGTAGTACATTGAATTCAAGTTTGTCTGGGCCGAGATATCCTGACTGAGCTCCGACTGAGCAACAGCCAGAATCCTGGCGGCGGTGGCGGCAGACAAAGTCTTTTTACTTCCCTCCGTAGGTGACCAGGGCAGAAACGATATGCTCACAGGCAGCCTTGCCTCAACCATCGTCCATGAGTTCGCCACAACGGCAGTTGCAATGCCCTTCGTGGTGGTTTGCAGCTGAAGCGCCGACTGCAGAGACGAGTTTGTAGCATTGTCGAAGGACTGCACGTGGTGTGGTAAGGCGAACATCAACAGCGGCGCACCGCTTAACCCGGCCTGTTGAAATGTGAAACCGTAAGTCCCCTCCATGCCCACAGCCGTACCCGAGACGATTGCGCCGGTAGCATAAGAGCCGCAAGTTGCATCATATAGCGCCTCGCCGGCACCGTTGGGATCCTTGGCTACCTGAATTGTCCCTGTGAACGTGGAAGTAGCTTGTATGAGGCCGTTGTTCACGACCTGCAGATCCAACGTCGAGCCGTCCGTGCTGGTGGCGTACAAGTACCAAGTCGTGCCGTCATTCAACGCAAGGCTGTACTTGGTCACTCCCGTACGCGGCTGCGTGTCGACCTTGGTGACAGTCAGGAAGAAGACACCCGACTGGATCACGGGCGTCACGCCATGGTAGATACCCGTGACAAAGCCGGCGCCTTGGGTGAGCGGAAACTCGATAGCTGGGGTTTCCGAGGGAGCAGGCCGGAGCTGCACCACCGCAGACATATCAGTGATGTTGGCCGTGGTGAGATTAGTACTAGAACCAAGCTCGGCGGCGGAGAGCACGAGAGACTGGATGCCAACGGGGTTTATAAAGTAGTCTACTGCGCCGTATGCATTGATTGGTCCTAGGGCAAGCTTGTCCGCATCAATGTGAGAAACAGCCATGCCCCAGCTTAGGGTGGTGCCCGCGCCCTTGGACCAAGCGACAGAGTAAGGATGCAGCCATGTCCCTGAGGCCTGAGTGCCGAGAAAGAAGTTCTGGAAAAACTTATTGGTAGAGATTCCGGGGCCTGATTGCTGAATGCCGAGTCGTGGCACAGGGTGGTCAGTCCGCTGAGGAATCTGAGAAGGAGGAGCATCAGTTGCAATGGGCTGGAAGATGTTGGTGGAGACCACAGGCAGATTGTAAGTCGGGTGTTTGATGACCATGGTTGTTGCAGTCGAAATCAGGCTTGTGGGAGCGGAAATGTCGCTGGTCAAGAGAGGGTTCGCCAGGTTGTGACCTGAAGTCTCTAGACTCGTATGGACGGAACCAGTGGTGTCTCCCTCGACTGTTGGGGTGGGCAAGATCTGAACCGTTCCTGTTGGCACTGCAATTGTGATGACTGTGACGGTGGTTACAGAGACTAGACTTTGTATAGCTGTGATGTCCTAACAAGAGTAAGTTGCCATTCTATGCGAAGGTAAGTATTGTTATGGATACTCACTGTAGTAGGGTATGATGAAGAGCCGACTGATGAAGAATCGAACGACGAAGAGCCCAAGAGTACCTCCTCCTTGCGCAGTGTTTGAGCAGGCTGAGGCGCGACTGTCTGTACCTCCGAACATGAAATTGTGTCAAGTTCTCTGGGCTCGAACGGTCTCCCTTGACAGGAGAGCAGCTGTAGAGCTGTCAGCAGCAAATACGGCAACATCATGACTCTGCTCTCATAAACGCCAGAGAATATACAAAAGTCTGTCCTCGACGAGAAGAGTCCTGAGAGTAGTCAATTCCACCTGGCCCTTGCCATCTCCTCTTATACCTCAAGACGGAGAGCGTTCCGCCATGTCAACAGTCATGCGTATACCACAATCGTCAGGGAGGCTAGGGCATGCGATGGCCCAAGGAAAACGTGATGCCAAATTCTAGAAGCTGGTGATCAAGTGGCTGGGTGTCTGAGAAGTGAGGAAAAAAGTTGTACCTTGTTTTTTTCTTGTCCCGGCCTAGTGGGATGGCGGGGCGGGAGAGCGACGGCGACTGGAATGAATGATGGACCGTCGTGACCTCCAAGCTTCCCACAGTCAAGTGTCCGCGGCTAAGGGCAGATCGAACGTGGCCACAAGGCACACATATGTCCGTAGAATGACCGACGAAGGAAACGTTTAGGGCAGGAATGCTGGGGAAACCTGTTCTTATGACAGGATTGGTATCTTGATAGGTCATCTTGAAGAGTCCTGCACGAGTCGAACTGCAGGGAGAGATCTCCATACAGCAAGGCCGCACATCTTGACCCCGGATTTTGAGTGGTTCGTGGCCTGCAGCCTATCCGCAAGAAGTTGGAGGGTGAATGGTTCCCTCCATCCCGGACCAATTCAATGATAGTCAGCCTTGTGACACAGCCTCGAGACGACCGTTACCACGACCCTGGGTAGCAGACTCGGACTAGGAGACACACAAGATCTCCATGCAGGACTAGTCGCGGTTGGCGCCGCTTCTTAGGCTGGGCCCGCTGCAATCTATCGAAGCCGACGTCGTCATGGCCGAGGAGAAGTGCTTGGCAGCTCGAGTCTATTGTTTTGGCTATTTGTCTGCTGATGTGGCTGACATTGTAGTCACCTGCCAGGACGGTCGAATAGGAGGACTGGTCGCATTCCTGGGGTAGGATACACTACGCACATAGTGGTGCTATTCGGCCGGCTACCGGCAGAGAGTCTTGACAAGAGGACCCTCTAAGCGAACCCGAACCCTGGGCACCTCATGATATCGTATGTCCCTGCCACCTCTTGGCTTGCAGCAGTCCTTTTGCTGGCTGGCTGGGAACATGGGTGCATGTAGCTTGACCCAGGGTCGCTTGAACCTCGGCCACGGTGCAGAGGCCCTGTGGTCGTGCCTTTCTCGCGTTTTGGTGGAACCCTGTTCAATTTAGTCAGATCGCGCCTGGCGCGTCCAAACATTGACTACCGTACATTTGCAATATGCTGATTGCCACCCAAACGTCTTTTTGACCACGGAAAGCCTCGACCTCTGCCGACACATTTGCTTCACGCGCAAAGGAATCCTCAAACGCCTTTCTTTTGTACCGATCAGCACCTTGGCCCAACAAACCCAATACTCTGCATGCAAAGTCTCCTCCACTTTTGACGCGTCCCAGTGACTCGGTCCCAAACCGGAGGACAACTCCAATATGGCCAACCAAAAAGAGCTCGAGAAAGAAAAGGGTCTGTTCGATCTGTGCTCAATTGCATTCGTCGTGAGCAAAGAATTATCCGAGGACCTGGCCAAGACGGTAAGGCTGTGGCACTGTGTCTCTGCTTCTACAGATTTGCGTCGTTGCTGATTTCACCATGCAGCTGAAAGCCACAGTCGAGAAATACGGTGCCGAGATTGTCGAGAGAGATGAGAATGGCAATCTCCCTGTTACCCACTGCACACATATTGTGGCCTGCACAATTGACTTTCCAGAGTACAATGAGGCTGAAGCTATGATGGTCCCTGTAGTCAAGCCTGCGTGGATCAATGTGTCACTACAAAGGAACCGACAAGCTCAGATCCGCCCATACTCTCCAGACCCGCGGCTGCTATTCTCCGATGTAAATTTGACGTGTGACGGAATTCCCGTAACTGACAGAGAAGCCATTGCTGGTGCCGTTCTGGCCTTGGGCGGTACGGAATCCAAAGATCTCGGACGTTTGACTACCCACATATGTGCCCTCTCAGCAGACGGGCCGAAAGCCCTGATGGCCAAATCCAAGGGTTTGAAATGCAAAATTGTCCTGCCTCATTGGTCCGTCCCTGTCCTCCGCCACAGACTTCATACATCATTCTTTCTGACCCAGTCTAGGTTTGATGATTGCTTTCGCCTCGGCAAGAGGATCGATGAGGGTCCTTATGAGCTTCCTGACCCGGAAATTGAGCGCGCTGGTCCCGACGACAAAGTTGACATTCCTCTTAGCCAACATCTTGATGGCGCTACGTCTGCTCGCCCCGACCAACCGCCATACCAGCCTGGCACGCGCAAGAAACTCACCGTCTTCAAAAATAAGAAAATTTCTCTGTCGTGGGACCTGCAGCTGACCGACTCCTTACGGAAAGTCCTTCAGGTCCTCATCAAGAGTGGTGGAGGCGATCCTCATGCCACGGCCCAAGACTGCGACTGGTTCGTATGCCAGTTCCGTGATGGACCTGAGTATATCTATGCCGCCCAGCATGGCAAGCACGTTGGCAATCTAGCCTGGCTTTACCATATCGTTTACAGGAATGAATGGACGGACCCCTTACGGCGCCTCTTGCATTACCCTGTACCTAAACATGGTATGGAGGGTTTCAAGGGCCTCCGTATCACTGTCTCAAATTACGGAGGCGAAGCTCGCACCTATCTACAGAACCTGCTCAAGGCTGCGGGCGCTGAGGTCACGGGGTCCATGAAGCAGGATAACACGCACTTGATCACGGCTAGAAAAGCTGGCGACAAGTGTGAAGCCGCTAAAGATTGGAACCTTCCCATGGTAAATCACTTGTGGGTCGAAGAGAGCTATGCCAAGTGTGAGTTGCAAGCCCTGACAGATCCTCGGTACACGACCTTTCCTCCTCGCACGAACCTAGGCGAGGTAATCGGCATGACCTGGTTCGATGAGTCGAGGCTTCATGCTATGTATTACCCTGGCGGAGACGAAGATCATAGGAGGGTCCGAAATCTGGCCAGGCAAAATGCACAGGTCAATGGTCCTGCAGCTGGCTTGGTCGTGGGACGTCAAAAGCACCCGGAATTTGACATCATGAACGACGGCGAGGAGGAGTATGCGGAGAAGACGACCAAGAAGTTCGGTGTGCCAGCTCCGCCTCGGGACAAGACAAGGGGACAAGCTGCTGCTACGCCAGTCCGATCACGAAATATTCAACCCGGAAAAGAGAACGACACACCATCTGCTTTTTCGAGCATCAGCCGCAGTGCCAAAGCTTCGGCGATGAGCAGACTGCATGACCTAGCACCTGATATTGCGCTATATGAGAAGGAAAAGAAGAGGAAATCCACCGGCAGCACTCCGTTCGGTGGTAAACGAGCTGCAAATCAGGTCGAGCAGGAACGGGAGAAAGAACGTGAGAAGAAGGCTGCGGAGCAGCGTCGTTCTAGTAGTCTTTCACACGAGGCAGATGATGATGTAGAGGAAGAGCAGCGCCCTGTCAAGAGGCATAAGCCTGGTTTGCCCTCTGTGGACATGCGCATTGTCCTGACAGGCTACAAGGGGTGGGTCGACAGTGCGAAGAAGGAGGATGCAGATAGGGTAAGTTTCGCATGTTGCCATGGATTCGGTATATCTGCTAATGTGCCACAATAGCGCAAATTGCGATCCATGGGCATATTGATCGTCCAGGAGAATGCTCAGTGCGACTACCTCGCGGCACCTTCCATTATGCGGACAATCAAATTCCTCCGCACTCTCGCCAAGGGTCCCGAAGTCATCAACTCCAAATATATCGACGATTGTCTCGAGCAAGGCGAGCGTCTCGACGTGGAGGACTACCGGCTCAACGACAAGGAGAGGGAGAAGCAGTTTGGCATCAAGCTAAAGAAGTCCATTGACCGGGCACGCCAAAACAAGGGCAAGCTCCTCTGGGGAACGCCCATATACTGCACCACGACCATCAAGAGTGGTCCCGACAGCTATAGGCCGATTGCTGAGGCTAACGGGGCCATCTTCAAGACGTATACCGGGCGAACCTCGACCATCAAGGTCACCCGCCCGGAGGAAGACAGCCAGGGACCAGAGCCGGTATACTTGCTGACGTCGAATAGCAAGCAGGAGAGGGAATTGTGGCCAAAATTCGAGAAAATGGCGGTCGACGGGAACATGAAGCCTAGGGTAGTGTCGTCGGATTGGTTATTGAAGGTGGCCATGAGCCAGGAGGTCTCCTTTGATGAGAAGAAGGATCTCGCGGAGAACTTCTTTAAAGGAAAGTAAGCTGCAAAGATGGACTCATATTGATGAGTTCTCGCCGTGTTGCTGTTGCATCAGTTGACTTGTTGAGGTTGTGGGCCAACATTGTGGCGGTTGAAGTGTTATAACTCTTGGACGGAGCGCCGGCGGCATCATCATAATCTATCCTTCTCAAATTATCCCATCCCATAGGTAGCCACCCACCTATGAATTATTGTGATCTCGCAGAGACGGCTCCATCTTGTTATTGTGGTGTTCAGAAGAACTTGACACCCTGAGAGTCCTCCTGTCCGAAGATTTGTGCCTTCCCTCTCTTGACCAATGTATTCAGTGCTTTTTGCAGGAGATCTTGATCGAGACCGTGGAACTCTATCGACATCGGCGTAAGTCAGCATACACACAATAACCTACCGTCCCACCATCCCTCCAAAACTCACCTGTGCTCACGGTGCCCTCCCCTTCTATTAGCTCGTAAAGCGTCAACACCGTCCCCTTCTGCCCGGTACTATCGACCCACGCCTCAATCAACGCTCCCCACTCCTCAGGCGTGCGCCAGTAGATCCACACCACGTCGCCGCCGCCGCCGTCGCCCACGTACTCGGCGCGGCCGTCCTTGCGCATGAAGTCAATGACCTCGCGCACATCGGCGAGCGCAAGGCGACGGTTGATGCGGCGGTTGTGGAAGAGCTCGTCTGCGGAGGGCGCACTATTATTACTACTACTACTCGTGGTGTTGGCGGTGATGGCAGTAGAGGAGTCCGGGGTGAGGGGTAGTTTGAATATGCGATGGTGGCGGCAGTAGGCGAGCACGAGGGCGGCCCATTTCACGAGCTGCGCGTGCAGTGTGTTGAGGTTGGTTTGGCGGGTGAAGAAGGCTGGGAAGAAGTATTCGCGGGGAAAGGGGAAGGGGGTTGCTGGTGGAGTGGTTGCCATTGTGCGCGGTTGTTTGTGAGATGGGAAAAAGGGGGAGAGTAGAGTGCTATGTGAGAGACGATGATGAGGAAGGCAAGGAGTGGAATAGGAAGGACGAGGAAAGCTTGTGATGATGGCGGCCGTGCCCCGCGATCCGTCATTCTTGGTGGGGGGAAGGGGGGTTGCAGTGCAGGGGTCGACAGCCTTCAGCCTTACCAGCGCCTCGGGACGCGGGACAGCTGCTATAGCACAGCAGTAGCAGCAGTAGCAGCAGCAAATCCTGGTCATACAGCCACGAGCAATTAATAGGTGCACACAAAGTTTGGTAGGTGGTCTAGAACATTGTCTCGGATCATTTCATCATTCGAAAAGGAGCGAAACATAGAGGTGATGGGTTGACCTTTTACAAAAAAAAAAACACAGGCAGCCCTCCCCGCGCGGTATCCAGTAATGCTTTAACCCAAGGCAACGGTCCTCAAATCGACCAAAGAAAGAAAAAGAATCCTGACCTTGCCCAAAACCCCTTTCGTACTCCATGCCCCAGTCCCAACACCGCCGCCTCATGATGCTTGGTATCGACATTTGAACAGAGCGCAGAAGCGAAAAAAATGGAGGAATCGCAACAGCAAAGCAAGACAATCACAAAACTACAACTCCTCGTCCATCTCATCATCGCCCGCCGACTCGCCTGTGTTCAACTCCTTCTCCAGCTCATCCACTACGAAGCTCTCGTAGTCCTCGAGCCCCTTTTGTACATGCATTTTGAACTTGATGGTGTCGTTCAGCATGCGTGTGATCTCGGTATGGAGCTCTTCTCGGAGGGCATTGGCCCGGATCGTGAGCTGCTCGTACCTGTTGAATGTCAGCAAATTTTGAAAGGAGCAGGAGGTAAGTGCTGGTCGAACAAGGGGCCCTTACTCAATATTCACGTTCATTTCCCTTTGCTCCATCAACTGCACACTCTCACTTAAGTTCGCCCGCATCTTGGCAAGCTCCTTTTCCATCTTCTCGATCTGCGCATCGCTATTCATGCGCTGCGCATTTGTGACCTCCTTGGTCTTCTCGTGCTCCTCCTCTGCGGCGCGCACGCGGTGTTCAAGCGCTTCCACCTCATTCCGCTTATCCTCCATGGCCTCCTTGATGTTGTCCAAGAGCTCATGGTCCTTCATCATCGTATCCATCGACGCGGACCGCCGCTCCGAAATCTCCTTTCGCAGCGCGATGAAGGCGTTCTTGACCTGGCCGCGCAGATCCAGGTTGAGGATATGCGCTGGCTGGTAGCCTGTATGCGGATCCGCCAGAAGGCGCTCGTTTTCGAAGCCGTCGGCAAATGAGCCTTTGAGCTGGGACGAGGTAAAGTTGGGGCCTTCATTGACGGTGACCCTCAGCTCGTAGTCTTTGCCCTTGGCGTTGGTGGCATTGGACGGGATCAGGCCAATCTGATAGGCCAGCGTGTTGTAACGGTCAACATGCCGCTCGAGCTCGTCGAGTTTCCTGCTAGCCTCGACCTCCTTGTCCGCGACCTTTTTCTTGACCTCGTCTAATCGCTGGCTGGCGGACTCTATGCCTTTTTGTAGTCGCTCCCGTTCCGAAGTCATGCGGTCGATATCCGCCATGCTTATCCCTTGGTCGTCAACTTCCTTCTGTAGGCCTCTCCGCTCCTCATCTGCTTCCTGTAGTTCCTGCATAGTCTTGTCAAGTTCCTCTTGGAGAACCTTTATCCTGCTCTCGTACTTCTCAGTCCGTTGCACAGCCATGGTGTTGTACTCTTCAAACTTGAATCGGTCCTCCTCCATGATCTGGTGGTGATTGTCAAGAACAGCCGGATCTGGTGTCATCTTCTCGAGGTCTTCGATTTCCTGCAGCAGTCTGGTGTTCTCTGCTTCCAATGCCTGTAGATCCTGATCGAACTTGGAGTTCGCTCTCTCAAATTGCATCGCCATCTGCTGCACATGCGGAGCCAGAGCCTGCTTCGCATCTTCCTCACTCGAGTCCTCGGGCATATTAAGCCAATCGTCATATGCAGTGCCTAAGAAATCAAAGATGATGTGGTCGCCGGTGACATCAACGCCTGCCTCAAGGCAAGCATACTCGTAACGGTTGGTAGCGTATGCATCCAGCATTAGCGCCAGCTGCATCATCCAGTGCAACACGCCGAGAAACATGTACCAATTCTGCCCTCCGACAGCGGCGATCTGGCTCTTTGTGATGCTCTTTTCGTATGGGTACCGCAATTGCTTCAGTAGTGGCGGTACTTCTTGATCGATGTTCTTGAGAAAGCGGTAACTCGGGTCGATGCGGTGGTACAGCCATTGAAACATGTAGTTGAAGTCCTTTTGCGTCGGGGATTTTATCACATTCTGCGAAAGGACGTGTTTCATCTCCAGTTCAAAATTGTTTTGCGCCAAGTAGTCCAGCAACTCCTGGCCTATCCTCGTCTGGTATGCGCGATCCTTTAGTGGGCGCGGGTCGCGTGGCACACCAGCGGTTTGAGGGGCCTGTTGAAAGAAGCTCTGGTGACCGCCGATGTGGGCGTGGGTGGACGTGCGCGCGCGATAGACACTGCTCCGGCGCTCGCCGTCGTTGGATGGGCGGCCGGGAAGACTGCTCCCGGGGGTGTGGTTGTAGGATTTGAGTGTGGAGGTGCTGTTGGGCTGGTAGGACATGCGTTTGGCGGAGGAAACTCCGCCCATGTCTGCCAAATTTCCACCTGAAGAGGAGCGCGTGAAGAGCGGCTGTGGTGGCCTCGACATGGCCAGGGACTGCCTAGATCCCGAGACGGAACGGGTGTGGCTGCTCGAGTACGGGGCGGCGCCTCCCATGGAGGTAGAGTGTGAGCGCTTCATCGCGGATGCGGGCTGGGGAATGGCGGAGTTGTAGCTGATGCCGCCAAGAGTCTAGGCGATAGGAATTGCATTAGTACAGTATCGAATATATATATATGTGTGTGAAGCAAAGCAGCAGCAATCGTGTTGTGGTGTGTTGTTGCGGAGGCGTGGTTGAGAATTGGGGTGGTTGTATGTGTAGAGTTGGGCGCGGTCGCGGGGAGGGTGGATAACAAAAGATTGCTGGCGAGGAAGAGGACTTTGGAGCACTGTAGCACCACCGGGCTCACTCACCTCTCTTGGCCGCCGCACACTCCACAAACCCGTGTCTTGCGACATGGCTTCAATCGTGACTCTGGGAGATTCGGGAGATTCTCTTTGATGATTTTAGATCTGTAGGCTCTCGCGATTCAATTCGTAATTAATCAAGTCGATGTTTCTTAGAATTGCATGTGCAAGCAAGGTGGTCAATCGTCAGACCGTGTCTTGGGCCCGCGCAAACAATCGATGCACGCAAGGCGTTGCCGAGTCAACAAACAGTTCGGGAGCAGGGATCGCAGGCTTGGTGAGGAGAAAGTGGGCCTGCGGGCGCGCTTAATTGCCGCCCGGAAGCGCTGACAGACTGAACCTCGGCTCCCCGGACCAGCCTCGATCGAACATGCTGGGGTAAGTAGTCGCGGCCGTCACAAGCCGTCCTTTTCTCATCTGCACAATCAACTTTCAAGCCTTTGCCAACCACCATCGCAATGCAAATGCAGCGAGTCTGAAGACTCTGCCCAGCATGACCATTCGCGAGGACCTCGTAGCCTCTGCGGTAAGTTCTCCATCTTCACTTTCCAAGCCATATTGATCGTCTCTTGCTAATAACGCCATTTAGGCCCAGTGTAAGTCATGGACATCCAACGACCTCGCAGCAGTATTTTTGCAGCAAACAACTGACACGATCCCCCATATCCAGTCTTACAGGACCCCAACGTAGCCGCCTCACCAGTCGAGAATCGGATCGCATTCCTCAAGGCCAAGAATCTGACCGACGAGGAAGTACAAGCCGCCTTGAGCAGGGCAGCAGCACAAGTCGGACCCGCGCAGTCATACCCACCACCGCCTGGCCCAGCACCAGGGCCTGGACAACAGCCTGCATACTATGGAGGCTATCCGCCTTATGGCTGGCAGCCACCGCCACCGGAAGTTCCTAGGAGGGACTGGCGGGACTGGTTCATCATGGCGACCGTGGTTGGAGGTGTAAGCTACGGACTTTATGCGCTGGGCAAGGTATGAGTGACCTTTTAGCCGACTTGTGACTACTGCGCGATATCTGACAACACAACAGCGTTATGTCTACCCCCTGATTGCACCGCCCACCCCCGAGCGACTCGAAGCGGACAAGAAGTCCATCGACTCACAATTCGAGAAAGCCTTCGCCCTGGTCGAGCAGCTTTCCAAGGATACAGAGACTCTTAAGGCTGCCGAGCAACAACGAACAGAGAAGTTGGATGCCGCTCTGGCAGAGCTTGAGACGGTCATCAGCGACCTCAAGACTTCCAATAGAAGAAGGGAAGACGAGGCTCAACGCGTGCGCGACGATGTGTCCAACTTGAAGACTTCCATTCCGAAGGCCCTGGACGCACAGAAAAGCCTTGCGGATACCCGTTTGCAAGAGGTCAATGCCGAGCTGAAGAGTCTAAAGACCATCATCAGCCAGCGGATGCAACAACCCAGTAATGCGAACTCCTTGGCTTCGCGGCCGACGTCAACTGTCTCTGTCCCAACACCAACATCCACTTCAACTCAGGACAACGAGTCCAATGGGACGACCAATGGGCACAGCAAGACGGATGAGGCTTCCAAGTCAAGCAACGGAGCGTCATTTGCAGACGTGGCGGCCAATGGACGCAGTTCGCCCTTTAGCAGCGGCATTTCACCAGCTACGGTCAAAATTCCTGAGTGGCAGCGCGCAATGGCAAGCAAGAAGAGCAGCTCTTCAATGCAGAACGCGGCTGCAGACGCGGGCAGCAGCTCGCAGGCTGAGGCGGGTGGTAGCACCTCATGACGTAACTCATCATATTTGAGAGGGCGAGGCTGGCGTACTGGGTGCCGTAGGGTTTTCACTTGAGCAGCGGATGAACTCGGGCAAGCTACGTTCTTGTGAGGTTTCTTGCACAGTTTTTCTTGCACATAGTTTACGTTTTAAATGCGAGCACTGGACTGGTCTCAAGATTTCTGTGCGCCTGAAAGTAGTATGTGGCTCATAATGGGAGAATATAATTGGCCCACTCATCGTTGGAATTTGTGACTATGCATGTGAACATGGTAGAACGACATCATCAAAATAATACAGTCAGCAATCAGATTCGACCATTTTCATTTTGTGGGTGTCAAAGTCCCTAATTATATACAGTGAGAACCACAAAGCTCATGCCTTTTCAAAAGACTCTTGCGCCTTTTCCCAAGGGCATTTACAACTTGCTGTTGACGAAAGCCAGCGCCTTGGCCCCGTATTCGGTGCCATATCCCTGGTGTGTAGCCGCGTCGCTGCCGTTGCAGCAGTAAGGATCAGCAGCCTATAAACAATCAAATGTCAGCAAGAGATCAACAGGACAAACTCGGACTAGCGGGCTAGTCATATGATCGAAAGGTACTCACATCGCAGTACGACTGGATCAAGGAGTTGTAGTTGCCACAAGAGCCGGAACGCTGGTCAAAGCCACCAGCAGTGCAAGTTCCGACATTGTATGGCGCGCCAGCCTTGAAGCGTGGGTCACCCATGAAGATAGCCGCCTTGATGTTGTAGCTGGAGAGGGAGCCACCAGTGCCGGAGGCGCCGCAGAGCGCGGCGTCAAAGATCTCACCACCCTGAGAGTAGCCAACAAGAACCAGCTCCGTGTCTGGGCATGACTTGGCAAAGGCGCTCACGGCGCTGATAACGGCGCTCGTACCCTGCGAGACCGAGTTGGCGTACGACACACTACCGCATGAAGACTGTCCACCGCAAGCCGGGTAGGAGATGGCCTCGGAGGTGGCGCCGCTGTGGGCGTTTACAATCGAGGTCACGACGGTGCCGGCAGAGCCGTACCCTGTTAGAGAGGTATTAGATGACCAATTCATGCTTATTTTGGGCCGGTGTTTGAATGAAGGGCCTTACCAGGGCTGGCTGTCGTCTCACGGGCTCCGAAAACGTGCACACCAGGGCACGCGCGCTTCTCAACATCGGCGCCGACCTCGATAGGGGAGGCGAAGGCGCCGAGGGTGAAAAGAGCGAGGGTGAGGGCCTTGGTGAACATATTTACAGTCTTGGTAATGAAGTGAACGGTGAAATTGAAAGAATGACTGTACAAGTGAGGTGTGGAATTCAAAAACGAGTCTTGGCAGCCATCTCAACAAGAGCCTCCCTCATTGTTATATTTACATTTTGGTAGTCTCAGTGCATATTGTCCTTGGCATGCCGTCGTTGCGTTCTTTGGGTCAGCATATTGGGCGATCGGTGTACCCACTATGCGCGGTGGGTAGGCTGTTTCGAGTTTAATGCTCCTCCGGGAGAATGACATACATCAACAGACCTTCGGATTTCAGCCGGAGTAATAGGCAGGGTAGCAGTCTCGGGTGGCAGGATGATTTAAACTACTATACTAATTAAAGCTTATTCCCAGTGACCACATGATGGGCCAGTATTGTCGACCTATTGCCCTGGACTATATCCTTGGGCTAGTCCAACTTTGGTAGTGGCGGAGGTAGAAGGTGGCGGGCGCGTTTCGTTTTGGAGAGCCGCACGGTCAGAGTTCACAATTTGGGTTGCCAAGGATCCTTTTCGTTTGGAATACATGTAATTCAAGGGGGCTTTGTTCTGGGCCATGTTTGGTGGTAGAACCCCCCTTTCTCCGTTCAGGACTTCAAACTCCTACATAGTAATTACTTCCAATGCACTTCTGTTGAAAAGGTTAGTAGATTTCATCTACAGTATGAACCCAAAGAATTTTGCTAGTCACTATGGATGATCTAGAACCTTATTTTGTCTCGAGATCCGACCAATGCCGTGATGAATCAATCACTACCTTGCACAGTTCTATGAGCAACTAGACTCTGTCTATAACTTCCTTTGCAGTCTTGCATTTGAGACGAACAGGTGCTCGAATACCTTGATAATAGACAGTATGCAGCTTGATGGCATCCGGTTGTACAACACACGCCACACCGGAAGAAAGCGAGTAAAAAAAGTTGCATAAGTAACGGCTTAGCGGAGATAGATTGCAGTGGTATGATAATATAGCAGTATCTTCTAGTCCTTGGGCGGTTAATGTTTGGTGTCCGAGGCCCTGGCGCGCAATGGACTTCAGCCTCAGACATCATTGCTTCTCACCGTGGTCACAAGGCTAAAAAGGCATATGGTCTCGGAAAGAGATTGGTCTACAACGGGACCCTCGAGTCCGTAATATGTTGAAGTCGGTGGCGTGGTAGGCAAGCCCGGCGACAATTTCGCCCAGCTGACTCGCTGAGCTTTCAGGCTCGGGCCGCACAATGATGTCTACTTACTAGGTAGGTACGAGTGATCTGCACCCACAAGGCCCGCTGAGCCGCTTGCTTTTCGAAACAATGCAAGTGCTGGAGATCATCTGTTACTATACTTAGGTAATTGCTAGTAATAAGCTGGACGGCAGAATGTTCGTTGGGCGAGGCCAGTGCCGTCGAGAACGCCAGTATGCCAGATGGCCCAGGCCTCGCTTCATTTCTTCTCTAGACTCTTTCAAAATTGGTCACAGTACTTATTACGAAGCAGATACTACCGGCTAAACACATCGCGCTACTGCCCCAGCTTTGTCCAGGGCGATAGAGTTGTGTTCTGGTGGGCCAGGTGGGCCAGGCTCTCTAACCATCGTCTCGAATCGCACTGGTCGGATTAAAGGATCGGGCAAAGACCAGAGCTAGTCAGAGTGTCATATGAGATGGCAGCTCGTGTGCCAGCTTACCATCGTGACTATGTGAACTCCGCGAACTCTATCGTAGCTGGCTAGATCCATAATTGAAAAGCAACGGCATGTGGCTGGTAACGGGACGTCAGACACGTCAAAGGTAGACATATTGGCCGATCTGATTTAGGCTCATTCGGCTCAGGGTTATAGCGTATATCATGTTGAGTGAAATCAAGCCGACTCGACCATTTGCCGCCGCCCAATGTTGATTATAACCGGCGCTAGAGGTATTGCAGCGGCTTCAGGGGCAGTACCAAATGTGGACGCCCCTTTCCTCATTGTCGACATTATGCATAACTCCAGCACATACCACCTCCGTACTTTTGTGCATCGAATCAAGTGCGCTTCGAATGTGGGGAACCACGGCAAGTTCCACTAGCTAATTATCTGATACTGACCCTCTAGTGTGGCTTAGAAGAAGGGGTTCCTGGCAGGAACTTCATTTTACCCGGAACGAGATGCCACCCCCAAGTAAACAAGCTCAAGGAAAAGGAATGTAACTATGTCATGGCACACCTGTAAAGTCATGTTCAAGTCGGCCCGTCGATGCGATGTTCGTGTGCTCAGAATGGGTCAATCCCTGGAGCCAAAGGAGATATAACATCAGGAAGGGACCCTGAGAAAGAAACGTTTTGAAGATCTTGTAGCCAAGCATCTTTCTCCATTTGATCTTTATTGCCAAGGAAGCTTGTCACAGAACACAGAAAATGGTTGCCATCAAGAGCCTCATCGCCCTCCTTGGCGTAAGCGCCGTCTCAGCCTTGCCCACCGGCAAGCAGATTGAGGCCCGTGACACTGTCGTCACGGCGTCGGGAACGGGTACAGCTGGTGGCTACTACTACTCCAACTACGTCGAGACCGGCACGGACACGTTCACGATTGGTACTGGAAAGTACTCTCTCTCCTGGTCCTCGTCCAACACGGATGTCGTCAGCGGTATTGGCTGGTCCACTGGAAGCGCTCGGTAAGCTTTGTCTAGTTTTGTACCTCCAGAGGGGACTGATTTGAATGCTGACTCTATGTAGTACCATCACATACTCCGGCAGCCTAAATGCAGGCGGCGACTCGCTGCTCGCGCTGTACGGCTGGACCACGAGCCCTCTCGTTGAGTACTACGTGATCGAGACCTACGGCACGTACAACCCGGGTTCAGCGGGTACCAAGCTGGGCTCCGTGACAAGCGACGGCGGCGTCTATGACATCTACAAGGTTGTCCGCAGCAACGCCCCGAGCATTCAGGGCACGCAGACCTTCAACCAGTACCTCAGCATCCGCCAGAGCAAGAGGACCAGTGGCACCATCACCTTTGCCAACCACATCGCTGCGTGGAAGAACGTTGGACTGGTACGTCTTCCCTTTCATCTCTGGTGGCTTCAGAGTTGCTGCACCTGTTCGTCGATGGGGTAATAATGCTGACCAATGACTTTTCCAGTCCCTTGGAGCGTACAACTACCAGATCATGGCTACCGAGGGGTACCAGAGCACTGGCACCTCTAGCATCACCCTGTCCTAAATTTGCGACGTGACGGTGGCATGAGCTCGGACGGAACAACCCGATTTATTTCACTGTGTGATGGCCTAGTGACAGCCAATGAGGCTGGGCCTGTATACCTTCAACCTTGTATATTTTTGCGCGATACATTTGACAGCTGGTTTTGAGTCTCTCCGCAAGACAACCTGAATAGCTTCCTTCGCAGTTCGTTCGCTGAGGTCCTGATGAGTGATTTTGCTAGTAGACTTGCTATGTGTCCAGTCAGAATTAGGTGGACAGTACTCTAGCTACATGGTATGCCGCCATCCTAACAGTGATTGATAGGCTGTCTCTCACTGCGTGAAATTGTCCTACCCAACTATCCACTTGGTTTCGTATATGACGCCAGCCTATTGCTACTCAGGCTCGAAGATTGTCAATACGAGGCGGTTCCGATGACGACTTTTTGGGAGTCAAATTGAGGAATTTTATGCTGGTAAAAGACGACGAAGCAGATTTATCGAAGGGGAGATGGAGGATGCAGTCAGAGACCCCATGGCAGGATACAGACAGCCGTTGAAGAATGGGGTGAAACTGTGAATCGAACACGCAAAGGGTGCCTGAACAGCAACGTCTCGTTGGGAGATATCAGAAAGGAGCTGTATAGGATAAAGTTTGGCCAATTTAGTGTGAGCATGTCTGTTTCATGCCGCGGCCAGACGCTACACGTGACATACGTAAACTGTTCTCTGCTGTCTAACGAGCAGGTGGTCGGCACATGTGGCGTCTTTCTTACCCGCAATATCCAGGCGGATGCATTGCTGCGGGAACTCTGGGATTGACTGGTACAAACACCACGAGGCAGAAACATAGCCGGTGTTGGCACCCACGATACCTTTGCTTACCCGCTGTCGCATGTCTCTTAGCAAGCGACGAAGTAGACACGGAATAGACGAGAAGGAGGGGCACAGTAAGAGCGTGATGTCTGAGAAATTACACACCCACAGGCGGCATCTAAAGTGAAAGGGCGAACGACTGCTTCGAGAGACGCAAAGGGTGTTGCAGCATGCATTCACGTCAATTCAGAAGCCATTGTAACATCGACACACGGGTGGCGGTTTTATCATCTGGCTGTGACTGTCTCCTAGAGGTCACAGAGCGGGGCGCTTATAGTCTCGACACGATTAGATGTTGTCCAAAGGTCGTCGTAGTTGTAGAGGCCGTGTTGCGGGCCCGCGCGCTTGCGCTGTTTCACACCTCTATAGGTGACCAGCGCTTTTTGGGATACGAGCTGCATACTGCCAGTAAGATAAGCCCTCCTCCTCAGGAAGATGCAAGCTAAAGAATTTGATTTTGCAGCCTTAAAGAATGCGGGTGTTATTGCTTGAGTAGCAACTACCGTGAGATCTAAATATAGATGATAAAGCCACGATGCCAACGAAGATGAGCGTGTATGGACTCCACCTAGGCAGACTCAAGAAGATCCGCCAGCGGTAGGAGCGGTAAGCTTGGCGGGCTTTTAGAGCACCAGAACACGAACTCCATCTGGGGAGTTGTTCTCTTCTGAGGCGAAGCAAGAAGAAAACGTAAGTCCAGGCTAAAGCAGACCTAGGTACGCATGTGGGTTGAAAACACTGGTGAGCGGTGAAAAGACCAGGCCCCGTTTTCGGCATCTTTTTTCCTAATGTCGGGTGGCTGGGGACTTGTCCACAAGTCCACCTCGATTGCGCGGCGATTGCTCATGACATACGTCAAATGCTGCTGATCAACGAGTCAAGTGTAGTAGGAGACTGTCTCTGAGGGGAAAGCAACTGAACTGATGAGCAGTTTGTATGGCAATTGACATGAAGTCAAAGTTCAAGAGAGCGCAAGTATGGGACAGGATATATGTATGGTACTTGGGAAGTACCCTAGACTCGGAAAAAGATTGAATGAGGTCAGAGGCCAAGGAAGCGGCCAGGATCCAGCAGCCAGGAACAGTGTGGGGAGAATCTCCACCCAATATCCACATACACACTTCACTGCCAGGAACAGCACCTGGACAAGCAGATCGCAGCTTCTGGAGAATTGGATTTCAGTACAATCCAATGTGGGAATAGCTTCATGGGCACGTATACAGTATTATGCGTGCTCTTCAGCAAGATCAGATGGGATGCCTTGCTCGAGAGCGCTAACCCTCTTTTTGGGTGCTTGGCGCGTGCTGGGGTGGGAGCCCAGATTGGCTGCAGATAAGCGTTACTGGGGCAATTATCCTCGTTATTTTGGAGGGGAAGGGGGAGGCTGAATAACAGGCTATCCGCGCTGCCGCAAGACCTGGGTATGTCGCGCCTTCCTCGGCTGCGGCAACACCCCGAGTGAGTGCAATCCTTCAGCAAGGTTCAGTAAAAGTAAGTTACAGGTGCTGGGCTGGGGGGCAACAAGCCCTGCAAGCCTAGGCACAGTTGCGGATACCTGGTAGGTAGACCCCACAGATTGCCCACTCAGTACAACTTTACAGGCCCAGGCCCGACGTGCACGGCAGGTCCAGCTTCACGCGACGTGAACTCCAACCTCCACTCTTCAGCCGCCGATTCTGTAAGAGTCCCGCCTTACTGCATGTCTCTCCTTCCACGCCTTCCACACCTTCCACACCAGAAGTCATCATCCATTTCACCCCATCTCATCTGCAGTCTACTCCCACAATATTAGCTCTTCTCTCCAGTGTACTACTATTTCCTAGCTGATCCAGAATTGCTTCCCGTCATCTTCACCACAATTGCAATGGCACGGCACAATCATTGACATCCACAGTATTGGCATGAAGCATTCCATCTTCTTCCCACCCGATCAAGACGATCCATGAATCGCACCATACCGCATTCTGTTTACCGTCTCTCCCAAATTCACTGGCATTCCTCCTGCCTTTATCTCACTACAACATGGCCGCCATGTCTAGGTCACCCTTCAACTTCTCGGAAACTCGTCAGCAGTTTGAGCAGAGCAAGCCTGCTGGCGCTGGTGGGCTGAGGTCCCGCTTCATGCACAAGAGGAATAACTCCGTTGATAGCGGCAATTTACCCTCATCCTTCACGCCCCAGTCCTCTTCACCTGCTGCCCAGGAGCAACAGGAACAACAGGAACAAGAGCAGCCAACTGGCGCCAGCAAACGACGACCTGTCAGCTTGGCATACCCAAAACTTCAAGTTGAGACCCAAACCATGGGGCAGCAATGGCAGCAAGCTGGCAATGTCCAGATCGACAGCCCACGTTCTCCTACAAAGGCATTTCGCAACAGCGTTGCCATCACTGTTGACCCCCCGCGGTCTCCATCCAAGACAACCTTGGGCACCTTCTCCGCCAAATTTTCCAAAGACAAAGTCCCCAAAGAGGACCCTTCAACACAGCCAGAGAAGGCAAGATCATCCGGCAACTTGAAGGGGCTGCTAGGCCGGCCAAAGTCAAACAAAAACCTGCGGCTTGATACTGAGAAAGACAATCCTCAAGCCAAGAACAAGGAAAACAGAAAACCATCCGACTCCACCGTCTCCCCGGTGACGCCAATATACGCCCAATTCTGCAAAACGCCTCTCCCCGGCGCGACCTCCGTTCCCACTTCGCCCTACGAGACACCCGCGGACCCATTCACCCAAGCCAGCCTGCTTAACCTCAACAATTCGTTCAAGCCCCCATTATCGCATGGCAATACCGGCTCGAGTCAGAGGCCAAGGTCATTCCACCCCCAGCACACCCCCAGGCCCGACGCTTCAAGCATGAGTCAACAAACGGAGAGTCGTGGGAGGCACAATTACCACCAGTCTGTCGACAACTCGCGCTCGTCTACCTGGGCGAGGGCTAGATCTGGATCTCGCGCCAGAGTCATGTCGGCCCTTTCCACCATCAGTGGCCAGAAATCGAAGTCTGCCTCGCCCACCCCCGAACCCACACCAACCGAGCCCCAATTCGATCCCAAAGACGTTGACAGGCATTTGGAGGCCATGTTGGATCGGCGGAACATCCCCGAAAACCAGAGATACAAGATGCGAAACTTGAATAGTACGATCAAGATGGAGTTCATCCGTCAGGACTGGGCCGAGAATGAGGGTAAGGGACTGGTTCGCAAACCCACAAATGATAGCGACGACTCTGGCGTCGGCATCAACAAGGGTTCAGTGCGCGACGCCAACGATAAAAAGACAAATCGTGGCAGGACCTTCACTTTTTCACGGAATAGCTGGAAGATTGGGGCCTCGCCGTCTAAAGGCAAGAAGAAGGAGGCTCCTATCAAGGGCCATAATCGAAATAAGTCGACCGAAAGCGTGACCAACGAGCGGCCATCTTCTTCCACTGGTACCTATTCCAGCAACGGAATTATAGCCAAGGTCACCGGTCAGCAACCGTCTGATTTTGTGAACTACCTGCGCAAGGTTCAGAAACCTGAAAATGTGGAAGTTGGCAAGCTTCACAAGTTGCGACTCCTGCTTCGAAATGAGCGCGTAGCATGGACGGAAGAGTTCATCAAGCAGGGCGGCATGAAGGAAATTGTCGGCCTTCTACGACGTATCATGGAGGTGGAGTGGAGGTAAGTCTGTTCCGCGACCTCGTCTTTGTTTTGACGGCGACTGATCATAGAATTGCACAGAGAGGAGCATGAGGATGCCCTGCTTCACGAGGACTTACTCTGCCTCAAGGCCCTGTGCACGACCGCGCTGGCCATGCAATACATCCACGAAATCCAGGAAACGCTCTTCCCAGCCTTGATTCACATGATATTCGACCCTGAGAAGAAGGGTCCTAGCGAGTTCACGACACGCAACATCATCACTTCTATTCTTCTGACATACATCCAAGATGGAAACCCCAAGGAACGTGTAGCGAGAGCTCAGACTGTCCTGTCCTACCTCCGCGACCCGGCCCCCAAAGACGAAGAACGACCTGTCGACTTCGTTCTGGAGATGAGACGAGAGAGACCTTATCGCGTGTGGAACAAGGAAGTTGTCTGCGTCACAAAGGAGGTCTTTTGGATCTTCCTGCACAACCTAAACGTCATCGCTCTACCTGCGGGGCGCGACAAATCTACAGAGGATATTCGGAAGACGGCAAGTCTCGACAAGCCTGCATCACGGGAATCGATCAGAACGTCCGAAGAGCCATATGCCTACATGAATCGCCATTTCCCGCAGGAACGTCCGCCTGTTGCTGCTGCGCCGTATGTTGGTGGTGTTGAGTGGGATGCAACGAATTATCTTGCTTCTCACCTGGATCTGATGAACGCCATCATTGCATGCACAAAAACTCGAGCCGAGCGAAATGTTCTGCGAGAACAATTTCGTGTCTCGGGTTGGGAGCGTTGCCTCGGTGGCACACTGAGACTTTGCAAGGAAAAGTTTTATCCCGGTGTGCATGACGCCTTGCGAACCTGGGTATCTGCCGCGGCAGACGACGGTTGGGATGTTCGTGACGTACGATTTGGGCCACCGAAAGAAACACGCAGCTCATCGCCCAAAAAATCGGCCCCGAGTGCTGTTGCAGGAAAGAAAAAGGCCGACGAGACTCCTCCACAACTGGAGATGCCAAAATTGGATTTTGTTCTGGATGGACCACTGTCCAGTGCTCCTTAGTGGGAGGATGAGAAGTGGACCAGGTTATTTGACGATGTCAAAAGCCATGTAGCAGAAGGAAAATCGGTTGTTCGGAGTCCTGCCAGACGAGCAGCATTCCGAACGGCCGAGATGAACCATAATGCTGAGTGATAAAGGAGAATCAGCATGAGCAGGATGCGCCTCGTGTACATACGACACCATCTTGAACTCAAGGAGTTTGGGATAGGAAAACAAGCACTGCCAGGAAGCTAGCATCAGGGAAAGACATTGGTACATAGGGATTATTCGATCATGGACATGGAGCAAATAAGGCAAGGGTTGGATTTACTGGATTTGGTTTTTCATCATTGTCTGGCGCAGGTTCTCAGTACCTGCAAGGAGTCCAAGTCCCGAGTTGCATACCTAGATGAAGGTCATTCTGCAACACAACAACAGCAGGGTATATTGGGAACTCCTGTCCAGCAAAGGGTTTGCAGAGGACTGGCTGCTACAGTATCCGAGTAAAGCAGGAGGAAGTAGGCGCGGCCATCTGTATGCAGCAGCTGCACCTAATGATTATGCGTAACGAGTCAACGAATCTACATCGAATACATTTGCTACTCAACTCTATTGCGTGAGCTTGTATATACGAGTCTTGTGTGTTTCGCAAGGCTTTTACTGACGGCTGACGGCAACACAGAATGTCATGGAAGATCGGAAGAACGCCTTGATGTGCGCAGCATCGATGTTGAAATAGCATGCAAATATCCTCTACATATCGTGTGATAATGGTGCTTGGACTTGAATGCGTTATGATGTGTTGAACTTTCTTATTCTCTGTTTCTCAAAATTACCGACACATTTGAAGACGGAGGCGATCGTTCATTGCAGCCGAACAAACTTGATCTCGTGCACTCCCCTAACAAAAGCATCGACATGAAGTTCACCCACCCCTAAGCGTTCGCAAACGCTCCCATCCCCCGCCCAAGACACCAACATGAAGTTCAGCGATTTCCAGCAATCGACCTCATACGGAGGACTATCAAATACCCGTTCCATCGGAAAGTACCTATGCTCTTTGATTTTTGTGTCGTTCCACACTGTACATGACAGAACGACGACAAAGGTACGTGGGTAGATACAACACTTCTTGTCGTTCAGCGCGATTCCATTATACCTACCGCACCGTCGGGACTCTGAATCGAAGATTGTGTGCATCACACGCGAATTAGGGTCGTCCGCAGTGTTTGACTCGGGGTGCGCAGCGAACCAGATGCCGAGCGATTGCAGTGTAGCAACTCGAGCCCAGAATCGAAGGATGTTGTGAGCAGGTGAGAATGTGAACTTCGGTGGTGGCTCTGTGATATGTGGACGAAGCTCGAGACACGGACAAGGTGAGCACCCTTCGGACACTTGATTGTAGACCGCATCAAGGACCTCGACTGGCCTTACATTCCCCCGCAATTCGATCTCCAGCCCAGTAATAAGCGGGACGAGACCGCGGGGGCCTACTGAGGACGCCCCTCTCATCATGAACGAGTAGACTCCAGAGTTGATATATGTATCCTCGTGCTTGTCAGCGCAGTACGCACGCCAGCCCATCCAGGACCAGCTTGGAACCAGGTCACCGCCAGCAGACTGAAGCAACTGACGAGACGACTCCGGATGCACCCACTCATCATCACCACGTCGTTTCCGCAGGTGAATCTCCCACAGCAGAAAGTGGTGGAAGAATTTCTCTGGCAGCCCGGCCCAGATGTGCGTCTCGAGAAGCGTCTCGAGCGTGGTAGAGATGGCAGAGAAAGCATCCATCACATCGCTGTTGACAGTCAGAGCGCGGGCCCAGTACTGATCTGTCAGACGACTGTAGGAGCGCATGAAATCGTTTTGGGCTTCCTGCGTGTGGAGGTCTCGGAAGGCTGCTCTCGATTCGTTGAGTGCTTCGAGAGTCGACATGCCTGCGATGTTTCCTTCACCTTGGGAGCGGAGATTCTGCACTTGCGCTTTGTATGCTTCATCCTTCCCGACGTACAGAGACATGAGGTCTTCTGAGTGGGTGCAGTCCTGGCACCGGAAGAAGACTTGCTGATCGGAGAAGTATAGTGACCGCCGCGAAAGAAAAGCCTCTTGAAAGCACCAGCCTCTGGTATTGTATACAGAATCCGTGATGACCTTATTGAGATTTCTTCTCACCGCGATGGACAGTCCATCGATAACCGGAACAGAAATATCCCCACGGTTGACAAGGCCAAGGCCGGGTATTGGCGAGTGGGCAGAGGCATTGTCGATTGGTACGATTGTGGCGACTGCACAATTGTATATACTGGCCATCCTCATGAGTTCCAGAGCTTTCTCTTCACCTTCATCTTGTTTGATACAAAGAGCATCGATCCACAGATACCGCTCTCCCAGCCCAGAGCAGATGGCCATGGAATCAGTCACAACTTTACCGAGGGGCGCATTGGACTTCTCCACTAACTCAGCGCTGCCTGTGCCACCCAGGGCGCCGGGACGGAACAGGGCCTCGTGGTTGGATTCGACGTGTAGAAGCTGCCAGTCTTTGCCCCAAACGTAGCTCAGCGTGACATAGCGAGTCTTGCCAGACGCCTTCACTAGGCAGCGCTGCTCGACGTCAATCAGTGTCAAGTCCCTGTCCATGCCCGCCTCGAGCAGAGGCCGTCGGCACGTCTCTCCATGTGTAGCCTGGCAGTCCCGGATCCAGGTTGCGATCATGCCGAACTTTGGGGTCGTTGCTGGCACTACACGAGCGTACAGGTCAACCAAGCCCTGCATGCCGACTGCGTCACTGATTGGCATTTTGGGTCCGGGTGAGACCTTGTCATGCGCAAAGAGCGTATATGAAGCAGGGTCTCCTAGATTTTTCACCGTTCGCCATTGCGATGCCGTCCAGTACTGAAACGATCGGGTAGGCTCTCCAAGTGACCACTTGTCCCACTGCAGGCGAAGGCGGAGAACAACCCAGCATATATAGCACAATGACAATTCTCCGTTACCGTCTGAGTCAAGTTGCGCTCTCCTCGCCATGTTGAACCATTCGAGTGTTCCGATGGTCTCGGGTGTTTCTGTCTCGATGCATTCCATGCATGTCTCGCAGGTGACAAGGAAGGACAGTGATGGCGACATCTGGAAGTCATGTTCTATACGGGGAAGAATCTTTTGGACCTCAGTGGCCATCTCGTCGAGATCCGTGATATCTGGGAAGTTGATTTGCTTAGGCGCATCGTGAATAGGGTCGAAAGGGTCAAATGGCTTGGTAGCCAGATTATGCTGTGTTCTTTTATATGGCAACTTCACATTTTCTACGAGTTTTCGGAATCTGGAAGGCATTATAAAGGCAGAATGCAACACGAAACTTTGCAAAATTCAGTGTTCAATTGGATACAAGTAGGAGGATTCTTTTCAACCATTGTATATTCGCGAATGCATTCGCACAAGGTATGACGGATGACAGATGGCAAAGAATGAGCATCCAGAGCCTGTGGGGCCAAGGAAATGCGGCTGACCTCGTCTCGTGGCTGAGCTGTATTCCTTCGCAGAACCCCAGCAACTCTTGGGCGAGGGTATGCTACAAGGTTGTCATCCTTCCAAGTGTGTTTGAAGCCAATAGGTTGTAGTGGGCATCATACGTCGACAAGCATGAAGCTATGACCAACTTCCTAGCTATCGCTATATAAATTATGGAGAGGCACTACTATTGAGACGGGCGAGTAAATTTGAACATCCTTGGTTGATGAGCCAGGTTTCCTCGAAGTACTGTCCCAGAGATGTACTCGATCTTCTGGCAGGTTTTGCAAGTAGTGAAATAGAATCGAGTTTTAAGCAGCTGAATGGAGCTGCCCTGTAGGAGACGTCTTGCTACAGTTTTTATTCCCAAGTCTTACTTCATAATCCTCGCTCAATATTTCGGCGACATAGAATAATACTGAACCGAGCAGCCTAATCTCTCACTCTTTTTATAGTTCTTAGCTATTAGGGCGCCACTGCTGGAGGAGCGCACTTGACAATTAGACAGCAATGTATGCGGGCGTGTAATATTTCTGCGTGACTGAGCAACACTTATTATCGTTGAAATAGATATCTCCTTCAAAAGCTATGAACCAAACAGTAACGCACTAAGTACAATATTTCTAATTCGAAACTACGTGGCAGATTTGAGAAAGTAATCCTACTAGTACTCATGATGATTAAAACATCATAACAAGCAAAATATATTCATCTTCTATCTCAAGAGCCTGATTGAAGGAATTCCTTAGCGTTCTGTACAATTCAGCCGACAGCTCGATTTGTTGGTCATTACCAGTGCAACCTCGGCATCTTCCGGCGTTGCTCAGCTCGAGATCCACTGAACAGCGTCCTGCAATGTAACTTCACTTGCACCAAATGGGAATAAGCCCTCCCCGCAAACCCATAGTCTCGGGTGATAGGTCACCGGTCTTTTTGACGGGGTGAGCTAGGATGACAGGGCTGGGAGCGTGGAAGAATTCTGGAAGGTGGAAAAAAAGAAGTCGCCTGCTGGGCATTTATAATTGATGCGCTCTGGTGGATCCCCTCTAAACCGTAGACATGGTTAAAGAACAAGGCGTAATGAGATTACAATTCTATCGCAATATATATAAGCAAACAGCCATGCTTGCCACGATGAAGGCTTTAGCCCAGGAGTTGTGAGGAGAATCCGCTCACAATCTTGGCGATACCTGAACCGACGATGCTGTTCTCCAAGCTGATAGCCCTTGGGTGGGCGCTTCTCACTGTCGGCTTCTCCCAAGCTCAGACCAATACAACTGAGTGGCCTCTCCACAATGACGGGCTGAACACGTTGGTAGAATGGTACGGAAGCTGCCTAGGAAACATCTCCTTAATTCTCAGCGTTGTGGCAGAATAAAAGACTAACTTTCCGCTTTCTAGGGATCACTATAGCTTCATGGTCAACGGTCAGAGACTGTTCATTTTTTCGGGAGAAGTAAGTTGGTCCAATTATTCACCGTCGCAAGGGCCGTAGCTGATCGATATTCAATAGTTCCACTACTGGAGGTTTCCAGTGTAAGTGACAGAGAGATCTGGAGAGACGTAGGAACAATCAGAGACATGGAAACAATGTGAACTAATCGTCGTCGTAGCCCGGAACTGTGGCAAGATCTGCTCGAAAAGATCAAGGCAGCAGGGTGAGGATATCCTCTTCGAATCCTCTCATCAGAGCAGGATACACCTCAACTCAAAGCTAAAACATATCCAGTTTTAATGCCTTTTCCATCTACGCACACTGGGGCTTCCATGCAGCCTCGCCCTCCACCCTCGACTTTACCACCGGCGCGCACAATTTCACCACCATTCTAGACATCGCCTCGCAGCTTGGGCTGTACGTGATCGTTCGGCCAGGACCCTACATCAACGCCGAGTCCAGCGCAGGCGGTTTCCCGCTCTGGGTCACCACTGGTGCCTACGGCACCCTCCGCAACAGTGACGAGCGCTATACCGAAGCATGGACACCCTACTGGAGTAATATCTCGCAATTGATAGCGCCACACCTCATTACCAACGGCGGAAACGTAATTCTCTTCCAGATCGAAAACGAGTACGGCGATCAGTGGCTTGACGTCGCCACCAAGACGCCGGACGTGGACGCAGGCACCTACATGGAGTTGCTGGAAGCATCAGCTCGACAAAATGGAATTGATGTACCCCTAACGCACAACGACCCGAATATGAACGCCTACTCGTGGTCCAAGGACTTTAGCAATGACACAGGCAACGTCGATGTTGTCGGGCTCGACAGCTACCCAAGCTGCTGGAGCTGCAATTTGTCCGAATGCACGGGGACCAATGGTGAGTATGTTGCATACCAGGTGGTGGATTACTACGACTATTTCGAGAGCTTCAGTCCCACTCAGCCGAACTTCATGCCCGAATTCCAGGGCGGGTCCTACAATCCCTGGGCTGGGCCAGAGGGTGGTTGTCCATCAGATATTGGTGTCGACTTCGCAAACCTCTTCTACCGCAACCTCATCTATCAACGAGTCACTGCTGTGTCACTGTATATGGTTTTTGGCGGGACGAGCTGGGGTTGGCTGGCCTGGCCAGGAGTAGGAACCAGTTACGACTACTCGAGCCCCGTGAGCGAGAACCGAGTGATCTGGGACAAATACTACGAAACAAAGCTGCTCACCATGTTCACACGCGTGGCGAAGGACTTGGCGTATACAGATCGCCTGTGGAACAACACAGGCTTGACAAACAACGATGCTATCACCACGTCGGAGTTGAGGAATGACGAAACGGGCGCGGGCTTCTATGTTGTGATGCACCTGGACTCAACGAGTACCACAGTTGAGACGTTCCAGTTGAATGTGAATACGTCGCAGGGTGCGCTTACGGTGCCGCAATATGGGGGCCTGGTGACGATCAACGGACACCAGGCCAAGGTTCTGCCGACCGATTTCAGCTTTGGCAACAAGAATTTGCTGTATTCGACTGCCGAAGTGTTGACATACTCGATCCTGGACGGCAAGGAGGTTTTAGCTGTGTGGCTACCCTCTGGAGAGTCTGGTGAGCTTGTGGTGGAAGGGGTGACTTCAGCAAGTCTGGCGAAGTCCACCTCGAACAGCTCCTCAACGGCCGTCACTATCACCCCCGCGAGCTCGAGCGTTGCCATTACGTGGGCCAACACTGGTGGCTTGACCGTCTTGGACCTCGGGGATGGGGCACGGGTGGTGATTCTTGACCGCGAGGCGGCGTACTTGTTCTGGGCCCCAAGTCTGGGCAGCGACCCGACGTACCCCGAGAACAGCACAAGTGAGTGGCTTAATATTCTATTACGGTCTTCCTGAACCGCTGCTGACAAGATAAAAGTCCTTGTACAGGGTCCCTATCTTGTGCGATCAGCGGATCTCACTCTGAATGGGACGCTTGCGCTCACAGGAGACCTTGACAACTCCACTCAGCCCATCACGATCTTTGCATCATCAGTCAACTCTGTTACATGGAATGGCGAGCCAGTCACCATCACCTCTTCGGATGGTAACATGCTTACTGCCACACTCGATGGCCCCGCCGACTTCAGCCTCCCATCTCTCGGACCATGGAAGTGGCACGACAGCCTTCCTGAGATACAGGGAAATTACACCACGTCCTCGGCAACGTGGGTCGGTAAGTTTCCCACTCACTTTCCACTTTACCAGTCAGCTGTGCATATCAGGGTACTAACAGGTCTCTCACCAGTCGCCAACATCACCAACAGCTCCAACCCCGTTCCGCCCGCGCCCAACAATCCGGTCTTGTACGTTGACGAGTACGGCGTGCACGTAGGTAATGCCATCTACCGAGCAACCTTTGCCAGCTCGTCCCAGACAGGTGTCTTCCTCAACATCACCGGAGGCACGGCTTTCGGCTACTCCGTCTGGCTAAACAGTGGCTTCATCGGCTCGTATCTCGGCTCGCCGAACTCGGAAACTGGACAGATGTCCTTCTCCTTCGCCAATGCGACACTAGCCGCCAATGGTGCTGATAACGTGCTTGTCGTGGTGATGGACAATTCTGGTCACGATCAGACTACCGGTGCAACAAATGCTCGAGGTATCTTCAATGCGACGCTACTTGGGACGGACAGTGCTGGATACAGTTTTTCGGAGTGGAAGATCGCAGGCACCGCTGGAGGAGAGAGCAACATCGATCCTGTCCGTGGGCCGTACAATGAGGGAGGGCTGTACGCAGAGCGAACCGGGTCTCATCTCCCAGGCTACCCTGATAATGACTGGGCGACTGTTACGAGCAACTCTACCAGTCTCGTGGTGTCTGGCGCTGGGATACGAGTCTTCCGCACGGTCGTTCCTCTTTCTGTCCCTGCAGGACTGGATGTGTCCATCTCGTTCCTATTCTCAGCACCGGGCAACGGAAGCACCAGCAGCACTTTCGTGTCGGAATATGCGAACCAAGTCAGGGTTCTATTGTTTGTTAATGGGTATCAGTACGGACGCTTCAATCCTTATATCGGCAACCAGATCAACTTCCCTGTCCCAACTGGTATATTGGATTACAATGGCAACAACACCATCGCGGTGACTGTTTGGAGCCAGACGGCGCAGGGTGCCGAGGTCAAGGTTGACTGGGATTTGGAGTATGTCCATAGCACCGGGTATGACATGAGTTTTGACGCTGCGTACCTGAGGCCAGCATGGACAAGCGATAGACTGGCATACGCCTAAGCGGGCCGATAGCTAGATGAACAGTATTCCCAGACGATTGTGGAGAAAGGCACGATCGGTTTTACAGCTGAGAATACTTCGGAGATTCGCCATAGACTCGCTATCACTGTCTTGTCCAATCATTCTAAGCTCGAGCTAAAGATACACGTAACGCAGTACATACCTAAGCTGGGTGATCAGTGGAGTCCTAGACAACTTGAGCCGTCAGAATAGGGTTTTGGCGCCGAGATCCGAGCACCACGTGGGGGCCCGACATGAATAGGGATGGGATGCAACATCTTGGTACAAATCTTGGGACCATCAAGCCTTCAAGACCAATCGACTCAAAGCCTATTTGGACCTTTGATACCCGAACCGCTTATAGAGTTTTCCAGGGCCTTCAGCCAAGCCATGTTCGTCTTGCTATAAGTTGCGAGTATGCCATGTGCTCCTGGGGCTTACGTCGATCCAAGTGACCGGCAAGGAGCCTCGACCCGGAGACAGACAATCCGCGTTCGTACCCCACACCAAACTCGTTGCCTTACGAACCTTGGGGAATGGCGTGTTTCTGTAATAGTCCCGAGTCTGCTGATATATATAAAGTGTACTCAGTACTCTCCGAAGAATGGCTGAAAATAAATTCTCAAACGAGTTTGCAGACTCAGGGGAAAGAGGCGCAGGCCGGGACACCGAACGAACAACCTGCTCGCAAATGCGACGCGCGTTGATTCCCACAAAATTCTCAACATTATCCACTTGCACCCAGAAGTTCAATTTCAAGCATCGACAATCTTTCCTAGTTTTGCTTTGGCCCTCGCTAGACTTTTCGATAAGTATGGATTTCTCCTCTAGTCCTCGTCCTCATTCACTGGTTTGAACATATCATCGTCATCGTCACCACCATCATCCGTCTACGTTATCTGAAGACAACATTTCTACTCTTATCCCGGATCTTGAAGTCGTTTTAAGACGGCTTGACCAGTGCCAAGACCTCAAGTGAGTCGAGGGAATCGTCACTTGCACATTACCTAAGTAAGCTCCGACGAGTCGAGGAACTACAGTAGATTCGTGGGGAGTCCTGGAAAGCGTGCTTGGGACAAAGCATGGGACGCACGTGGCGCCAGGCATTGGCTATCATCGTGTTCGTTGCTGTTGTTACAGCCACCCTGATATTGTTACAGTCGTCGAACCTTTATGATTTGGGTCTATACGGACTCTGGCCTGGAGTATCGTTCCAATCCTTTCCTTTGGTGGTGCCACATCTCAACTTCCTCAAGTGGGAAGATTCTTGCGCGGATGGCTTCTATTTGATGACACCTCGTGGAAGCTATGTGACGCACCAGAGTCCTGTCATTATGGATGGGAGGGGAAATCTGGTTTGGACGCCTGAGGGCCAGTATGGGACTGGAGTGGCTACCACAGATTTCAAGGTCCAAACCTACCAAGGCCGTAATGTCTTGACTTTTTGGACTGGTATTGAGGGGGAGCATCACCGCTATGGCATGGGCTCTTACTATATGGTATGATGATTCGCTGGCCAATCTTCCACTGTTGAATTGCAGGGTGCTGAGGCAAAATGAGCTGACGATCATGGCAGTTGGATGAAAGCTACCAGGTCATCAAGACCGTCGAGGCTGTGAAAACCTCAGGCCACAATCTACAGGGCGACATACATGAATTTCACATCACGCCTGATGACACCGCGTTGATGACCATCTACTACCCGAAGCCAGCGGACTTGACTCCCTTTGGGGGCCCCGAGGATGGCTGGCTACTCGACAGTATTTTCCAGGAAGTTGACATAGAGTCCGGTGAGCTGATATTCGAATGGCACGCCTCTGATCACATCACCGTCGACTCCACGGTGCGCTCTTCGTTGGATACTGATGAAGGGGAGTCCCCCAAATCCGGCTTCGACTACTTCCACATCAACAGCATCGACAAGGACCAGCTTGGCAACTACCTCATATCAGCGCGTCACACCCACCAGATTTTGTGCATCAGTCCTCAAGGAGAGACGTTATGGATCCTGGGAGGCAAACACAACCTCTTCACAGACTTGTCCTCCGGCCGTGCAACCGACTTCGCCTGGCAGCACCACGCACGTTGGCACGGCAATGACACCATCTCGCTTTTCGACAACTCCAAAACAACCACAGACCCCGACCTGGTAGATCACAGCCGCGGGCTTCTCCTCCGTCTGGATATTGACACCAAAACGGTCGAGGTTCTCCATGACTACTATGACCCAGCGCACCCCAAGCTCGCTTCAAGCCAGGGTTCAATGCAGCTGATGGCCGACAGCGGGCGCGTCCTCGTCGATTACGGCTTCCTCCCCGCATGGACTGAGTTCTCACTCGCAGGCGACGTCCTCTGTGACGTGCACCTTGCGCCTTCCATCATCTGGAAGTTCGGCATGGTCACGAGTTACCGCGTATTCAAGTCAACGCAGTGGGTCGGTAGGCCGCGATATGCCCCTAAAATACACCTCCGGCCGGCAGATGGGGTGCTGTACGTTAGTTGGAATGGCGCGACAGAAGTTGCGAAGTGGGTGCTACAGGGTGCGGAATGGGCAGGCGTCCACGACGAGATTTTCGAGGACGTCGAGTTCGAGGTCAAAGAGGACTTTGAAGCCGGGTTTGAGATGGTGGATGATATGCCCCAGTACCTACGTGTTGCAGCCGTCGACCGTGATGGGGCGGTGCTCGGATACTCATCGGTGGTCGACCGCTATGTGGGCAACGTGGAGAGCGCAGGGCTGCTGCAAAGCTCGTTGCTGATCTGGTGTGTGATGTTAGTTGTGGCCATTGCGTCGTTCCTTGCTTTGTGGAAAGTGAGGCGTGTTTTGCTGAGGCGGTTCCCGCGGGGCGTTTCGGTTGCCGAGGTCATTTCCGAGTTGAAGAGGATGCCGTTTGAATGGCCGCGTATGTCCACACGAGGCAAATCAAGGGGACCGGAGTATCGCGAGCTGCAGTCGTGCGAGGACTGATCCTGGCATTCTGGAGCCGTCGCGGAGAGACCTGCGTGGCAAGTGTTCCAGTCCAAATATGCAACGGCATAGAGGAGGAAGCATTGCGTAATGAATCTTTTTCCATTGGGAAGACCACCCACTGTAAGTCTGGTGACATGCCTTGCATCCCCACCCTTCCTCAAACCAGCCATTCCCAATCAGCACTAGCTCTTTACAAAGGAGTGGCAGCCTTTATTCTTTACTTGCTCGTATACTGACGATCCTCCCAGGACTTCCAACATCCTGAAGTCGTTGAGGCTTTGGCCCTTTGGGTTGAGAGGCGTCGAGGGGAGAACTCCATGCGAGCTATTTCTGCATCTGTGAAGAGAGGCGAACGACAGAAATTGCCACGAATTGGCCTGTTTTCTCGAAGGTCTCGTCAAACCCGCAGATCAGGGCATCAAGGTTGTCATGTGAGAGCTCCTGCGTACTTCGATGTTTTGCTGAAAAGGCACGCGTTGGTGAGAAAAGCCAGCCAAAGCCAAAGCAAGCCAAACGGCGTGGCGCACCACTGAAGATTTCGCAAGCTGTCGTCCGTGGGTTATGTCTCATCATATAGCAGGCGCGGCTCGTGCCAAGTTCATGGCCTCGCATTGCTCTGGAAGAGGTGAACTGTGAAGAATAGGAGAGGTGACTAGACGGTCAACCTGGGAATGCGGTGTGACGGCCTTATATCATTTGACGTCGCTCGAGTTTGAGTTGACAGGCCGCAGGCGATCTATCCACCTGTCACGCCTTTATTTAGATGTGCAGTCGTAAGTGCCTAGGCACTGCCTAGTAGGCAGTGACAAGAAATAGGCACCTTTTACGGTACCTGCACTGCACATACAAATATATCAGGATCAGCGCATACGTGAAAGGCGGCCGCAATATGCATCCTTTACTGTTACTACCTTGAAGGCAACTTGTAAGCAGGTTCTCCACCATTAATTACTACTTGTAGACTCTGCCATCAGCGCTAGACAGAATTAGGGTAGAGGGCGCCCATTACACGAGTCTATACCATGTCCCACTTAATCACTATTGTCAGATGCTTGGCACAGATGTCCTCGGTTATCCAACTACAAGTGATTTCTCTCATACAAAACATTCTGTATGCACAGTGTTCGCATGCAATGTACAGTACAAACGATGCGAATGTGTGAGACAGGATTTCCCTGAATCCTGATGATTGATAAATCGGCACGCAATTTCCCAGTAGGTTTCGGCTTTTGTGGACGGCAGTGGCATAGGAAACGAAGAGAGACGTGGAGGAAGATTCAAGAGATACGGAAGACTGGATACCATCTCCCAAGATTTCATGAATCGCATATGGCAAAGCCTCAATCCAGTAGATTACCTAGTTCATGTAGAGCTGAGCTAAGCGCCCTCCCTTAACTGAACACATAACAATCGCTTTGTAGACGATATTAATTCATGGCATTGGCGGGAAGTGGGGTCATCGATTACAGGCCAAACAACATCCCGAGGCTCTCAGTCACAGTATTCGATACATAATTCCTCGGTAATCCCGCGAACCTTCCACCCGCCATACTTTATGTCCTATCAGGTTGCCGCCGACCGAACTAGTCTTGCTGCTTGTCCTCAGAAAGATCTCTTGCATATTTCAGACCGCGTTGGCCGTTGATTTTGCGACTCGAATATCGCACGTACAGTACAAGGCTATAAGCGCATACACGACCAACCTACCCATCACACAGCAACCCACTCTGGACCCTGACGATCATGCCTCCCTCCCATCCTTCAAAACTGTCGCACCCCCTTATCGCGTACAAACCCATATCTCTCCTTTTCCAGCTGTTCAAAATCACCACAATCCTCACGCGGCTCCCTGTATGGGTCATCAGAAGTCTTATCCCGGCCCTCCGGCCCTACCGGTCATGGACGTTCAAGCAGGCTTTCGCTCGACAATTGACCATTAACGTCTTGGACATCTCGACGAGCATCAGCATCACCGCCCCCTTGCCGCTCACTCCTGGCAAAGAGGGTGCGCGATGGGCGACCATCGAGCCTTTCACAGATGAGCTCTACGTGGGCCCTCTCGTCAGCAATGTTGTCCGCCCCGCCAAGATTGGCGGCACATGGTATGGCATCGATGCAGCGCCCTCGACGGCTGAGCAGGCTGCCAACTGGAAAAGGGTTTCGCTGCACATCCACGGAGGCGCCTTTGTTGTTGGCGACGGCCGGAGCGCGGACACTGGGTTCCTTGCCAACAACCTGACCAAGCACGCGAAATTTGAGGCCGTTTTTGCACCTCAGTATCGTCTTGCCGGCTATGACGGCAGAGATCCCTTCCCTGCAGCGCTGCAGGATGCGCTGACAAGCTACCTGTACCTTACCCGCACGCTTGGGGTGAAGCCTGAGAACATCACGCTCAGTGGGGACAGCGCGGGCGGAAACTTGGCGCTTACGCTGCTGCGGTATCTGGAGCGTTTCGGTGGTCAGATAAATGCGCCGAAGCCGGGACATGTGGTGGTAATCAGCCCATGGGTGCAACCTAGTGCGAGTATAGGTACCGATTATAGCAAGTGGGATCTGTTCAAGACAGATATCTTGCCCATGTCATTTATCCGCTGGGGGGCCAGGGCGTATATGAAGCAAGCGGAAAATGTCTCCGAGGGCAGCGAGTGGATCGACCCGCTAGGGCATCCTTTCAAAACAGATACGCCAGTATTCTTGAGCTATGCCTCGCGTGAAATTTTGAGTGTGGACTGTGCTCAATGGGCAAAGGAGTGGGAGGGCGCTGGAAATACTGCATTAAGGCAGCATATCGAGAAGGATGCGCCTCACGATTGTCTCCTGATTGGTAACATGACAGGCTGGGAGAACACCGCAGAGGAGACTGGTCAACAGATTGCGAAGTGGCTGGACGAAAATTAGGGAATTATAGAGAAGCGAGGATGAGTTCAGGCTGAACGTAAGGCGGACAAGTATTGATTAATAGGCCGAGTTCAAATTAGCTTTGAGTAGGGCTAAGTCAAATCGGTTGACTCGCCGCTGGGTTATCGTCAAGATGAGGCTGCTGTCATGTGCTGTACCTGAGTAGAGGTGCCTAGTATTGGCCCCTACGTTCTTGTCAATGTACAAGGAAATGTTTCAGAGTCTGCACGCGCATCCGGTATGACAGTTTACTTCATACGGTCCAAGGGCCTCCAAGCTCTTGCTACTCTGGAGAGTCTACCTGCATAATCCCCAAAGTGTCTTTGTCATGTACGACGGGATCCATTCAGTTCGTGTTGATGGGCTCTTCTCCCAGTATTACACCCTTTATTCAAACCGAAATGATAGACTTCACCAGCAGCAATGGACTGCGTCTTTATGCTTGCTTCCTCTAATGAACCGGGTGTTGGGCTTGCCAGGACAAGTTGATTTTAGTATAGCCGGCAATATCATTCAACAACGGCACGTAGCGCTTTGCGCACCAAGGAGTTGATGGCTCTGGTGGTGGAAACACTCGGGCCAAACCTGGTCAGATGTCTAACTGAAAGACAGATTGGCTACAAAGCATCATGGAGCGAAGTCTCAATCACGGCGCCTACAGTGACATCAGCAATGATGCTGACTACGCTGTCTTTGTAGATGGCGGCGGTGATGCAATGAAAGAGGACGGATAGGATTGAGACAGAGACATGCTGGATAGTTTCTCATGGCGCACGCACTGAACAATCAGGTATTGGGACGTCACAGCTACCTACCTGCATATAATGTAACAGGTAAGTAAGTAGGTATACGAGACACACGAGGAATCTCTTTTGAAAATGACTATGGGTTCCAAATTTAGCAGCACGTGGTATCAGAGTACCTGCTGTCTGTTATGGGCACAAGATCGGTCTACTGCCTACTGTAGTGGGTATGCCAGTGCCGTGCTTTTACAAGGGAGATTTGCCTGTCTCAGCACGGCTATTTTCTCTTTCGTGTCAGGTCGTAATTCAATGTGTATATTTGTGAGCCTTCAAGTGTTACGCCCATTATTTGGTCATTTTCTCGTCATGCATGGGGGGTTTCTCTTTGCATATGGCACAGAATATCTTCGAGTGTGGCCATTCCATGGCAACAACATTCTTAAGATCCCAATAATAGAGATGGGGCCTTGCAAAAACGGAAATTGGCGAATTTGCCGACTCAACCGGCAACAAGCAGCAAGGGAGAGCCAATATCTTCAATATGGGCTTTGTCTCACGCATGCGACGCATCCCTTGGACCCTTGGTCTTAAACGTCTTCGCAAGCTTGAATCCCTTGGGGGACTGTGGTATCGGGTTGAATGAAATGATATTCGCGACTTCTCTCGTTCTACCGAGCCCTTTTCTTATACACAAGCTGACAGTAACGGTGTGAGAGCTATACTCGACTTCAGCCTCGTCCATCTGCCATCATGACTCGGGCCGTAGGCACCGGCCTACACCCGGCATTCTATGTGATGTAGGTCCATCACTTTCAATGTCGCATGCCGATGGAAAATGCTGATCAAGGCTCTGCACGCGCAGGAGCTGGATGTTCTTGTCGAACTCTACCATCATCTTCAACAAATGGCTTATAGGGACAGCCGGGTTTCGTGAGCATTCCCCTACTTTTCCTGCCCGCATGTCAGCAGCATGAATGCTAACAAGAATATAGGATATCGCAAGTTTTCCCCCGGCGCTGCTTTAGAGCGCTTGGAAGCGCATTGCTAACTGCGCACAGCCATCATCCTCACTACGATACACCTCTTCGCAACCGTCCTCTTCACGCAGGTCCTTGCCCGCTATACAAACCTAATGCCTCTTCCCTCGCGGCCCGTGCTTACACGGCGGTACATCTGGTACATCCTCAGCATCGGCCTGTGCTATACCGGCTCGCTGCTCTGCAGCAACATGGCTTACCTCACACTCTCCGTGTCTTTCATCTCGATGCTCAAGTCCCTCGCTCCCGTCACGACGCTCGTCATCTCGTACGCCGGCGGCTTCTCAGACCCGACGCCCGGAAAGTGGGCCAAGATCTTCGTGATCACGTTCGGCGTCTTCCTCTCATCGGTGGGCGAGGTGACGTTTGCCTGGGATGGATTCCTGTTCCAAATGTTTGGGACCGTGTCGGAAAGTGTGAGGTTGCTGCTGATTGATTGGTTGCTCGCGATACCTGCCGCCATGGATTCATCGACGCAGGAATCAAAGAGAACGGATGAGGTTGTCCACGACGCCCGGGAACAAGATGACAGCGGCGAAGAGGGCGGGCAACCAGTATGGGCCAGAGAGACCGACAAGGAGCAATCTGCCCATGATATGACGAGAGGTGACTTGGAAGCTCAAAGAGGCAGCGAAGCAAGCGGCATGGCCGCGATCAGCCCGCTTGTCCTGCTATATTACTACGCTCCCGTATGCGCAGTCTTTAACTTGCTTGTGGCTCTCATGACGGAGTGGCAAACATTCGATGTGGAGGATCTCCAGCGCGTCGGCTGGACTATGTTGGCACTGAATGGGGCGGTGGCATTCATGTTGAATGTGTCGAGTGTCTTCCTGGTACGTTCCACCTGCCTCTAAGATCTGCGGTAATTTGTGTGCTGACCATATTGTCTGTTTTCCCATAAAGATTGGCAAAACGTCTGCCCTAGCCATGAACCTCACCGGCATCCTCAAGTCCGTGTTGCTCGTCTTCGCGGCCATTGTCATCTGGAACACGCCCATCACCTTCCTCCAGGCTTTCGGATACGGCATCGCCCTGGTGGGGCTGTTTATATATTCGCTACCGGATGATATTCTCCGACAATCTCAGACTTGCGAGGTCATACTTACTCATCTGGGCGTGTTTGCCGTCAAGCTTGGCAATCGAATGGGCCTTCTCGGTCTCGGCAGCAGTTTGGGAGGCAGAGGAGGAAGTGGTGAGGGCCTGCATATGAACGTGCCTGAAAATGAGCATCAAGGACAGCATGAGGACTCGATTGCATTGGACCGAGTTGATAGTGAAGGTGCAGAGCCCAGTGAGAAGGGAGCTAGTGAGGTGACGGAGAGGTAGAAGCTCGTGGTTGAGTGCTCCTCGAAGCAATGTAGAGAGAAACTGATTCTTCGAGATCGTGCTCTATTTGTAGAAACATAGATCAGTCTACACTTGTGAATAAGCCCTAACAAAGATTCAGTCCGTTCCCTATCGCCAAATTTGTGATGGATGCCACGAAGCAGGCCATCATCCGAATATCCAATAGGAGCAGATCATACAGATTACTTGAGCCTTCAGAGCCTTCATCGCCTAGCTCTGTTGTTTCTCCCAAACGGACCTGTAATGAATGCCATGCAGACAATCGAATTGTTCTGAGGGTACCCAAGATGTTGTTGATGGCGGTGAGGAATGCAAGTGGACGGTTGCTTGTCGTCAAACAAGGTTCTGCCCAGTCTGGCTTAGCGTGCTGTCCTTGAAGCCAGCCCCTCCCATTTGCTGGCAGTCAGCCACAAGGTTAGGGCGGGTGCTGGGGGGTGCTCTGGCCGCCCGTGCGCACTGAGGCCTGGACTCTAGCCGGGGTTGCCTGCTGCAGCACTTGGGGCCCGAGCCATGCGCCCGCTCATTCCACCACGATTGCGACCCAAACAAACTCGTCCACTCCTTGTACAACCTGCGTTGTCGTCGCCCATGCACCACCTCCTCACCACCCTGCCGGCCTGCCACCCTGCGCATCTCTCCCGAGTCCCCAAACACAAGTGCATGCTGCTGCAGCTACTCCTCCGGCGATCAGCGTGAACCTTATTGCGTGCGTCCTTCCCTGCGCATCGCTCGACCCATCGTCTTCAACAGAGGAGCAGCATCAATCACGCTTCACATTGCTTCTCACCCACCCCATCACATTTCGCATTGTAGCGCGTGGCATCGCATCGCATCGAATCGCATCGCTTCCATCGCATTCAAGACTCAACTCGTCCGGCACATGCAGAGTATGGTTGCGATTCACGGCCACCACTCACAAACCCCAACACACGAGCCTCTCTGCTCGTACTCCTGAAGCTCGACCTCAGGTCGATCGACGTCCCGTCCAATACCATTCACCATGTCTGCCGAAACCGTTGTCGCGAAGCCCAGCACCGCACCCGTCGTCGAGGACGACCCTACCACCCCGCAGAACGATGCAGCTCCCGACACAGTGGCGCCTGCATCTGAATCCCAACAAAGCCTGCCCTCGACCGAGCCACCTGCTTCGCCTTCCGCCAACCCTGCCGAGTCGTTCAAGTCCGAGCGTAGCGATGACTGCGTTGCGTCCGCCGCCTCCGCTATCATACCGTCCTCGCTGACCCCTCCACCTTCTTCTCAAGTCCCTTCTAATAATGGCGCGAGCAGGGCCGCTGCGAGTGTTCAAAGGCAACGAATGTTGTCTCCACCCGTCACGGTCCTCAACCCAATTCGCCCAGATGCGACACCAGCCGGACTCTACACCGCTCCTCGACCCGAACAGGTTGTCGCAGCCTCGCCCGACGAGCTGCGGGCTATGCTGCAAACATGTCTTGCCGAACAAACACGCCTCAAGATGGAAGCAGCTCACCACAAGCTCCAATATCAGCTGCTCTCGGTCCGCGCCAACGAAGATGCCCATCGCGCTGCCGTCGAGCAGGAGTTGACTCTGCGCCAATTGGACGCATTGCGAAGACAGAATTCTGAGGTATCTGCGCCACCACGTAGAATCCCCAGTGCCGAGCCAGAGATCACCCAGAGCATGTACGATCAGCTGAGAGATCTGAGCGAGAGGGCGTTGAAAGACAACGAGAAGCTGCGCAAGGACTACGACGAAGTCAACAAAAGGCTCAAGGCTGCCAAGAAGCTCATTGTTCGACAGGAGGAGCAGACTGATGACTTGCGCGAGGAGAATGACCTGCTGCGGAACCGACTGCTCGACAAGCGAGAGCTCTGGGAGAAGCTGGCCAGTCCTGGAGGCATGTTCCATACTCCCAAAACAACACATGCATCACCAGCTCAATATCGACAGACTCCACGACAGACCCCGAAGCACAAAATTGATCGCCAGGCGCAGCCCTTCGACGTCCTCCTTCAAGCAGCCACACAAGAAAACAGTAGCGCTCCCTCCACTCCTGTCACACCCAACCGTGCGCCAGGCGGTCGACATCCACTAAAACACTCTCGTGGCGTACAGTCCCTATCATCCCTCCCATCAACACCGCACAACTCTCGGCCTAGAGGATCCGACCTGCTGCCGCCTCCCGATCTCGTGCCTCACACCGAGCCTACGCGTCGGTTTGTCAATCGGAGCTTCGTGCCAGACACACCTGACAGAGGCGGACTGAGCTTTGCTCACGAGGTACGAGAAGAGCGGGGCCGTCACAGCCGAGAAAGCACAATCTCCGCAGATGACAACCAAGTGCTTGCTCGTGCGGCTCTGCAGTCGGTGGCACAAGCAGCTAGATCCTTTGCCACCCATGCCTCGTCTCCATCGCGTACTCGGGTTCCACTGCCCTCGCATCGCAGCCGCGACACAGACAGTCAGATCTATGAAAGCCAAGCCAGCCAGGAGGCATCGGCCATGCTGAGGCGTGATCCGCGGGAGAGCTTTGAGGTCGCAAGTTCACACAACTCTAGGGACGTGACGCCGACCCCGGTCTCGGCTGAGAAAAGGCTGCAGTCAACGCTGCGCGGTCCGGTCAATAAACTTGGACTGAACAACAAGCGAAAATTTGATCCGACAGAGTATCGCGAAGATGCTAGGAAGGAGCCTATTAGCCCAACGAAGAGGCTAAGACTAGAAGGCGGCTTGAGAGAGGGTAACCCAATCATTGGGCTTGGAATCCGAGATTGAAGAACGGCGCGATCAGTCCGATGATACCCCAATGTGTTTGTTGTTTGGTGCGAAAGTTTTGTGGTTCAGATATGTAAGGCAACAATCGAGAGTACTCATGAGATGGTTACAAGAGATCGTTTTCTTGGAGGAGTTCAAAGGATGGAATGGGATAAGGCAATGGGATTCTACGCATTCTCAGCAGAATATCTGCGTCACAGGTTCAGTACTTTGAGAACAGTGTGTCGAGGGCAGCAAGAGCCCAGCAGCGATTCAAAGCCGGTACGAAGGAGCGAATTCGGGGTTTTGTGACTTCTTCATTGAACTGGGCATTGCATGGCCAACGGAACTGAACAGTCTCGATATCAGCAACTGATACCCGTTATGGCGTAACATCAGCGTCTGATCAGGAGAACAGATTAGGAGTTGAACGTAAACCAAGTCAAGTTGTCACGACTCTCTGACATGTGCTGATAAAATCATTTTCCACAGCACGCCTGGCCATGCTACATTGACATGACCCTTGGCGGCCTGTCGAGCTTGACATTTCGCGCCTTCAGTTTAGAACGAGGGCTGCCAACGCCCTCTATGGCAAAGTTATTTCCTCAATGCACGAATCTGAAGTCCAGCCTCTTATTTCCCTCATCCTTCGTTGTCTCCAGATACACCCGCCTCTCCTCGTCCGTCATCGCCCGCCACTTCGTTTCCCGCACCCGATTCCTCCACATATAATACGCCTTGGTCCCAAAGAACAACACAATTGCCAGCACGTTAATCCCAATCAGTACATCATTACCCCGGTGATACAGCGGCATGTCGTCATCCCGGTAGATGTTGGCGCTGTACACATTCCCGACCTGTACGGCACAATTATACATCGCCGCGCTGATGGTGCGCGTGCGTACACTGCCCGAGTTGCTGCTTGTCCATGCGACCACAATGGCGTGAACGTACGGATATGAGAGGAGGACTGTGACGAGGCTGAACGTTGACCACGCGGTGGATGGCGTGAGCACGCCCGGCCAGAAGCGCAGTGCCAGGATGCACGGCAGCGTCCACCAGCCTTGCAGGCTGGAGACGAGCGAGCGCTCGTTGACACGCTCGGACAGCCACGTGATGCCGAGCAAAGTGAGGATGCCGATAGCCGTGGAGGGGATGGTAAGGAGGTTGGTGGTGAACGTGTCGAAGCCGAGGGACTTGAGCGTCAGGGTCAAATACGTCGAGGGGGGTGACTGCGGTACGTAGGCGAACAGGCCGATGAGGTAGAGCGGCCATAGATCGTAGTCAGACAGTGCGCGCCACAGACGTCGGGGCGTGATAGCCTGGCGGTTGTGCATGTCGCCCTTGGATGGGTCGTCGCGCAGCACGCGGTTGACAATGATGCCAATCTCGCGGTCGGAGAACCAGCCTTTCGGGCACCACCACGACTTGGTCTGGACGGCGGAGGCGGGCATGCAGAAGAAGGAGCCGATGCCGATAACGAGGGTCAGGAGGCCCTCGATGAGGAAGAGCCAGCGCCAGCCGGCGAGGTCCTGAATGCCGCGCATGCGGAGGAGACCGAAGGCCATGAGGGCATTGAGGATCACGGTGAGGCTGAGGGCGGACCAGAAGAAGCTGAGCCGGATGGGCAGTTCGCGCGAGGTGTACCAGTAGCTCATGTAGAGCACCAGGTCGGGAATGAAGCCACCCTGAGAAAGAGGAATTAGTTTTCGTTTCACAAAGATGTTGCGAGAATCAGCGGATCGTCTTCAGCGAACCTCAAGAATACCGAGTAGCGACCTCGTCGCGTAGAAGCCCGCCTGGCCAGTGATAGCAGCCTGGCTCGCAGCCACTATCGACCACAGCACCATCTGCGTCGGGATCCAGCGATCGGGGCCGAATTTCTTGGAAACCAGCTGCGAGGGGATCTCCGCCATCAAGAAGGAGACGAGGAATATGGTGTTGCCATAATTGTAGTTGTTTGTCGTTAGACCGAGATCATCAAGCATATTATCCGAGACGGCCTGGGCAATGTTCTTCCTGTCAATGTTCAGCGCCGCGAATGCGACACAGGCCCAGAGCGAGACACGCCAGTCGAGCTTGCGCACGATGGCCTTCTCCTCGGCGGGCGTCCATTCAAGTGACGGGTCGAATACGTGGCGGCACTCGTATTGGGCCTTCTCGTAGAGGCTGCGGTAGTGTGCGGCTACGTCTTGGTCCAGGAAGGGGTTCCTTTGGAACGTGCCCGTCGAAGAGGACAAGCTCTCGGAAGATTCGTGATTGATCTCCGCTAAAGCCTTGTTGTCGGGGCCGTACTCGACAGAGGAGCGCATAGTGACCGGCTGGGCTGCCATGGCGACGATGAGGAGGCAAGAGATTACTCGTTTTGTGTGAGGACATAGATGTATTTATATGGGCATATATCTATGTATTTTGAATAGCTGAGGCTTTCAATTGTATGGGAAATAGCCATTCTAAGATAGGAAGCTTGATGCAATAACACCCGTGACAAGGTGCAGCAGGATCAGGCACGCAATATCTTATTGTGTGTGTCGACAATGTCGTGATAGTCGACCGCCTGGCCGAGAGGCGAATGCTTAAGGCTGATACTCACAGTAAATCATGATAATATCACAGATAGACTGTAGAGTCTGTATCGATGATACTAGATTGCTGGGGGCCTGCAGTAAAGCGATTGGCAAACCTCAGTTTGGTGCAGATGGCGTGCTTGTAAATCCCACCCTCTTCGTATCTCCGGCAAAGTAGCTGCACCCTTTGGGGGTGCGCAATTTGAAATACGCTTTTGCTCAAGGTTATGCTCACCTATATCTAGAACCTCGCATACATTTGATGGCGTACTAAACATCTGAGCTGCGTGGGGGGGTGAGCGGTAAGAAGCAACGGCAAGAAGCCTAGCATAGGCTCCATGGTGCAGACGCCAACTATAAATCCAAGGACCAAAGGACAGACCTGTATGTCTGTATGAGAGCCCTCGTTGTTAAGCTCGAGATAGTGGCGCGCTATATGTTTCAATAGGTCTTCCAAAAAAGCGAGCATGCGGGCAAGTATACTCAGACCGAAAGAGCCCATCGTTAAGAGTGGTGAGCGGTGGAGCAGATACCGCTAACGCTTCGTTGCTGGCTCAGTCAGCAGCAGGTAGTTATGAAAGGATTCATCGAGCCGATCAAGTGAATCACGGCTGAGTCACCGGTTCCAGGTTGATCAAGATACAGAAAAGGCCGTATTGAAGTGTCGTCGGCGAGGTTGGTGATGATTGCCAAGTATTGTAGTAAGCAGGCAATGGCTGGCGACCCGAACCGGTCCGACCCGAATGCAAGTTTGCCCTTCCAGCGCAGCGGCTGTGTTCCGGGATCAACTTTCATCCCCTTCAGCGCTGTTACCCACTGGAGCTTACCCCGGATTCGGCTGGAGCTTAAGCTCTTTTCCGATACTGCTGGGGCATCACTGCCGAACCACTCCCGACGATGTCACTCTTCCGGTGGCCACCATCTTTTGTAAGTAGACTTTTTCTATCGTTCTTGTATGTACCTGGATAGCTGGGAAATAAGCTATTGTCTTTCTCCATTTGTTTTTACTTCTCGCTGTCCGTAGCACTGTCAGCTATTCTCTATCCTTCAATTGGCCGTTGCCACAACCTCATTCCTGTCCGCTGTCCTCGATCCGCTTGCTACGCTCACCATGGCTTCCCTCCCCAAAGGCCTCAGCGCCGTCCTCGCCAAAGCCCCGACCGACACCGTGATCCTCTCCTCCCTCCGTACGCCCATCTGCCGCTCTTACAAAGGCCAGCTCAAAGATGCCTACCCAGAGGAACTCCTCGCCTCCGTCTTGCGAGCCACCCTTGCCGCCAACCCGAACCTCGACCCCGCGCAGATCAACGATGTTGCTGTCGGCGTTGTTCTTTCCGAGTTGGGTGGCTCTAAAGCAGCCCGCATGGCTATGAACCACGTTGGCTACCCGAGTACCACCAGCCTGTACACGGTCAACCGCGCCTGCAGCAGTTCCCTGCAGGCGATTGCCGCCGTGGCCGGGCAAATACGCGTCGGTGCCGCGGATGTGGGCATTGGCGCCGGCATGGAGAGCATGACACGCAACTACGGCTCGCGCGCTATTCCTGTGGACCTGTGGCCTGAGCTGAAGGAGAGCCCGAACCAAGAGGCGCGCGATTGCATCATGCCAATGGGTTTGACGAGCGAGAATGTGGCGAGCAGGTACAACGTGAGCAGGGCGGACCAGGACGCTTTTGCCGTCGAGAGCCACCTACGCGCGGCCAAAGCGCGTGAGAGCGGGGCCTTTGCGGAGGAGATCGTGCCCGTGGAGACACGGTTCCAGGAGGTGGATAAGCAGGGCAACAAGGTCGGCGAGGAGAAGCGCATTACTGCAAAGGAGGATGACGGCATTCGCGCCAACGCCACGATCGAGGGGCTCGCCAAGCTTAAGCCAGCATTCAAGGCGGACGGCGCCAGCACTGCAGGAAACTCGAGTCAAGTGAGCGACGGCGCGGCCGCGACGCTGCTGATGCGCCGGAGCACGGCGACCGAGCTTGGTTTGACAGGAAGTATCATCGGCAAGTTTGTGGGTGCCGTCAGTGTGGGATGCAAGCCAGACGAGATGGGCATTGGGCCAGCACTAGCGATTCCAAAGCTGTTGGGCCAGTTCGGCTTGAGCAATGGCGATGTGGACCGCTGGGAGATCAATGAGGCGTTTGCAAGCCAGGCGCTGTACTGTGTGAGGGCTCTTGGGCTGGAGGGCGCCATGGACAAGGTGAACCCAGATGGTGGCGCTATTGCGCTGGGCCACCCGCTTGGTGCTACTGGCGCGAGGATGACGGCGACGCTGATGCATGGCCTGAAGAGGCAGGGTGGAGAGGTTGGTGTTGTGAGCATGTGTGTTGGTACTGGCATGGTAAGTCCACTTCTGCGGTGTCCCTTCTGTCCCCATTCATCACCCAAACCCAGTACTAACTTCTCAAATAGGGTATGGCAGGCGTGTTCGTACGGGAGTAAACTAAGCGAAAAATCAAAACATAAGAAATACCGTCATGATTGCTCTGGCAGTCCCAAAGACATCTTAATCTCCTGACCTCCAGCCGTTGTGCTTCTCTGTCACTTTTCCCACTACCCGGATACCCCATTCACCTTCACAGCTAACCAGGAACGGCTGACTGACTTATGAATCTCCCCTTTTTCCTTGGGTGCCCGATTGCAAGTATACTGTACCATTGCCAAAGTCGGCTACGAACGTGTTCGCCTGAGCTCCAAGCAACATGGGAAAAGTCAGCGGAGACGACGATCTTATTTCGCCTCGCCAGGCTGCTGTTGACGCTTTGAAGTACATAAGAAAGAACGGGATGCCTCCCTAGGTAGTTGTTAGTGAAGCTTATTTCTATGTAATCATGACTTTGCCCAAGCCAGATATTTTCTGAAAACTCAACAAAGAAGTAGGTCACCATGTTATAGTCAAGACCTTCAATACACTCTAGGCATACGCATCAACTGAGAGACTAGCGAGTTCTGTGGTGCAAATATGTTACATATCTAAGATGTCCTAGTATACCCATAAATTGTGTGCGAGGCTGTGACCCAGGTGAGAGGGCACAGGCGCCTCGTAGGAAGTTGTCATATTACTCAATTTGTGTACAATTGTCTGCTGGCACATCGTTGTTTTGCTTTGTTGTGAGACGAATCAGAGTTTTTGGGCAACTCTTTTCAGCATTTCTTCGTCTCCCCTCGTTTTTCCCTGTTTGCACTTTGCAGGCACCAGAAGACCCCAGCTGAGTCCCAACAGGTCAGGCAAACGTCTCTTCTACCTTCCAAATTCTTTCCTCTGCCATAACCTTTCACCTTGGTCAAACTCCTTTTCTGTGTCTCTTGACTATTCCACCTCTACAGGTGCTTTACTACCTTTCTCCTCATCCCTCAATCTCCCACAAATTGCATTTCTGCACTGCTTTTCTTTACTCTCGATACCCAATACCCTACCTCCACCTTCCACAGCAACAACCCACCAAGATGACGCGATTCGAGTACCGATGCTCGGTCAGAAACGATCACAGCTCAGTCAACGGCGGCGGTTCCATCGCTGTCGATCGCGTCCTGCCTGATTCAATGGTCCCTCATGGTGTCAACATCTCTTTCAAACGCACCATTCGCGTGCCCGACAACAACGGCACCAGCGAGCTTCCTCCTGATCTCGGCTCCTTCCCACTCTACAGAGTGTCAGATTACACCGCTCGACTCCCAGACGAGATAGTGCGCAAGGGCGGTGTGTTTTTTCCTATGCATCAGAAGGAAGCCATGTGGGTCTCCTTTCGCAGCACTGCTCCCTTCATGATCAAGATGTACGCCGGTGGTGTCAATGTGGTCTCGGGTGAGCACAGCGAGGAGGATGCCGGCACTCAGGCGCGTCGCATCAGTCTCCTACGCCAAGGGCGAACCATTCAAGACTACGTCGTTGTTCCCCCCCAGCCGTGGATCGACGGGATAGCTGTGAAGTCTGGCATGGTCCGACAATTCGTTGCCATGCCTCTCGGTCAGGGTTACACAGTTGAAGCCCAGTTGACTGGGAGGAGGTCAAGGGAGGCCTCCAGCTGGAGATTACCCCCGCAAATTGTGAGTCTTCGCTTGATCTTGTCTTAACTGGGCTCCTCAAAGATTTATAATGACTTCTTGCAGACCTGGAGCAGTCCCTACATACTCCTCAGGTCCTCGGAGACTTCTATATTCTTGCTACGACCTTGACAGGCAAGACCGTTACGATCCCAGCCAACTTGACTGATACCATCAACCATCTCAAGCTTCGTATCCAGGGCAAAGGAGGCATTCCATCACATGCACAACGTCTGTTCCTCGACGGCGAATTTCTCATAGGACCACTGACTGTCGCGGACTACAAGATTCCGAAGGTAAGTCGCTGCTACAGTGTGCTGCTATGGTCTCCAGCTTGCGCCGTTTGCATCCTACTAATTACTCCATGTTTTAGGGTGCGACCCTGGAAATTCGCCAAGAACAGGTGGGGGGTGGCGCGCTGCTACAAACTGGTCACGAGTTGGGCATCGCGCCTGGTGGACTCATCAAGCAAGACATACGCGAGGACCCTCACGTTAGTGGAAATTGGAATCGTGATTTGACATTCACCATTCCGATTCAGATCGTCTCTCCTCAGATATTCGAAGACGTCACTGGCACTCTGGCCCCTCCTTGCCCTGACAACGCGCAACTATACGCTGATGCTGGCCTACCCTTCTTCAGTCTCTTCGAGGAGGTGCCCAGTAACGTATCTGGTGCCAAGGCCTTTGTGCCCGTGAAGAGCATCAATGAGATGGAGACGGCGCAAGGCTTGGTGGCTGGCCAGGAGCCCACAGTGGTTCCCCGAACGGTCAAGCTGTTTGAGCGCAGTTTAGGTACGAAGATTTGGTCCGATGGAGACGTCTACCATGTGGACGACCCCGATGGCTTGCTCAATCCCGACGGTCCGCGTCGTGAGGTCCGCACGCGTACTGATTTGGAGAAAGAGCTGGCGCAGCTGGGTCGGACACGTTTTTGAAGTAACTCACAGGCTCAGACTAGACGCTCTATCAGGCCAGGATCTGGTGCTGTGAAACATGGGGCATAGGCCCGGCCGGTATGAGTCGATATGCAGGATTTCAGTCGTCAGATTGACATCTTTGTCTACTTGCAAGACAAGGGCATCTGGCAAAGAGGTTGTAGTTCAGAAATCTCTACTTTCTTTGCTGAGAGCTCTCTCTAAGCGAGTGTCTTAGTCTTCATTGCACCGTGCTGCTAGTTTCTCAATTCCTTGAACCCTTCTCGAAATTCTACAGTTGACTTTCCTTGGCGGTCAAGTTGTCTGAGCTGGAAAATAGAGCATGAGTCCAGGTCTAATTCATGCCCAGATCTTGAAGTGGCCGAATACATGCCGCACGGAATGTTTCAACGCTTACCTGTGAGCCGATATCATATTAAGAGGTCATACCAAGACCAGAAACTGTCCATCTATGAATGGGCCCAGCAATAATACGCAAAATCTTCCAGGAGTCCTGGCCCTGCATTACGTCCCCCGAACTTAAAATTGTAACGCCGAACTGCGCTCTTTCTCCAGCCCGTGCTTCTCTGCGCGGTCCCCGTCACTCTCTCGCGGACCCAAATCTTCCACACCATCAACAACCGAAAAGGTCCCCTGAGTTGGTTTCGACTGATCATATGCACTGGGCAAAACAAAAGTGTCCTCGTCGTGGTGGTCCTCGCCTTCTCCGAGGCCTCTCGGAGGGAACACCATGTTGAGCGTTGGATACACAATTATGGACACGAAAAACCCAGTGATGAATCCGAGTCGGCTGAGCTTCATCAGGTTGTTGGGAGTGCCGTCTATATTGGCACAACTTAGAATATAGCCGGGGAATGCCGGCGCTATGGCGAGGAGGAAGGTCAAGAAAGCACGCCAATTACACCTGAATGAGAGCATCAGTAGTGGTTCGGTATATTATGAGAGGCTGTGATAGTGGGCTTACCCGCCAGTGTACCAGTAGATGCTCTCCTCATTCCCGATGTATAGATCACGCATCTTGATAAGGCGCTTGCGTACGATCCAGAAGTCCGCCACAAGAATACCTGAGATAGGACCGTAGAAAGTACCGAACCCGCTAAGTACTTGGATGAAAGTGGCAGCCTTTGAGCGACGTCAGCGTATGTCATAGTACTTGGAAATTGCAGAACCTCTTACAGTCGTAGTGATTTGCCATGGATTCGTGCACACACCCAAGGCAGCAATGATATATGAGCAACGACGAATCGTGAGCCAACGCGGATTAGAAGCTGCCATATCCATGGCTGCAGCAACGCTGTTCAGAATCATGTTGACGCAGACTTGTGCGAGGGCGCATGAGGCCGAGGCGAAGAAGATCGCGGCACGGGAGGAGGGACTGTTGTTGTAATGTGCTTGTATATCTGGTCGACCGTTAGAATAGCAGATCTCTGATCAAAGTCCAGAAACAGACCGACGTGAAAAATGGCAATTGAAGTATGCGGAAAGACTTACATCTCATAAGCTCGAACGGCTGCCAGTACGCCACGCCAAGGACCTGAGTGGAAGCAGACGTGACTAATATGCCCATAGCAAACGCTAAATAGACAAATACTGGACACGCAAAAGATTGAGCGACCATGGACCGACGGTTGTCGCTGGCAAAGCGACACCAAGCAGATCCGCCCATGGTCACCACAGCCACGTTGCCCACCACCGCAGTGGCTCCGTACACGGTAGCCCAGCCTAGAGATCGTCAGCTTGAGAACTCATTGCAAGTCGTTGCTAGGTAAATACTGCATATGTAATGGCAGTTTCATGCTTACCGATCGAGCCAGCCAGCACAGCAGGAGGTTGATAGTCAGGAGCAAAGTACGGCCCCGCGCCGCCAGCCGTGTGTGTCGACCAGATGAGCAGGCCCAAGACGGTGAGTGTGAAGCCAGCAAAAGAGATCTGGAATGGCCGATGGAGTTTCTCCGGAGGCAGCCACATGACACCCAAGAAGATGGCGTGATAGAGGATGAAGCCAATGAAGTCTTTCATCTGCATCGTCCCATCCGCAAGGGGGTAGTCCCAATTAGCCCAGCGAATTGACCAGGTCCCAATCATTGTCGAGATTGCTTGCGCACCCCACCAGCCCTCGATGCCATCCCATACGATAGCGGGCATGACGCGAAAGAAGAGTGGGAAATAACTCCCTCGCATGCCCCATGCTAGTCGGCAGACCACAGCATAAGTAATGTGGTGACTTCCTCCGGGCCACTTGAATACGCGAGGTAAGTTGTTAGTGAGTGAACCCACTCCTCGGAACCTTCACCCGTCAATTCACTCACACCACACAGAATACATATGACGGCCAGAATCAGGGGACTTAGGACTCCTGCGGCCAGGCATTGCTTGGCGCTGAGACCGTATGCGATCAGGGCAGATCCAGTATTGTAATTATAAATGGCAAACCCTTACATTCATTGTTAGATTGTGATAGATAGGAAACCCGCGAATGTCATAGGAAGTGCCCATATGCCTTACCTCCGGTTGCCCAGTACACGACATATTTCCAGCCTCCCCAGATTCTCCTCGTCCTATCCATCGGGATCAGGTCCGAGTTGACCCATTGTGTAATGGCGTAAGTACTGTCTTTGGGAGACTGCACCTCCAAGCTTCTGATGAATTGTCGAATGGCGGAGCCCTTGGCAGCCGCCATTGTATCTGGCGTAAAACAGAGAAGATGAATGGGAAGTGCAAGATCGGTATTATCAATATTGACTCGAGTACATACCTACTTAGGTACACTACGCAGGCACGAACGACGCAAGATCGCTGAAACCTGCCAGTGCAACGGTGTCGGGATATCGCATATCTTATATTGCGGCCTTGAGCCGCCGGGTTGCTGTATCTATTTGCATTGCCGCGTCCCGGACAGATCTAGCATCCAGGCATATCATGGTTTATCTCACACAAAAGTCGAATATCGTTCGTATCAAGGTTCATCATGAGCCCACAGATAAGAAAAGCTTCCGTTTGCTGGAGCGAACCAAATGCGCTCTTGGCGGTCTCCGCGGTTCAGACGCGGGGATAACAGTAGCTCCAAGTGTTCAAGATTAGGGTAACCCTGCGCCTCGCCTAGTTCATCCAGATGTCACCGCGAATGATATCTTGACAATGAGCGATAGCACACGTGCTCTGAGCGCAGTGTTGTATCAGACCCCGTGCCCTTTGGTCCGACCAGTGAGTACCTGTAAACACTACTGTGGGTAGAAGGATTTACAGGCACTTCTCCTAATTTCATTAATATTGATACGCCGACGGCAAATTGGGAGATACCCCCATGGCGCGATGTGCAATTATCAAACCGCTGAAGGAATGGGCCAAGCTGCTTATTGCTATCAATGGCTGGGCAGACCGATATCCAATCCGCAACTTCAGAGTGTTGGATATCTATCTGTTCAGACCCTTGGTCCCTACAATTTGCCACCTTCTCAAGGTCATCAATACTACCTTGAACTCCTCGCCGGCAAAACAGCCAAGATAGCAACTATGCAGAGATCACTGCAAGTCGACGCTTCGATCGGAGATTTCCCCATCCTTGCAGCAGGCAATATTGCAGAGAGAAATTATTGGCGTTGACTGTGTGCCAATTCCCGACTCACAAGATCTCTACGTTTGGCATTATATAGTACGGCAAATCTGTCCCACAAACAAAACGCCTCCTCTTGACCAGATATATCGAACAAAACCTTGCGGGACCAGATCACATATATCTTTTACAGGAATGACCCGATTGAAGTTCTTGTCGGTCTTCCGAATCACAATCGTGCATCAGATTTGCGCGGGACCATGGGCTACTGGGAGCCGAGTTCCACTGTTCACTACCTCTTGTTTACATGAGCGTCAGAATTTGAACGAGATAGGACAAGATGGAGGGCGCCACAGGCTCGAGACGTTGACCATCTCAGCCGGTGCGTTCTGCCAGATTCAGTCCCTTATTAAATCTAGTTTGGATCATCCGTGAAGGCAGTCGCGGTCGCCATGCAAACCGTCACGTAGACAATTTTCGAGTATTCATGGACATTTTCGACAATTACATGATGCAACAATTCAGTTGACTAGAGCAACATCATCAGTTGGGAAATTTTGAGTTCATCGCTCGCAGATGTGATCCGACATACTCAAAGAGAACCCCGAGGTACAAAGAACAAGACACTAGATCTGTTGCCATTTTCCATACTGGATGAAGCCGAGGAAAGAAGCTCTCGGCCTTCCTTTATTGGAATTATTCATAAAGCCTTCGGGATCGAAGTGGTTTATATGTACCCTACACGTGCTTTACGGTTGCCTGTCAGCTGACGCGGGTCGGGTCACCTAGCTGTCCCAGTGCGTGCGGCATCGATGCAGGCTCTGCCAACGCTATGATGTTTTGTAGATGAGAGTAATTCTTGAGGGGCACGGGAAGTGAATCCAAGACTCTGATGCCTATTGGCAACGCCATGTGTCGTGTCTCTGTAATTGCGTATGTCACCTGCGTATAGATAAGATTGATGTACACACTTCATCATTTTGAACTGACCACGGGAGACATGATATACGTTGGGCTGCACGTATGTGGGTGCATACCAAATGGCTACCCATGTCATGCCATAGGTGCCAAAGACTGCCCATGACGGACGCTTTCTGTTTTGCCTTCCCGCACGCTGGCCAGTGGCCCTATATCCTATGCAATCAACACGAATGCCCAGGGTACTGTCCAACCCGCAACCAGCTTTCTTGTGTAAGAGGAAGATACAAAGTCTACCTATAGACTGCAAGACAGCTTCTGCCAAGTGGCACAGGACACTGACGGTATGCATTTGGTACAAGGCTCTCGTATTCTATCATGCTCAACCATGTTTGGTCTGAGTCCACAAGCAACTTCGCCTTGAAATCTTCCATACCCGTGCAATGTACATGCCTGTGGGCAAACAGTCTGCTGGTCATGACTACCTATGTAGCCTCGTCGACCTTGTGGAATATATACCTAGGTACCGTATACAGTTACTATACCTTGCGGTCCTTGCCTAGGTTCCCTTCCAAATTCCAGCATTATCCGGTCCACAGCTTCGACTTGGCCCGTCGCACTCTCCACCCCCGTGCTGAAATTTGCCAGCTCATGTTTGCCCACAATCATAAGCGGCTACACGAGGTTCGTCACTTGTGTCTGGCGTCCTGGATGCACTGAGGTTGCATGTGCGGATCCTGGAGGGACTCGGAACCTGGCGTTGAACTTCAAGACCGCACGAATATCATGAACATGTATGATGTTAGGATAGGCACCTTCGGTCGTCATCATGATACCATGATCGCCTTGAACGAGTCAGCATATAATCTGTAGTCGTTGTCCCTGTCCGAGACCAGCTCCGGAGTCCGCCCCGCTCCGCCCCCGTTGATTGCGCTCTATCGATCCTCGCGTGAAGCGGCTTGGGCAACCGTGTGCTCGCATGAGAGACCTGAGCATCCGGCCAGCTTCTCGGGGGCCAGGGCAGGGTCACAACACAGACGTTCACGTTATCTTCCCCAAAGCCAGGATTTATTACATTTGTCCAGCAGTTCGCATTCTTGCCCGCGGGAAATCCGCGCCAAGACACTCCTAGGACCACGGGGATTTTCGGGCGCATATTTTCCCGGCCGCGTCCGGATTATTAAGCTTATTAAGCTGTCTTCAACTTTTTTCCTTTCTCTTGGCTGCTGTGGACCGGAACGCAGAGACTCGAGTCACTGTATGGAAAATGACATCACTTAACAACAGGTTTGTCAAGCTCCTAGCAGTTCGATTTTTCTATTTTGTTTTTATTTGCCTCCTTGGACACTGGGCCTCATTTTCTGAGGATAGTCGGCCATTTCAGTAGTTGTCAAAGCGAATTCCATGACCAGCTGAATTTCACGAGACTGCTTCAGGACTCTTCCACAATTTTCTAGGCTCTGGGAAGGCCTGTGCCCAGGGTATCACTGATGTTACTCTCCTAGAGGGCATGTTCCCGAATGTTCAGGAAATTCCCCGGAAGATGTGGGATGGGATCCCTTTTTAATCCGCAACTGTCAGCGCATAATCAGTCGAGTCAAGGCTAGGTGAACTGGGCCTAACGCTAACCCGGATCATTGTTGATATAATCGATTGCTAATCACTGATGTGTAACCATGGAATTGGAAAGCACAAAACAAGACGAATATGGGGCAGTGGATCGCTAGCAAGCGGATCCGAAGCCGAGGGAAAATTCCATTGACATTCTTCTAGGAAACTCCATGACAAATAAATCAAGTATATATACAGCAAACAAACTCAACCTTCATTAAGTCCCCTCATGAATTTTGAGATAAAACTTGAACAAAAACGAAAACTGTCATAACAAACCCCTTCATTCCAAAATTACCACTACCTTTATCTCTCTTACACACACGGATATTCTACCCAAAACATGGCCGAGAACACCAAGCTATTCACGCCTTTCAAGGTGGGCTCGACTGAGCTCGAGCACCGCGTCGTCATGGCACCCTTGACCCGATTCCGCGCCGATGATGACCACGTCCCAACAGAGCCGATGGTGCGGCAATACGCTCAGCGTGCTGTGGTGCCCGGTACCCTCCTGATCACTGAAGCCACATACATCTCACACAAGGCCGGTGGCTACCCCAACATTCCAGGCCTGTACACCGACAAGCAATTAGCTGCCTGGAAGAAGGTCACAGACGCCGTTCACGCCAAGGGCAGCAAGATCTATGTGCAGCTCTGGTATTTGGGCCGTGCAGCATACCCAGACCCCGTTGGCTCTGGTGGTGCTATTCCGGACGACAAGTTCGACTACGAGCACGACTTCGTCAGTGCTAGCCCCATTAAGATGTACCCAGAGGGCCCCACGCCGCGGGCCATGACTGAGGAGGAGATCGTGCAAACTATCAGCGACTACGCCACCGCGGCCAAGAATGCTGTTGAAAAGGCCGGATTTGACGGTGTTGAGATCCATGGTGCTCACGGATATCTGATCGACCAGTTCACCCAAGATAAGTCGAACCAGCGAACGGACCAGTGGGGTGGCAGCATCGAGAACCGGGCACGCTTCGCCATCGAGGTCACAAAGGCCGTCATCAAGGCTGTAGGCGCGGAGCGTACTGGCATTCGTTTGTCTCCTTGGGCTCACTTCCAGGGCATGAGGATGGCCGACCCCATTCCGCAATTCAGCTACCTCATTCACCAGCTTCGCAGTCTCGACCTGGCCTACCTGCACCTGGTCGAGCCGCGAGTCTCCGGAGTGGTTGACCGTGACCCCGAGAATGAGACTTTGAACTTTGCGCTCCAGTCTTGGGGCCGTGACAAGCCGGTCTTGATTGCCGGTGGATTCACCACTGAGACAGCCATTGAGGCCGTGGAGAAAAAGTACCACGACCACCCCGTGGCAATTGTTTTTGGCCGCCGTTTCATCTCGACGCCCGACCTTGTGTACCGTGTCAAGAAGGGTCTTCCCTTCAACGACTACGACCGCAACACTTTCTACATCAATCAGAAGGCTGGTCACAAAATCGAGCCGGGTTACATTGACTACCCCTACAGTGAGGAGTACATCAAAGAGTTTGGCAAGCCGGACGTCGCTGCGTAATTTTGGAAATATAGAAGGCTTTCTTGGCATTGGGACGGTGTTTAGTGGTGATTTTCAGATACGTTTGACATGGATGGAACCCTGGTACACACACTTTGGCGGACCAGGCCGGGATCGAGACCACAAGATACCTTGTAGACTAGATGTAAGCTACACAAATGCAATTACATTGTAAAGAGAGGCAACGTTCGCTTCGAACAAATTGTATGATTTTATGAAGGTGTTGAGTTAATGCCAAGTTTACCAACTTTTCCATAATCAAGGTGCGAATGACTTATCTACCATCACGCACACATATAGGTAAACCCCTTTTGCGTGTGAAATGATCAAAAATAAACAATATGAGATTAGGGGACCGAGGACATCTTCAGTCTCATAACTGACTTTATTCATCTCTATAAGTTGATTTGACCTAATCCAAGTTCTACCTAGCACACAGGTACGTTGATAACCTGGTCAATTTGCAGCGAACCGGCATCAACATCTGGGTTCGCAGCCACAAGAGAGTCCAAAGTGATTCCCAACTCGGCCGCAATCAAGAAAAACGTGTCGCCGCTCTGGATTGTGTACGCAGCCTCTCCATCGGTCACACAAGTCGCCGTTCCACCGGAGGTACGGCAGGTGTCGTTATCAATGTTGGCTGCGCACACATTGGTGGGCACGGTCAGCACCTGGTCGAGAGCCAGGAAGTCCGGGTTGGTCAGCCCGTTGGCCTCGGCGATGTTGCACACGCCGGAGCTGTACTCGGCGGCAATCTTCTCCAACGTGTCGCCCGACACCACGGTGTAGGTCACGCTGGGGCCATCAGTGCAGGTGGTGTTGTCGGTACGGGTGAGCATGAGAAGTTTAGCTGCACCGGGCACAGTGGACCCGCGATCCATCACGTCGGTAGAGCAGGAGAGGATGCTGCCGACTTCGGTGTTGTTGAAGTGGAACTGGACTGCCTTGGACTCGCAACGCTTGGCGATTGCGTGGCTTGGTGTCGCGATGGCCAGAGAGGCCAGGGAGGCTAGGGCGAGGGTGATGAATTGCATTTTGACTGTGGGTATAGGCGTATTGCTGGAGTATTGTTCAAAGATGAGGACCTAAGACTGGGTGCGTTTAAAGCAGACTTTTCAAACGAATGTGGTGAGGACTTCAGAAAGAATGACTCTGGTTGAGGAGGTGCCAAAACGATCCAAGTCGAAGTCATGATGGGAATTGACAACGGTCTATATACTCAACAGTGTTCGTGACATTGTTGCGCCAAGTGGAGAATATCTCAATGGCCCACTAAGTCTATACATCGTCTAAGGCACTGACTCGAATACTAGGCTCGCCCCAAAACATATTCATCTTAGGTTGGAGCCCCTTAAATGCCCAGCTACTGCTCCACGCTTGGCCCGGACCGTAAACGGCCATTTAATTAACCTGCATTGAACTTTGTTTTCAACGTGGTTAGATCTCACTTATTCGGGTTCGCTCTTCCTAATTCCCTCACCATAGCACCGACTCGTCGCCTCACACTGGCCTTTGGTCTGTTTCGGCGGCAAAAAGTGTCCTGTATGTCTCAACACTGCCTCAATAATTCCTTAATTGTGCTGTTAGCTTTCGTCCCCTATTATGCTCTACGTACAATCCTAGAATCTATGACATTCGCTAGGCGACGTCCGGTGATTTTGGTAAACCTTAATTGACGATGGGTGGAGTTCTTCGTAATGGCTCGTTCGGCCTGAGCAAAGCAAAACTATCTATGGAGGTCATAGAATAAGACATCAAAAGTAGCAAGGACCATCGACATCCAGAGAAACATGCCCACAAATAGATCAAGTGCAATCCCGTTGGGCATGAGCCTTTTCGTAGACCTTCAAGCCCTGATTTTCCATTAAGTATATGCCTTGAAGCCACATATCAGACCAGACTTTGGGCTCCTTTGAGTACCACCTGTGACGATGCGCTTGTCAGTCAGGGTGTGAAGCCTGTTCAGATTTTTGACCACACGCATGTAGTCACCAAAGAAACGATGAGCCCTGACATCCGGACCGGTAAGAATGCCATGACCCAGTGTAACTCCCCAGAAAGGCAAGACATGTGGGCCCCCTCCAAGCATTATTGCGTGGGAAGCGGTGTTCCGGTCCCCACCTAGAAGAACTGAGTAGATGCAGCCCGAGTAAGTCACCCTGTCCCGGCTGGCACGGCATGGGAACAACCAAATAGTACTGCTCTTGTCGCTGCCAATGACCCCACTGGATATAGCCACAGGGTGCCACGGTGTAACAAGCACGCCCTGCAACCTGACCATCTCCAGTCTTTTTACCGGCGTTACCAGCACCGCCGCCACAATCCTCGGTCCCATGGGTGTGGCTACACTCATGCCCTCCCGTAAAGTCGAGATCCGAATCTTGGTGCCCTTGGCAAGCGTGACCAGTGCGCGCCCGGCGAAGCACGGAGCCGATGGGTCATTCCAGTCACGCATCGAGTCCGTCAGCCTAAACCTGCGACCATCATGCATAGTCGCGGGAGCCTGCGAGCGGAGGAGGTCGCCACCATCTGGTCCTGAGATGTCGAACTCGGGCGAGTCCATTTTCCTGGTTCTTTTGAACCGCCTGAATGACACTTGTCCATGAAGATTTTGCGAAGATATCTGTGTTGTAGAGACCGGCAAGATACTTGGAGTTGGTGGCGGAAGATTATCGAAAGCTTCATTGAGGACGTTGCGACACTTGATGAATAAAGGCGAGTTGACACCGTACTGCAAAGGGCCGGGGTCCTTGAAGCTATTACAAAGCTGGTGTGCGTGAGCGCCATGGATCGAGAGAAGGTAGTGCTGACCCCAGCGTTCGAAGTACTCTCGTTTGGAGAGTGCCAGTGAAATCTGACCGAAGGGCTCGGGGCTGATGAGATCTTTTACGAGGGAGCCACACTGCGAGTCGTTTGAGAACTTGGCGGCTGGGATATTGGCTGCGAGGTGGCGAAGTTCCTCTTGGTTTTGTCGCAGAGATTTATCAACGGAACCACTCGTTGGGATACATGTGCGGTGCTCGCCCAGGGGATCGATCGGGTAGAGAGAAGCCAAAAATGCAAGAATCTCGTGTCGCGATACATGGTATGCTATCTCGGCGGGAGTGAAGGGTAAATCGGATGCATTGAAGCGGGCTCTGCAAGTCGAACACGTCCCCTGTCCCCTATTGTAATCGAGGCTGACTTCGATGGATATCATATCGTCCTTTGCCTGATTATGGTCGTCGCTCTTCCAACGCAGGAAGACGTCGCGAGACTGGCCATACTGAATGTTTCCCAGAGATATTGCCAAATAATAGGCTTGGCTCCCCGCAACATGTCGCGGCTCCTGTTGGTCAACTGTTGGTCCTGCAGTTTGCTCAATGGTGATGTGGTCAGGGTAGACCAGGTTCAGCACTGCATTCGTAGCAAAAGTCGACTGTAGATGAGCCACGGCGTGGACGAAAACTGTGCCAATCATGCCTGCGTCCGGGATGAACGAGTAATTTCCTCGTCCAAGTTCCGCGATAGATTTAAGCAATCCCGATCTCAATTTGTAGCCAAAACCAAAGGTGTGGATTGTTGGTCTGATGTTGCCCATTGTCCTCAATGCCGGCACATATCCTGCAGGAGGACACATGTGGTTAGGGATACCATCGGTCAGGAGCATGACAGCAGGCACGCGGCTGGTGTTCTCTTGACTGCTCAAGCACTCGATGCCTTTCCTGAGTCCGGCCCAAAGATTCGTAGCGCCTTGGACGTACATCTTTTCGATGTTCTCCTCTGCTATCTTTTTGTTGGCATCGTTCATGACGGTCAATTCCTGAATCTGTCTTGCGTTGTTGGAGAACGTGATGATCGCCAGTCGGTCGCCCTCGTTCAGCGTTGACAAGATGGTACGACAAGCATGCTTGACAAGATCGAGGACAGACAATCCTGTTGACTCTTGATCGGAACTTCCTGGGATCAGCGCCTCGGCGGCCATACTCCCAGATACGTCAATGACTAATACGATATCGCAAGGAGTGTGTGAAAGCTCGTTGTTTTGTGGAACATGGGGTGGCTGAACTGTGACGATCAATTCCTTTTTGTCAAGCAATGGCCGAATTTCGACTTTGGCGTCTTCCACGTCAGTTACTGTCTGTGGCAGCGCATGTGCAGCTGTGTAAGCTGGAGGAGCAGCCCCATCGTCTCCCCCAATTGGCCTATAGACAGGCTGGATTCTAGTCTGCACAAGGTCTATATCAGTACTTATCCCGTCTGTCTTCGCCGAATAGATCTTACCATGTTCGTTCTGTGGTCTTTTCAGCGTATCAATGGAGATGTGTGTCTGTCAGTGTAATCGCGAGCGGACAGGCATTGCTTGGGATTCGATACTATTGAGCATCAAATTAGGCGAACTGAGAGGGTTTTTATGCCAATCGTGGGTATGTTCAAAAGTGTGCTAAACAGTCAATCATAAGAACCATGGAATTAGCGTCGTCCCACAGCCACTGAATCGAACAGAGTCAAACCTTGTTGTTTTTCAAAGACAGCTATGATTTTGAAGAAGTTCAAATTGGTTCAGCGTAGTAGGCAGCCCAAAACCTTTCCATCTTTGGCCTTAGCTTGATCCTCTCCAGGAAATGGATTAATTGCCTTATTCGGAGCTAGCAGCACAAAATACAGTACAGCTGGAGATAGCGGTGAAGGATTCTCTTAGGACAAAGAAAGGTGGCGCAGCTTCATTCAACAAACGAAAATCTCACGACAAAGGGAAACCTCATCACAGCTTCAAAAGGCCCACAAGAACTTTTGTCAGAATGCGGAGTGGAAAGCGAAGGGTCAACTAAGATTTCAATGCAGCAACTTGTTGAATTTTTGCCTAAGACACATTAATGACATCTGGGCAATATAGGTCGGCTCAAGTTTTAATACGATCTTTGGTTTTTTATCATTTGATCTATTCTTCTGCTATTCTCCGAGGGGCTAGCGAAATACACGGTCAATGATTGATAAACAAGCATTTCTAACTATCCCGTTTGCTACTTTTCTCCGTCCACATTCTACCTGCTTCTCTTTCGGCCGGGTGGCTTTGGTGATGCCCGGCTTGTGGTGGTGTGTTGATTTGGGATATGCACGAAATTTTCGTTAGATGACAATACCCAAAGACTTCTGGCAAAAGATGAGAAGTCGTGTAGCTTGTCATTATCAATGCTTGCGGTTCATCGGCGAGCACTGAGGCTTGAGAATTGGTATATAATTAAACTGTTCTGGGTGATGTGCATCATCTCTCGTGGCGCAATTGGCAAGCGCGTTCGACTGTTAAGCACACCAGTACATCGAGAGGTTGAAAGTTCGAGCCTTTCCGAGAGAGTTCTCTTTTTGTTTTCCCCACCCAAAGTAGAGATTTTTTGTGCTCTGGAAACAGACAATATCCTGGAAACAAGAAATATTCAATGAATGCGAAGAATTAGTAAAAGGCATCTAAGGAATGCAAAATGTGTCACAAGTGTGTTCGCGCATACCCGCAATCAAGGCGGTATATGCGTTTACAATATCTTACTGCTACTTAATAACCACTGGATTATCAGTCTTTACTACAAAGGAGACCTAAGCCGTAATAGCACACTTGGGAATTCAGCTTCAGCGACTCGCAAGAGGTCCAATTAGACTATGTACCGCCTTTCCGTGCATATCTACATAGGAGACCGGTAGGTAGCGCAGCCGGCGCAAGCGACTCAAATTCTAGACGCATTGCTAAAAGACAAAACAGCACCTCAATCCCCAGCCTAAACAAATTCCACATATCCAAAGTAAGGGGTGTTGTGCAGGTTGTTATCCGGTGTAGGACTCCAGGCCCCAGAGACGCGAGTGGGAAAGGTCTCGGGCGAAGTGGTAATGCGAAAGAAATTCATCCTCCACTGTGTACCAGCTACAGTCGTCGCGTCAACGTTGAATAGAGCCAATGGGATTTGAACGGATGAAAACCAGGTCTCGGCCGCCTTGTCCAACGTCGTGTTGGCTATCAGGCCGTCTGCGATGGGTGTGGGAAACAGGAACGTGTCGAAGGCTGCACCGTCGCTCCTGTTGGTGGAGGGGTTATAGATAAAGCCCTGAGAACTATTAGTGAGGTGCTTCGGAAAGTCCCTTCTCTATGTCCAAGCAATTCTTGACACATTTGCGCAGACTACCTGTGCATACCTGGAAAGTGACGTTGTTGGGAGCCACCTCGAATTCTAAATATGTCTTCGGGTCACTCGTGCCTTTGGCCATGAATACCTCCATGACCTCATAATTGTATATGTCCCCATTCGTCGTGTAAGTGGAATTGTAGAAAAAGCTGGTCTCGTTGTATGCCAGAAAGTCGATATGAAGTACGCTTTCATCATAGCAGAGCTCGACCGCAGTATATGGGAAGGCCACACGGTCCGGACTGGTCAGATCATAGCTCAGATAGCCCTTGCTCGGACACGACGGGACGGTCAAAGATGGCAGCGTGGTGTTCGTCGTTGCGGCAGCACAGGCGCGCGCCGCAAGGGCGACAGTGAGGGCGATCCGGGAGAGCATTTTCGAACGCGACGGAAGGATATGCGCTTATTGACTACCTGAATCCATACTATTCGGAGTGAAGGACTATAGAAAACGGGATTACGACCAGATTAATATAAATCACAAATTAAACCGGCTGAGCGGTAGCGTGACCTAGGCAATGAATCCATTCGACCCACAATGAGGTCGGCGTTAATCGCATCGCCGGTCACATACAACGCTCAACGGCTCGCCCCTGAGTTCCGCAGCTCTAGCTCCGGAGCACAGCACTTTATGGAATGGACACTCTGCACAGAAGCATTTACATGTTTACAGATCTTTCTGAGTCAAGCACCCAGTAAACTTCTACGTGCAGGTGGCAGGTCGCAAGGCAGAGGGGCGATTGTCTCATACATTACTCCATGACTTCCAGGGGCCAGTGGAGTAGGCCATTTTACGTTACCTACTAACCTTGAATTTACACGCTACCGGGTGATCAACTGAACCCCAGTAAGACCGGAATTGTGAACCTCAAGTCCTAGCTGCCTAGGTGAAAACAACTCGGACGAGGTTTTATTCGACGTTTGTCTCCACCCAGACCACCTCATAGGATGAAAGTATATTTGACAGGTCTATTTTGCGCATCAAAATCGGCTGATCTCGCCCGTTGACCTGTGAACTCGTTAAAGTATTAGGTAAACCCCGCGAATATTTGAACAACCGCCGTGCAGTAGACGAAGTCGTCGAGAATTGGCATCTGAATATACCAAAGTAATCATAGGATCTAGTAAAAGAAGCCTGCGAAGGTCACATATAGCAAAGAATTCATAAATCAACACATTTGAATTTTGTATAGAATCGTGTACTCAGGCTTCACCGCCCGCGTCCATGAAAAGAAAAGGGGGGAGGGGTCACCGCGCCTTAGCCCGCCGGCCTTGGAAGTCAGGGCTCTAATTTAGGCCTATAAAGCCACAAAACAGGGCTTATGATGCAGACATAACCCTGCTAAGAAAAGATAGACCTTGAGCCCAAGAATACACACAGGCAATATGCGCAGGTTCACTACATCACTGAAAAATATCTTATCAACCCGTCGGTCCTCGAAGCATTGTCAAGCTATATTACTCCTTACAAGCTTCGCGTCCCGGGGATCTAGAAAGAGAGTACATATTTAGACATTCCGACAAGAACGAGCTTTCCTACCAGGGCCTCTATGAGACCTGGTGAGATCGCTAGCACACTCTCCATGAGGACAACACGTTCTCCAGCTTCCTGGAGCTATAAATGCTGGATTGGCTTAACCTAGCGTATCCCACGTGGATGAGTATTACCTAGGTAGGCGTTGCTGCTTGCGTCGAGGATGGCACTAGTCCTGACCTGTGAGGAAGCGCAACTCCCCCATTAGCAGCGCCGAGGAGTCGGAACCTGCTATAAGTGACGTGACGTGAATGACAACTGGTCTCCATCGAACACAGTTCGAGCTGGAGGGGCCAAGAAGACTGTTGGGAGAAGAGGATTACTCGCTCCTCCACATACGTCCCGGCGCAAACGAGGAAGTGGATCAGACAAAGGCTAAAGCTTGCTAGGGCATGTAACTTCGGAAGAGGGTTCTTTGGTGCCGGGATTGACGCAAGAAAGAGTCGAAAATGATGCCGAAAAAAGTCACGTATCTGCTTATTTCAAATGGGGACAATCGTGAAGTGGCGTAATGTCTACGGGTGGCAGTCAACACCGCTAACAAGACAGAGTCTGACCACAAAGCCCTGCGCCACTTCTTGCTGTCCACTCATCACCTGGGCAGTTGGTGTAATCAAACATGGTTGCATGAGTGATATCGAGTCTATTTTTAATTTGGGAAGTGATCACTCCTCTTCCATGAACGCGCACACTTGTGTGACAGGCACTCAGTCCACGTCGCGCGACGACACTGACCACCAGCACAACGTGAGTTTACCGTTGCCCAAGCTCATCCCGTTTCGTCCAGGCCGAGAAATAACATCTCAGTAGCTACAGCTGCCACCAGTACGCGATCTCGGCTCAACGGGAACGATATGATGATTTCGGGTTCGCCGTCGAAACAGATCCGAGCCAGCATAAAGAATTGGATACTATGCTGATCAACAATATTACACAATGGTCAAGACAACCGAAAGTCTCCCGACATCTTCTGTGATATAGAGGTGGAACGCTGTCTGTGGTATACGTCTGGCAAAGTTCTTCCCAGGTGCTCATGGCCAACGTCCATAATCTCGCCTGGGCCTATCTGCAGAAGAAGGCACCTCCTCTCAGCAAAGACAGGTCTATCATTGTTCACGCCGCAGTTAGTGAAAGTAACGACCCACACACCATCAGACAAATGCTTGCTTCGAAAGTCTGTGAAAACACCAGATAAGTTAGAACAGACATGCCCCTCTTGTGAGTAATTAGGCGTACGGTTTTTCAATGCAACTCGGAAGACAACATTCATACGAAGAAGCAAGATCTCCTGACAGCTGGAGCAGATTCCACCTACGAAGTCTACATATTAGGCAGATCTCTGAAAAAACAGGGTCATGAGTTCAGAATTGGCGTCTCGCGAGGATAAGAAGCCTACGCGTGGCGCACTTCTCCCCGTCATGCCTATCTTGATCCTGTACATATCAAAGCATTCCTCCCGAGATGTTCAGGATTTGACCCGTCACCCATCGGCTTTGCTCCTCAGCCAAGAAGCCTACAACAGACCCAATGTCGTCCGGCGTGCCGATGCGCCCCACCGGTACCTGACTGAGCACCGAATCGATAACCTCCTGCGGCAACTTCCGGAACATATCCGACTCGACAGGGCCCGGCGCCACGGCATTGACCGTATGGCCCTTGGGGGCGAGCTCGTTGGACAAAGTGTGCGTCAACGAGTTGAGCGCACCCTTGGTGGCGTTGTAGAGGCCCAACTCAGCCAAACCGAGCTGCGCGCCGATGGAAGTGATGAAAATGATGCGTCCTCCGCGTGGCGGCAAGTGGGGCTGCACCGCCTGCGCGAGAAACAGAGGCCCGCGAACGTTGGTTTCGAAATAGAGATTGAAGGCGTCCAGGTCAATCTTCTCGAGAGGCAGTTTCGCATCGCCGTGGGCGGCGTTGTTAACCAGTATGTCGATGGTGTCGCCAAAAGCGGCCCTGGTCTCGGACACAATCTTGCTCGGGGATGATAGGTCGCGTGAGTCCGCGCGCACAGTGATGGCCTGCGCACCGGTTCCCAGGTTTCTGATCTTGTCCGCGAGAGCATCCGTCAGAGTGGTGCTGCTTTCGGACGTGTAGACGAGCGTGAGCTAGGGATGTCGTGAGCTGTCTTGTCCGTCTATCTTGACCAGGGGGGGCGGGGGAGGTCTGAGAGGTCTATTTCCTCACCTTTGCACCGCGCTCGGCCAGGCTCATGGCGATGCCGGCACCTATGCCGCGGGAAGCACCTGTGACAATGGCGACCTTGCCGGTCAAGCTTAGGGTGGTGGGTGTGGGGCCCATGATGCTTCACTGCTGGTGGAGAATGGAGGCGGAGAGTGAGATGACGCCAGTCTATCTGGGGGTAGTCATACGAGCAGCCGTTGCATAAAGATTTGGGTTTTGTCCAACAGGAGCATGGCAACCTTTATATACCTACCTAGGTATGCCCAGAAGCAGCGTCATCGTCATCCACTTAAGAGTCCATCTGCATAGCGGAAGGTAGGTAGCTAGCCAAAAAGCAAAATCAGATTCCAAATCAATCATCACACCTCAGCCAACCACACGGCCAGATCTGCATCTTGATTCGTCATGCCTACACCACGCATGCGCTGCTTAGAAATCGTAGATTCCTCCAATTGTAAGCAGAACAAAAGTGGCCAAGGGCTCATGTTCAAGAGCCGGAAAGCTGTAAGCCGCTCAATGTAGAATAAGCTACTTAGTTCAGAATTCCGCTGATTCCCGCTCAAGGAGCTGCGCGACGCGACCTAGGTTTGAGTCATGCTCTCAAGCAAGACTTTCACGATGAGGCCATTTCCCTGGCTCTGCTCCCTCTGATCCCTATGAATGCCGACGAGCAGACTGCAGAGGCTATCGGGTGTTTCCGTGATCCTGCTTCGTCGTTTCGCGACGATCCCTATATATGCGGTGCAAGGGCGTGGGGCGGCTCCCGCAATTTCTGATCCACTAGGATTCTATTCTGCTTCGACCTTGGAAATTTGACACGAGTGAAGAGGTTACATTTCTTGAAGATGAGACTGACTAGATGGGAGCTGCCCCGGATACGTCTCTCAAGGAGCAAAGGCCGGTGCTGCGTAAAGGACAGCCAGAGCCTCTCGTTGATATCTGGTTAAAGGAGGAAGGTCTAACTCACATGGATGTGTTCAGAGTACTTTAGATAGGTGTATCTCTTCTTGCTAAGGACTTGAATGGTGTACAAAATGTATTCATCTTTTCGATATGGTCTAAGTCGACTATCTGCCTAGGTAACACAACCTGGGCAAGTATTCGTAGCAAGCACAGAGCCTGAAGAAGGAGATGCTGCAGTACCATATCGACACAGTCGCCTGTTGATCTGGAAAGAACCCAACAGAAGAGGCAAGATTATGACAAGAGTCGACAGTACGTGTAAGATATGAATGTACCTAAGTACTCAATACAGACTCCTATTCGTCAAGAGAAATCGGTAAATATAAAGACGACAGCAAGAAACAAGGGTTTGGACAGGATAAGACGCTTTTAGATGGTGTTGCTGTCCTGGTTTGCGTTATTGTTTCGATAGTTGGTGGGAGAGGGCAACATAAGTCAGCGGATTTGGGCCTGGTTCTCAACAATTTGATTAGAGCTTTCCCGGGATTACTGGTCGTCATGACACAGGAGAGCACATGTACCTGTTTTCCTTGAAGGTGGCTGTCCGCAACCGATGCCAATGAGAAGGCGAAAACACCAACATTCACGGAGTAAAACGGCTTTGCTGGATGTGAAGGTGATAAATTTTGTCCAGATGTGCATCTCGCTACTTGAATACTCATCTATCTACTGTGTCTGACAATTACTGGCAGCTTTGCCATGAACGCTCTACTGTTGGCTTTTTATATTGAAGTTTAGCTATGGGTACCTAGCATACTGCTGAGTGCTCCCTCCGTCCACGCTGCTTGAGTTCTCTCACACTAAAAGTGCCCAGTCCAGGCCATGAAACTACAGAGAATATGGCAAAGGACGAAATGAGTCGACAAGCACGATTCCTCGATGCGCAATTCAAAAGGGGTGGGGGTTGGGACAATCATATACAACGGGCGGCCCTAGTCCACGGCTAGGCCCTTGTTCATATTCCCAAAATTCTGCCGATACTCTATGCCGGTGCAATTAATTCGTGTCGAAGGATCAGACACACAAGTTGGCAGTCCAGGCAGCATCGCGATACTTATTTCTCCCATACAATTATTGCTCTGGGGCCCTGGGCTCAGTGACGCAGACGTAGATAGATCCCTGACCCGCGCCCTATACTCTGCGCAGTAGTAGATTAGGTCGATCACTGTTGTGGCGGCTTCATTGGTCAGTTGGGACTCTGTTCTCCTTTTTCCGAGTTTCTTGTTCTGCAACGCTGGGTCCAGGTTTTAACGAAGGGGAGAAGGCGTTTAAGCCATTCTGATTTTGCATTCGGGAGGGACGAAGGAGCCGCAATAGTGACGAGCGCCGCATTTGAGATTAACGAACGCCGATGAGGGAATTTCACATGCAGCCTGCCACGGCCTACAAAATGCCTCGCATGGACTGCCAAGTTCTTCGATTGTTCACTACCACAGGTCTCGATTAGTCTTAGGTTACAAATGTCACATAACCCAAACGGCACAAGAACATAATATACTCGTATCGTGAATCGTAGGGAACATGGAGGCTCTTGTGGAATTCCCAGTTTCTGTCAAACTAAGGTTTCCCTGACGTTCCCGAACGGGAACTAATTTGAAAAGCACCCAATCGCAACGCTTGTGTAACAGATAAGCTCCAAAGCCCTGACCCAACGTTGACTTAGAACTCCTGAACGGAACAAGGCCATGTCATATTCACCACCCTGGATTTGGGTTAAGATTGTCCGCTTTGAGATTGCAAAGGACAGTGGTCAATATACCAGACACACAATAGCTGGGTCATAGCGGAATTCAAGAAGAACCATTTTGCTTGCGCGGCCCTGCATGCCATAGAAGCCATAAGCAGTGTTGAGTCTGGAATGCCTATGTTTTTGATCCACAATGTGTCAAGCAAATTCGAACAACTAGATTCTCACATGATTGCATGTGCCCGAAAAACACATTGACGGAGTAATTTGCCTAGGCACAATCCACGCACGTGGCCTGTGACTTCTGCTAGGTAGTTTCAGCCAGACCGTAGCAATTTCTGAGGCTCGAGGCAAATTCAAGGCCCCACCTGAGTCGTTCACTGAGCGATGATCTGCTTCCCCAGACTTGTCATCCAATATTTTTAGGCCATATCCCTTACCATATAGAACCCCATATAGGACCTAAGAAGTCCCCACAAAGAATAAGTCGAAACTTCCCGAGCTCTTTGTGCCTGTTATTGGGTGGGGTTTGCGGGGAAGCAGTTCAAGAGACCTTTAAAGTTTCCGATGACCCTCGGTATTCACGTTGCTAATCTAGGCGATGTGACCAATGCACCGGCCCACATGGAGTCACCAAAAGAAATCCGAATCTGTGTAACTGTGTTTCATTACGAACGTGACCTATTGCCTGATCCGATTTGTGACGCAACGTGTGCGATGTAAGTGGTCTCTTCGAACATGCAAGGCGCACAAGTCAAGCAACTCAAGCGAGGCTGCGTTACCTGAGCGCACCCGGCAGCTTTTGAATGAGGTCTATCATGGCAAATACAGCTTTCGTGCCGAACCAAGGGATGTTCCTCGCCGAGCATCTACTTGCGGATCATGTTCAAGCAAATGTCTGCATAGTTTTCTCGAGTCGAAGGGATCTCCCGGGCAATATTATTGCTTAGCTTTCATGCTCTGGGACAAAATGTCATGAAAAATGGAGAAACTCTAGACCCCTCTAATTACATAGTATATGGAACCGGTTTCGACAAGGGTAGAACTATAGGTCAATACTACCCTGTCCAGTACGTGTGCTGTCTTGGTGATACTGGGACGTTCGGACGGCCTTTCAGCTTTCAAGGTTGCTTGTGATAGCTCCGCCACCTGTTGAACAAATATAGGCTTACTAGGCCTACGGACGATTATTTGTCTCCCCCCACCCATTCGTCTGATGATTGATCCGCTCTGTTGCTTCTGTATCGGGCCAAGCACTTCCGCCACCGCCCACCTTCCAAAGAGCCTCAGACATGGAAGCTCACGTTGATGGCAATTAATTTTGCATTAGTCTCATCTTCAGCATGCACTCGCAAGGTTTATACAAGACGCATCCACAAGGTCCACAGTCAGATGAGGATTTAAGCTGGAGGTTCGCGACGATTGATATCTAGGTATCTTTGGCTACTACTTCACTTGCGACCTTGGGAGCCGCACAACTCCAGCAAGTCGTATTTTTGTGCGCCACATTATGAGCATACTTTGCGTTTAACCACCGGCACTGGCAGCCTAGTACTTTCTCATCACTTCATAATTCATCACCTCTCTTCCTGTCTGTACTATTTGAGGATTTTGGCATTGATGCTTTTCATTGAAACGACCAAGCGTGGATATTCTAGATGACAACTTTTGCGCGACCCGACCCGTATCCTGCCCCCAAACCATCAAGAGCAGTTTCGTCACCGTCGTCTGCCCAAGGAGCCCCAGTGTTGAAGAGCCAACTACTCATACTGCATGTGGCTCCTAGCTTGTTCAGGCCACGCAGCACTGAAGTGGACAGCATGTCGGACTTCCGCCACCACCAGCCCTCCGTCGGTACCCGAACAATGAGCCGGAACTTCCACCAAATGTACGACTACGAATGGGGTGACCCAGACGCAGGGAAAGAAATGAAATCCAAATCAGTCTATACGACTGCAAGGAGGATCAATACTGGCGAGACCAGTACATCGACAATGGCGAGTTGGCCGCGTGGGCTTGGGCTGCTTGGGAGTATGTACGGCGCGGCACCACATGACCCAAAGTCAATGGACGGTTCGGATGATGAGGGCGACGATGACGGCTATGTCTACCCGACGGGACTGAAGCGCGCAGCTCTGTTGGCGTGTGCTCTGGTGCCATACATGGTGGTAAGTTGACGACCCCCCGCCACCTATCTTGCCAGCCAATGCTGATCTGATTCCTGCAGGCTTCATTAGACGACACCATAATCGGTGCGTAGACATCCCTGACCCATATAATTCGAAGTCCACACATACTAACACTGAGACAGCAACTCTTGTCCCAGTCCTGATCAATCGTTTCGAACGGCCTGAGGACATTGGCTGGTATGCATCAGCGGAGTACTTACCCTATGCGATTCTGATGCCGAGCCTCGGGAAGGCATACAAGTTGTGGTCAATCAAAGTGCTATTCTTATCATCCATCATGATCTTCATGAGTGAGTACATATCCTGCACTCAACGATGGGTGTCTTACTAAACATTTCCTCCCTTCAGTTGGATCCATAACATGTGCCACCGCAGCATCATCGCTCATATTCATCCTGGGTCGAGGAATCACAGGTTCAGGAGGTGCGGGTATATTGCAGGGAGCTATGCGCATCAACCAAATCGCCTTCCCTCGGAGAAAGCGAATGTACGTTGAAGCCGCTGGCGTTGCCATTATGGGTACGTTTGTCGCTATTCTGTACACCTCTGAACTCACGCCAATGATAACTCAATTATTAACAAGACATGCAAAATCAGGCGCGTGCATCATGGCTGGACCTATGGTAGGCGGGGCCATCGCAGACAATCTAGGATGGGAGTGGGCATTCTGGATCAACTTGCCAACTTCGGCAGTCTCGTTTATTGGGACACTCTTTTTGTTCCCAAAATTTACGCCGCCTTCGCCACTCCACAGGCTCTCGCGAGTTGAAAAGTTCATACGGCTGGATCCTGTTGGCTCAGTACTCCTGATAGCGAGCATCTGCTGTCTTCTTACGGTCCTTCAGAACTATTCTGGCAGTATTACCTTCACTCTTGACACCACGAATATCTTTCTCTCGGTTGTTTCAGGGTTACTGTTCGTTCTTTTTTTGATCCAGGAGATTTTCGTCCGACCGGATCTTGCCCTCATTCCACGATCAATCGCTCGCCGCAGAGTCGTATGGTCGAACTGTCTGGTCCTATTCTTCCTTTTCATGGGGTTCACAAATCTTGTGTTCTTCCTCTCCATATTTCTCCAGGTTGGTCTCCCCGGACTACATGCGATTGTCTACCTGTGTCCTGGCATGAAACTGACACCATCGTTCCGCATTAGGTTGTAGTAGGAGACTCCCCTGGACAGAGTGCCATCACTCTCCTACCCTACGTTGTTTCTGCTACGGTCGCCTCAGGTGTTGTTGCTTTTATTGTACCGAGAGCTCGGTACTATAATCCCTTCTTCCTGGTAGGAGGTGTACTGTTCGCTGTTGGTATGGGACTTATTTCCAGGGTCGGCAGCGATATCACCTCATTGCACTTGGCTGGTTTGCAAATCCTTGCTGGACTAGGCGTTGGCATACTCGTGCTAGCCAACGTCGCACCTTGCCACACCGAGCTTCCAGAAAAAGACCATGCGGTTGCGAACGGCTTGGCTTTCTTCACCTCCTCGCTTGGATCGTAAGTAAACTTCACATGGCAACCTAAGAAAGGCTGCTAACAACGGTGCCTAGCACATTGACCGTTCCTGCCTCCAGCGCATTGTTCAACCAGCAGATTATAAAAGGGTTCACGACCCTGGATATTCCTGCAGAATTAAAACTTCAATGTCTGAGTGACATTGCCAGCATCAGACGCATCCTACCCCCGGAGAATCTGGGTGTTGCTCTGGACGTTGTGGTGCATGCCATCAATGTCACTTTTGTCATCGGTCTAGTATGTAGCATTATCTCCGTTGTTTGTATTCTATGTATTCCTTGGCAGCAAGTTATCAAGGCCGAACCAGAGCATAAGGACGAGAAAGAAGTCCTGAATATCTAGTTCGGATAGGCATTGGGATGGAGCTCTGTATTATACATATGTGGTCAATCACTAAGGACGCGGGCATCGTCAAACATCCAGAAGGTTCTTTGGGTTGTTTTTTCTTTACACAGGCATGTATGATTAGATTTACAGCGGCGTAGATAGCGTCACATAATTCGTCTCTTGAGTTCCAGCTCTTAAGAGATTGATACCTATCTTAGACAAATTGACTCATAGTCTCGGTCATCTCCCTCTTCATGCCTGCAGGATTGCATACAGTCTACCTAGATGGTCTCTGGCAGATCCGATGTTGAGGAATCCCCACCTGGATTGCATGCTATCTTACACAATTTGCGTTTGCGCTTGCTTTTGGAATTGTAAAAGCCTTTCCTCATACCGACTCTGAAATTCACTCCCGAGATTCAAAAGTCGAATAGCATTGCCTGCTAAGATACCGGCTCTGGCCTCCCAGGTCAGGAAATGGGAAAGCGTCTGTCCGCCCACAGACTTGCCAATCAACATATTTCCTGCCGTTGGCACCTCGCCGAGGGGGAAGGGGTAATCGCTTCCCAACACCATATTCGCAGATGGTATCTTTTTCAAGACATACTCGAGTAGGTCCGGATCGTGCACTAAGCTGTCGATCCAAATATTGTTCCCACTCGCCAAATGTTGTGTGGGCGTGATACCCTCGGCGGCATGGGCCACCAAGTCCGGACGGCAGTCGAAGCCGTGCTGGATACGGCCAAGCAGCGCCGGAAAGGCGCCGCCAGCATGCGCGAAGCAGAGTCGGAGTTTGGGGTGACGAACAAAGGTCCCGGCGGATGTGAGGTTGTGCATCGCCAGCGCAGTCTCGGCGGGCATGCCCACGAGCCAGCTGCCCCAAAACTTGCCCCATCTTGCATCATTCTCACGCTTCCACTGATATCCGAGCGGGTGCACAAACACACTCATGTCGAGCTCCTCGCATGCAGCCCAGAACTTGGTCAGCCTCGCATCGTCCAAGTCCATCTCGCCACCGTCCAGTGGCACAGAAGTGCCAATCTGCACGCCGGACATTCCTAGATCTTTTGACCTCTTCAGCTCCTTCACAGCCTCGTCGATATCCTGAAGAGGCACCGTTGCCAGTCCCACGAAACGATCGGGGTCTTCCTTGACAATGTCTGCAATATGGTCATTCAACGCCCTCGCAAGCACCAGTGCAGGCTCGAGCGGCGCATCATAACAGAAAAGCAGTGGGACCGTCGATAACACCTGCACATCGACGCCGACAGCATCCATTTCTTGGATGCGCGTTTTGGCGTCGTAGCAGTTGGGCTTTACGCGGCGGAAGTGGGCGCCGCCCACGTACATGTCAATATCCCCCGAGGCATCGCGGCGGAAATCTGGCCACGGGTATGATTTGCCGGTGGCCGTGCGGATGGAGGCGAGGTCTGGTAGCTCAGAGGGCATGATGTGTGTGTGAAGGTCGATACGGTAAAGCGACTCGCCCGTCAGAGGCTGGTGGGTTTGTGGCTGTGGTGAGCCGCTGCTGTTGCTCGATAACGGTGTGGAGGCACCAGATGCATCCGACACTGATGAGCCGGAGCAGCATTCGCAGCTGCTTGACTGGATGAGAGTAGCAGGAGCCATATTGTAATATGATGTGAGAAGTTTACAACGTCCTTTTCAGGTTGAAGATTATTGGCACGCAACAGCCGCTCAGTGCACTTATTTGTCTGTTGAGTATCGGGCAGCTGTGAATGCCGCGAATCAGTACATAGGCAAGTATGATACAGGAGACTGTTCGAGTTTGAGAAATAATGTTCAAGAAGAAGGATGAACCACCAGATCTATATGAAAAAGAAACAAAAACATATAAACTTTTGCCTATCTTGTAGAATTACGAATGCCTAGACTACCTTACAGGAGGCCATCATGGGGCGCATGACACGCTGTGTCTTCCGCTTCCGATTGTTTTCGGATGTAAGGGCGGAAGCTTAGTTTGGACGTGTATCAGATGATACAGCGGAACATTGGCATTTTCAGCGCCTGGGATACCGCTGCCACTCGCTCTCAGTGGTCCGCAGCCGCCGATCTAGAGCCGGTGTCCACTGACGAAAAGTTGTCTCAGCGGTCGGTTGCGAGTAGTTGGCGGCTGCGTTCTCATGTTAAAGTGATGAGAATATGCCGATGACTGCCGCCAGTTTTGCTCAATTTTCGACAGTCTTCTCAATTTGATTCGAACTGCCTTCACAACTAGCATACTTCAAGACCCTCGAATTTGACGATAAGGACACGAAGCTCGAAGAAACAAAGTACTTATTACACCACACCCAAAATTAGTCTTTCTCATACAGGATTCAATCATGAGCGGCGACGCACCAGCACACAAGGCTCTCCCGCCACCCATGGCCTTCGCGTCATGGCTCAGCCAGAATGAAAGCCTCTTACAGCCGCCTGTCAACAATTACTGCCTCTTCAGCGGAAAGGACATGGTGCTCATGGTTGTTGGCGGGCCCAATACCCGCAACGACTACCACATCAATGAGACGGAGGAGTGGTTCTATCAACTCAAGGGCGCCATGTGTCTCAAGGTCGTGGAGAAGGACGCAGATGGCAACGAGTTCTTCAAGGACGTTCATATCAAGGAAGGCGAAATGTTCTTGCTACCAGCCAACACACCACATAACCCCTGCCGGTTTGAGAACACGACAGGGCTAGTGATGGAATGCGTGAGGCCAGAGGGTAGTCTGGATCGGTTGAGGTGGTACTGCAAGAGGGGCGGCCATGAGAAGCCGACCGTGATTCGGGAGGAGGTGTTCCACTGCACAGATTTGGGCTCACAGTTGAAACCACTTATCAACTACTGGAGGGAGAACGAGAGTGCGAGGAAGTGTCCCCAGTGTGGGCAGATTGAGGATCCTCAGTAGGCGAGAAGCGAACTGGGAAGCGGCAACTGGATGAGCCGGATGTATTTATGAGCTGGTGACGAGCGATGACCTAAGCTGTGTTCGTATGGCGTAGATGTTGCATACAATCTTACACGAGAATGACCGCGAGGTCCTGAAGATATTGTCTGGATCTAGTCTTGCCCTCCATCGTGATAGCCTGGCTAGAGATACTGGAGGCCCCTTCTTTGGCCCGGCGGTGAGTATGGAAGTCATGACATGTCAAACTCAAACTGATCGAAGCATCATGATGCGAGCACAACTGAAGACGTTGCATCAAAACCTCGTTGGTATTTGCTCATACCGTCGCTAAATGCACCGTCCTAGCAACGGTGAACACATCTCTTGAGTACTCTCCACCCTCACGCCCCGTGCCAGAGTTCTTCATGCCTCCAAATGGCGTACCCAGCTCCCTTACCAACCAGCAGTTCACCCACACCAAGCCAGCCTGGAGCTGCTCGCCCACCCTCCTCATCCTCCCGCCATCCGTCGTCAGTAACACAGAGGCAAGGCCATACTCGCTGTCATTGGCCAGCTTGATCGCCTCATCCTCATCCGCGAACGGCACAATGGTGACCACCGGGCCGAAGATTTCCTCCCGCAACAACTCCGAATCCGCCGGGACATCCGTCAGCACCGTCGGCTTGATCCAGTAGCCCTTTTCCTCGCCCGCTTGTATCACGGGTGGTAGCTCGCCCGTCTGGAACGTCATGCCCTGCTTCTGAGCAATTTCCAGGTATCCTCTAATCTTCGAGTAGTGCTGCAGACTGACCACCGCCCCAACGGTCTCACCCACTCGATATGTCTTCTCCACATACTCCTTGAACGCAACCACAAAGTCCTCATACACGCTCTTTTCCACGTAGATGCGAGATCCGCAAAGGCAAATTTCGCCCTGATTCTCAAAGGCAGCCATCGCAGCCGTGCGGATCGTCTTCTCCTTGTTCGCGGCGACGGAATCGGCAAATACCAGCGTGGGGTTCTTGCCGCCCAGCTCCAGCGAGAGATGCTTGTAGATTTGATGCACGGTCGCTTTGCGAATGGCAATGCCCGTCGCGGTGCCGCCGGTGAAGGAGACGCCGTGGATGTCCGGGTGCGACACGAGCGCAGAGCCGGTGGTCATGCCGTCGCCAAAGAGCACGTTGATCACACCGGACGGAAGACCGGCCTGTTCAAAGACGGAGGCCAGGAGGAACGCCGACATACTGGTCACTTCGCTGGGCTTGGCGACGGCTGTGCAGCCGAAGGCGAGGCAGGGTGCGATCTTCCAGGTCAGGAGGTAGAGGGGCATGTTCCAGGGGGAGATGAGGGCAAAGACGCCGGCTGGGCTGCGGTGCTCATAAGTGAGCGCCACGCCGTCGATCATCCTCGTGGCAGTAGATTCATGGAGTATGAATGTAGAGAAGTAACTAGGGCCATGTGTCAATAATTCATCTCACCGGATGTGGGGGGGGGGCCCTCCATAGCAAGACTCACGCAAAGTTGGAGATCGCCCGGTCTACTTCAATCCTCGCCCTCTCCAGCGTCTTGCCCTGATCAATGCTCTCCCACACTGCAAACAACTCGCGATTATCAGCAATGATATCGCTAATTCGCCGCAAGAGACGTGAGCGCTCTGCTCGTGGTGTCTTGCTCCATGCTGGAAAGGCAACTTTGGCGGCTTTGATGGCGGCGTCCACCTCGTCGGCTGATGCACAGGGAACGCGTGCAATCAGCTTCCCCGTCTTGGGCTCGAACGAGTCGATGTGTTTTGACGATGCGGCGGTGCTGAACTTGTTCTCAGAAAAATGTTGCAGGGTCAGTGGGTTGCCCTCGAGCTGCTTGAGGAGAGTTGTGGCTTTCTCGAGGGTGTTGGCGGACCACACTTCCTCTGAGACGGTGCCATGTAGTTGGTTTAAAGAGACCATCGTGGGCTATGAATTGCTGCTGAAGCACCTGGGAAAACTCAAGCGAGAAGTGTGAGATGGCCAGAACCGATACTCCGTACCTTGACAGACAGACACTAGAGACTGGTATTCTTCAAAGAAAAACAAGTCAAGCCAAAGCATTCACGACTTGGAAATCAATGAGCCTCCTCTATCACGGTCCAGTTCCCAGTGCAGATACTCCATTCGGCGGCTATCGTAGGCTTCTCGGTCAGCGAGGTCGCAGTGTCGTTGCCGACATGGGCCCTTCTGTACTCCTCATAACCCTGCTTTTCCCCAGATGTGCCCTTTAGGTCCTAAAGTGGTTCCGCATCCGCGCGGACCAATCCGAGATCGCCCTCATGGCCTCCAAAAGCGGTAACAACAGGGGTAATTCAGCCAATCGGAAGCTGAAGCATCGGAGTTGCGAGGCGGAAGGCGGATGGTCGGCGCCGGTTTACAGTGTACGATGTGGGCAACACTACTCGCACTCATGCCGGTATTCATACTATGTACCTTCTCATTGAGTGGTAGAGAATTTACATGGGACCTGTAGTCGAGTGTTGATGAGAATTAGTCTGGAGGCTCTCACACGACGACACATACCTCTCTTAACTAGTCACATTTGGTCATCTACGCGCTCACTCACTCACTCATCCATCCCCCATACAAACAGCACTCAACATGGCCGAGGCCAACGGCACAGGCTACTTCCTTCCCGCTGAGCGCGCACAAGGCCTCGCCAACTACCCACACGCCCGCACCGCTCCCGCAACCAGCCGCATCATCTTTGTCTCGGGGACTTCCTCTCGGCGCGGCGACGGGTCCTACGAGGGCGTCGAGGACCTCGCCGACGGCACGCACAAGCTGGACTGCGGCGCCCAGACGGCCGCGGTGCTGCGCAACATCGAGAGCATCATCCAGGGCAGCACAGATGGGAAATGTGGGCTCGAGTCTGTGGTGGACGCCACGGTGTTTCTGACGGATATGAAGGACTATGCGGCCATGAATGCCGAGTGGAATAAGCGGTGGCCTGACAAGACCAAGGCGCCGGCGAGGACGTGTGTGCAGGTGGCGGCGCTGCCGAACGTGCGGCTCAATGTTGAGATCAAGTGTCAGGCTTTGGTGTCGGAATGAGCCGGGGGGGGGGTGGAAACAACGGCTGTCTGGTGAGAACTTGACCTAAGGGAGGAAGCGAGGTTGTCGATGAGAGCACGAGCTCGTCAAGTTGGGTGTAGCTGCCCTGGAAGAAGGCTTGATGAAAGTAGCTGCAGCTACTCTTTCGCTTGCTCGAATCACCATGGACATACCCAGAGCTGCTGCAGATCCGACGATAGTCTTGACGCGACCGATGTTGGACTTGAATCTCGAAGCACCCAAGGCGCAAGGGCTGGCACTCTCCTTCGGTGATACTACCAGGATTTGAGCAAATGACCAGCCTCATAAATTATCCAGATCGGACACACCGAGTTTGTATGAAGAACAAAATATATATTGCACTTTGTTCACAAACGCTATCTCAACCGTCTTCAAGCGAGCTCCGCGAAATTCTATTCCGTGCCAACATTGCCCTTGGCCAGCTCCCACCCAAGTTGCTCATAAGTCCAGCCAAAGACCGTCCCCTCGTCATTGTGATAGGTCAGCAGACTCTTGTGTTTGCCCTCCTTCCTGTGAATACCGTTAATGGCCTTCATGTCATCATCATCGAGTTGCAGCAGCTATAATCAAGCATCATTAGCGTAAGGCGCCTTGGGCGGGGAGTGACGCGGTAGGGTGGTGTCGGCGGGGAGG